>CAWUFW010014070.1:0-434481 GCA_963921515.1 Calotriton arnoldi
CCGCCATTTCTGGCGGCGGGGGTAGCATTCCACCCTTCTAGAGGGAGAGACATGTACACACCGGTATACCCGGTACTGACTTTCCAGAGCCCTGGCATCACAAAATGGATGCCGCTGCCACATAACACGAGTCTGGCCTCCTGCTGCTGACCGAAACTCCGGCAGGGGAGGCCTGGACAACAGGTTTCCTGTCCCAGGGAGGTGTAACCACCTCCCCAGACAGGATAGTGTGTATTGGGGCTGGGCGGGAGCACTCTCTGGTGCTTTGAAGTCCTGCACTGGGGGCACATTTGGTGTCCCTGTGCATACCCCAGTTCAAACCGGCTCAGGGGCTTCCAGCCCCTGCTCTGGCGTGAAACTGGACAAAGGGAAAGGGGTGTAACCACACCTCTGCCCTGACCCTCCCATAGGTGGGTCCACAGAGTATGTCCAACCCCTACCTTAGTATAAGTATGGGACCCCAGTCCTTAGGACTTTAGATTAACCTGGACGAAACTCTGACACAGAATCCTGGACCTTCGACACTCTACTTCAAGATTAGAGGACTGAAGAATCTCCCTTGGGGTCAAGGAGTGACTCCCCTGCTTGGCAGGCACCAAAGAAGCAATTGTCCAGTCTGCATTGCTGAAGCTCCCGCCGGACGCCGAAGTCTTTGCATCACCAGAGGTAGATTTCCAGACTTCCCCGAGGCTGCCCTGTGTCCCCAGCAAAGCTGAGGCCCGTAGCTTTCGTGGGTAACGTGGAACCGTGACCCCTGGACACCGATCGGATTTGCAAGTGCATCCTCTTCTGGGTCTCCCACGAAGTCGTGCTTTGGGCTCCGAGTAGCCCCATCATCCAGCACCGACTGCACCGAAGATCACTGGCCTCCACTCCACGAGTGTCCTGTGAGCCAGCTCCATGTGCATTGACTCGAGGCTCCTTTGCGGTCACTAGTCCATTGGCTAGTAGGCCCTCCCGAAGGCCAATCTTCTTCTGCTTGGGCTCCCTGGTTGCTACCAGGCGTGCCCTGACTTACCTTTGCTGGGTGAGTCCCACAGACCTTGCTGGTCTGCAACATCGTCCTTCTTCCATTTCCATGAGACTTGCCGTTGCCAAGGCTTGTTGGGTCCAATCCGGTCGCCGACACCCCTGCAATTGACAGACGTCATGGGACAGCTCTAATCCAGCTCCTGGTCATCGTCGACACCTCCTGGACCTCGTGGCTGAAGAGTCAAGATGACCGTCAACCTACCTTAAGCACTCGACATCGGTGGGCATCTGCTCATTGCCTTCCTGGTCACTGGCTAGTGACCCAGACTCTGTCCCCTCTGCTTTCAGGTTCTTCAAATCTTCGATCCACCTTTGGATCCACCCGAACACTTTCGACTTGGCCGCCAGCAGCACTTTGCAGCAGATCGCCATTGAAAGCGACGACGAAACCCGACCCCGAAAGACACCTATGCACCCGGCTCCCTGGGTGAGGTAACTCGAGTACTCCGGTGCTCCCGTGGGTATTGACACTAGAACAGCCTAGTTCTCAAAGGGTTTGCTCCAAGTCCTCCTCTAAGTGTCCCTTTTCTTTTAAATTCAAACCGCGACTTTCCCCATAGAAGTTAACGGCGATTCGCAGCTGTGTTCATACACTGCACGCGTCCCCCGTGGGTCCCCTGTGTCACTACCTTGGGTGGTTCCTTGTGGTCCAAGCACTTCTACAGGCTCTAGGCCCTGTGTCTAGCTCAGTCGTGGTTCTTATACCACTTTATTGGTATATGGTTTGGTACGCCCCTAGGGCTCAAACGTGTATTTGTGCTATTACTGTAGATAACTAACTTATAACTTATGTATTTCGAACTCTAGCCTCATAAAGAGACTAGAGGGGTGTGTTTAGCAATAAATACATATATTTTGAATATATACCTGGTGTGGTCCTCTTTCATTTGGTCACTCAAGAGATTATAGACTGGTAAAACAAGCTGCTTTACATTCCTTCAAGACTTAGCCTGAAGGCTGCTCTCCATAGCTACCACTAGGATAGCTTTCAATAAAGGTTGTCTTTAACCTATCTCCAATAAGGGGTTGTTTGGACTATTGCAAGGTGCCCACTATAATTAGTGGACAGCATATGCCAGGCCAACTTCTCACATTGGTGTGCAGCGGTGGGATTCCAGCTTGCTATTGTTTTACCAGATAATCTCAATTGAATTGATCAACTGAAAACCACTAAGGGTACCTAAGGTACATATAAATCAAGCTTAGTATACAGTAAGTTCTACTGAACTTAGAGTTGTGTGTTAAGGGATAGCACACCCTTTCTACAACTCAAGAGAGTTTAGTAGGCCACACTAGAGTAGGTAGTGCATACACCACACCTCACTAGTAATGTCTTCAAAGCCAGGACCCAGTGAGTCCTTGCCAGAAGCCAGTGGGCTTCTTCCCTCCAAGTATGATAAACTCCCATTCTTGGAATTGAGAGCATTATGCAATACTAGGAAGCTGAAGGCAGGCAAAAGTGCCAGCACCCAACACCTCAGGGAGGTGTTACTGGCTGATGATCTCAGCAGACCCCTAGGGTCTGAAGGGGTAGGCAGAGAGGGTGGGGCAGAAGATGAGGAAGGGGTCAGGGGTGAAGAAACCCAGGCCCCCCTCTGAAACTGGCCAGGAAGGTGAAACTGACCTTGACCTGGAAAACGCAATTCCTCCTGTGGAGGAGGAGGAGGATCAGAATGACCTCCCCTTTGTCCCCCAGGAAGAATAGTGAGTGTGCCCAGAAGGTCTAGATCTCCTTCTCAGGAGTCTAACCACTCTGACACCTCAATAGGGACCTCTGTCTCCTCTCATAAGAGAGAATCCTCTCATGACAGGAGAAAGAGACTGATTGAGTATGAGCAAGCCCAGCTTGAACTCAGAAAACAGCAGTTGGCTATAGACAGGGAGTCCCTAGATCTCTACAAAGAGAGAAAAAGATGGGGCTAGAGTCCCATGGTGGCAGCAATTTCCCCAGAGATAGGGAAAGGTCTTATGACCATAGAAACCTGAGCAAGATTGTCCCTCCCTAACAGAGTGGGGATGACATCCACAAATGGATAACTGCTCTAGAGAGGGCCTGTAAAGTACAGAGGGTCCCTCAGGAGCAGTGGGCAGCAATCTTGTGGCTCTCCTTTGCAGACAAAGGTAGAGATAAGCTCCTCACTGTTAGAGAGGAGGATGCTGATAATTACAAAGTCTTGAAGAGTGCTCTGATTGATGGGTTTGGCCTAACCACTGAACAATACAGGTTAAAGTTCAGGGATACCCAGAAGGTACAGACTCAAGACTGGGTGGACTTTGTTGATTGTTCTGCCAAGGCTCTGGAAGGTTGGTGATTGGGCAGTAAGGTATGTGACTTCACAGGATTGTACAATCTTATCATGAGGGAGCAGATCCTTAATAATTGTCAAAATCAGCTGTTGCATCAGCAGCTGGTGGACTCTGATCTGACCTCTCCCCAAGAATTGGGAAAGAAGGCAGACAAATGGGTCAGAACCAGGGTGAGGCAGAAGGTACAGAACCAAGGTGGTGACCCTAAGAAGCAAGATTCGAAAAACTCTGATAAGGGTGGGGAGAAGGGTAAAGACCAAAAGTCTTCACAAGGCCCCCAAAAATCTTCTTCAGGTGGGGATTCACAGTCTAACAAGGGAAGAGGCCAAAAGAAATCATGGTGCAAGGTCTGTAAGCAAAAGACCCACTGGACCAGTGATTGCACCAAGTCCAAAGACTCTACTCCAGCCCCCACCAATGCCCCTAAGGCACCTGCTCCCCCTAGTGCAGTTACAATTGGTGGTGGGACTACACAAGCCAAGGGTTTAGTAGGGTTGACCCTGGGTAAGGAGATGAGCTCTGACCTAGTCAGAGAACTCACTCAGGCTGTCCTAGTCTGTGATGGAGGCATGGATGTGACCTCCTCTGTGAGTCCCAGTAATCTGGGCAAGTACAGGCAACAGCCCTTAATCAATGGAAAAGAGGCTTTGGCATTTAGGGACACAGGGGCAAGTGTCACCATGGTGACACAAGACCTTGTGAATCCTGGGCAGATTATACTTGGTGAAATGTACCAAGTGACCAATGCTAGCAACGTCAGAACAGACCATACTCTGGCAGTTGTTAACTTCTCCTGGGGAGGGGTAACTGGCCTTAAGAAGGTTGTGGTAAGTGCAGACCTACCCGTTGAATGCTTGCTTGGCAATGACTTAGAAACTTCAGCTTGGGCAGAAGTGGAGCTCAGGACCCATGCAGAAATGCTGGGCATCCCTGCAGATGTGTTTGCTGTGACCAGGTCACAAGCCAAAATGTCTAACACTGAACAGGCCTTGGATTCTGGAATAATGGACCAAGTGCCCTCCAAGAAGAGGAGTAGTAGGGTAAAGGCAGTGCCTTCCCCCTTGGCTCAGAAGGAAGATCAGTCTCTTGAGGGGGATGATCTCAGTCCTGAGGAAGGAACTGTCCCAGAGGAGCTTGAACCTGACCAGGTTGAGTTCTTGGGGACAGGGGGCCCTTCCAGGGCAGATCTGAGCCAGGAGCAGCAGAGCTGCCCCTCTCTTGAACCCCTCAGACAGCAAGCTGCTGCTGAGGCTGCTGGGAAAGCTAGTGGTCCCCATACAGTGTATTGGGATGATGGACTCTTGTACTCAGAGTGTAGAGACCCCAAGCCTGGTGCCACCAGGAGGTTGGTTATACCTCTGAAGTTCAGGGACTTCCTATTGACCCTAGCCCATGACATTCCCTTAGCAGGTCACCTGGGCCAGAACAAGACTTGGGACAGAATTGTCCCTCACTTTCACTGGCCCCACATGTCTGAAGACACCAAGGAGTTTTGTCGCTCCTGTGTAACCTGCCAGGCCAGTGGCAAGGCAGGTGGCACTACAAAGGCCCCCTGATACCACTACCTGTGGTGGGGGTTCCCTTTCAAAGGGTGGGGATTGACATTGTTGGTCCCATGGATCCCCAAACAGCATCTGGGCACAGGTTTATCCTGGTGGTAGTGGATCATGCCACCAGGTACCCAGAGGCTATTCCCCTTAGGACCACTACAGCGCCTGTGGTGGCAAGAGCCCTCCTGGGAATTTTCTCAAGAGTGGGCTTCCTAAGGAGGTTGTATCAGACAGGGATGCTAACTTTATGTCTGGATACTTGAAAGCAATGTGGAAGGAGTGTGGAGTGACTTACAAGTTCACCACACCCTATCACCCACAATGCAATGGTTTAGTTGAGAGATTCAACAAAACCTTGAAGGGCATGATTAAAGGGCTCCCAGAAAAGCTTAGGCGAAGATGGGACATACTCTTGCTCTGCCTTTTATTTGCATACAGGGAGGTGCCTCAAAAGGGGTTGGCTACAGCCCTTTTGAACTTTTGTTTGGTCACCCTGTCAGGGGTCCATTGTGCTTGGTGAAGGAAGGATGGGAGTTACCTCTCAAGCCCCCAAAGCAAGATATAGTGGACTATGTACTTGGTCTCCGCTCCCGGATGGCTGAGTACATGAAAAAGGCAACTAAAAACCTTGAGGCTAGCCAGGAACTGCAAAAAGCCTGGCATGACCAAAAGGCTGTACTGACTGTTTACCAGCCAGGACAGAAGGTGTGGGTGTTGGAGCCAGTGGCCCCAGCAACTCTCCAAGACAAATGGAGTGGACCCCATACCATTGTTGAACAGAAGGGTGAGGTTACCTATTTAGTAGACCTAGGAACACCCAGGAGTCCCCACAGGGTTCTCCATGTCAACAGGTTAAAACCATATGTGGACAGGGCAGACATGGGCTTGCTCATGGCTACTGATGAGGGACAGGAGGAAGAGAGTGACCCACTCCTGACCTGCTCTCACAGAACCCTGATGATGGGTCAGTGGATGGTGTAGCCTTGGCAGGCAGCCTCACTGCCCAGCAGCAAACTGATTGCAGACAGGTGCTCAATCAGTTCAGGCACATATTCTCACTGACACCCAGTCAGACTACCTGGTGCACTCATGAAGTGGACACTGGGGACAGTCTGCCTATTAAAAATAAGATTTATAGGCAACCTGACCATGTCAGGGACTGTATCAGGACAGAAGTCCAGAAGATGTTGGATTTGGGAATTATTGAACCCTCAGATAGCCCTTGGGCTAGTCCAGTGGTCCTTGTGCCAAAACCTCACACCAATGGTGGGAAAAGAGAGATGAGGTTTTGTGTGGACTACAGGGGTCTCAATGCAGTCACTAGGACTGATGCCCATCCAATACCTAGGGCAGATGAGCTAATAGACACTTTGGCCTCAGCCAAGTATCTAAGCACATTTGACCTGACAGCTGGCTACTGGCAGATCAGACTAGCTGATGATGCAAAGCCAAAGGCAGCATTCTCAACCCCTAGTGGGCATTATCAATTTGTGGTGATGCCCTTTGGTCTGAAGAATGCACCTGCCACTTTTCAGAGATTGGTGAATACAGTCCTTACAGGTCTGGAAGCCTATAGTGCAGCATATCTAGATGATATTGCTGTCTTTAGCTCCACCTGGGAGGATCACCTGGTCCACCTAAGAAATGTTTTGCAGGCCCTGCAGAAAGCAGGCCTGACTATCAAGGCCACAAAGTGGCAGATAGTGCAGAGTCAGGTTGTGTACCTGGGCCACCTTGTGGGTGGAGGCCAGGTTCAACAACTGCAGAGCAAGATCCAGACCATCATGGACTGGACTGCTCCAACTACCCAGACTCAGGTGAGAGCCTTTTTAGGCCTGACTGGGTACTATAGGAGATTTGTCAAGGGGTATGGATCAATAGTGACACCCCTGAATGACTTAACTTCCAAGAAAATGCCCAAAAGGTTCAGTGGACAGTTAGCTGTCAAAAGGCATTTGATGACCTAAAGCAGGCCATGTGCACTGCTCCCATTCTACAGAGTCCTGATTACTCCAAGAAGTTCATTGTCCAAACAGATGCATCTGAATTGGGGGTAGGGGCTGTACTGTCACAATTGAATGATGAAGGTCAGGATCAGCCAGTAGCTTTTATTAGCAGAAGGCTGACCCCTAGAGAGAAACGTTGGTCAGCCATTGAGAGGGAGGCCTTTGCTTTGGTCTGGGCTCTGAAGAAGTTGAGGCCATACTTGTTTGGTACTCACTTCCTTGTTCAAACAGACCATAAGCCCCTCTTATGGCTAAAACAAATGAAGGGTGAAAACCCCAAACTGCTTAGGTGGTCCATTTCCCTACAGGGGATGGACTTCACAGTGGAACATAGACCTGGGAGTAACCATGCCAATGCAGATGGACTCTCTAGGGTACTTCCACTTAGAACATGAAGACTTAACTGGGCAAGGTTAGTTTAATGTCCCTACGTTTGGGGGGTTGTGTAGGAGAGTAGGATCTGCTTCACATGGGTACCCCCACTTTTTGCTGATGCTTCACTGTTTTTCGACTTTAGTCTGGCTGGGGCCCTGCTAATCAGAACCCCAGCCTAGCTGCTTCCTCTCTAAAATGGTTTTCATGTGCCTTAGGCACATCTCTGATTGGAATCTGGAGTTCCCTTATAAGTCCCTAGTATATGGTCTACTATGTACCCAGGGCATAGGTACCTCAGAGGCCTACCAGGGGCTGCAGCATGTATTGTGCCACCCCTGGAAGGCCATCCAAAATGACACCACAGGCCTGCTACTGCAGCCTGGGTAAGGTGGTGCATGCACTCTTTACTGTGATATAGGCTACCTATATCACTACATACATACACACATATAATCCTATAAGTCACTCCTATGGCAGGCCTTATCAATCCTGAAGGCAGAGTGCGTGGTTCCTATGTGAGAGGGTGCCCCTGCATGAGCTGGGCCCCTCTGCAGCGTTCGGAGACCCTTCTCTGATGCTGTTTGTAGTGCAGCCCGACCATATACTCTTAAGCGCATTATAACCTCGCGTTAAATGCTAACTTTGGGATGGCTGCACGGAAACATGTCGTGTTTGGTGTCAAACATCTTGGAATACTACCCCCCGCCAGTTATGGCGGCGGGGGTAGCATTCCACCCTTCTAGAGGGAGAGACATGTACACACCGGTATACCCGGTACTGACTTTCCAGAGCCCTGGCATCACAAAATGGATGCCGCTGCCACATGACACGAGTCTGGCCTCCTGCTGCTGACCGAAACTCCGGCAGGGAGGCCTGGACAATAGGTTTCCTGTCCCAGGGAGGTGTAACCACCTCCCCAGACAGGATAGTGTGTATTGGGGCTGGGCGGGAGCACTCTCTGGTGCTTTGAAGTCCTGCACTGGGGGCACATTTGGTGTCCCTGTGCATACCCCAGTTCAAACCGGCTCAGGGGCTTCCAGCCCCTGCTCTGGCGTGAAACTGGACAAAGGGAAAGGGGTGTAACCACCCCTCTGCCCTGACCCTCCCATAGGTGGGTCCACAGAGTATGTCCAACCCCCTACCTTAGTATAAGTATGGGACCCCAGTCCTTAGGACTTTAGATTAAGCTGGACGAAACTCTGACACAGAATCCTGGACCTTCGATGCTCTACTTCAAGATTAGAGGACTGAAGAATCTCCCTTGGGGTCAAGGAGTGACTCCCTGCTTGGCAGGCACCAAAGAAGCAATTGTCCGGTCTGCATCGCTGAAGCTCCCGCCGGATGCCGAAGTCTTTGCATCACCAGAGGTGGATTTCCAGACTTTCCCGAGGCTGCACTGCAAAGCTGAGGCCCGTAGCTGTCGTGGGTAACATGGAACCGTGACCCCTGGACACGATTACATTTGCAAGTGCATCCTATTCTGGGTCTCCGACGAAGTCGTGCTTTGGGCTCCCAGTAGCCCCAGCCTCCAGCACCGACTGCACCAAAGATCACTGGCCTCCACTCCACGAGTGTCCTGTGAGCCAGCTCCACGTGCATCGACTCAAGGCTCCTTCGCGGTCGCTAGTCCGTTGGCTAGTAGCCCCTCCCGAAGGCCAATCTTCTTCTGCTTGGGCTCCCTGGTTGCTCCAGGTGTGCCCTGACTTATCCTTGCTGGGTGAGTCCCACAGACCTTGCTGGTCTGCAACATCGTCCTTCTTCCATTTCCACAAGACTTGCCGTTGCCAAGGCTTATTGGGTCCAATCCGGTCGCCGACACCCCTGCAATCGACAGACATCTTGGAACAGCTCGAATCCAGCTCCTGGTTGTCATCGACGCCTCCTGGACCTCGTGGCTGAAGAGTCAAGACGACTGTCAACCTACCTGAAGCACTCAACATCGGTGGGCATCTGCTCATCGCCTTCCTGGTCACTGGCTAGTGACCCAGACTCTGTCCCCTCTGCTTTCAGGTTCTTCAAATCTTCGATCCACCTTTGGATCCACCCGAACACTTTCGACTTGGCCGCCAGCAGCACTTTGCAGCAGATCGCCATTGAAAGCGACGACGAAACCCGACCCCGAAAGACACCTATGCACCCGGCTCCCCTGGGTGAGGTAACTCAAGTACTCTGGTGCTCCCATGGGTATTGACACTAGAACAGCCTAGTTCTCAAAGGGTTTGCTCCAAGTCCTCCTCTAAGTGTCCCTTTTCTTTTAAATTCAAACCGCGACTTTCCCCATAGTAGTTAACGGCGATTCGCGGCTGTGTTCATACACTGCACGCATCCCCCGTAGGTCCCCTGTGTCACTACCTTGGGCGGTTCCTTGTGGTCCAAGCACTTCTACAGGCTCTAGGCCCTGTGTCTAGCTCAGTCGTGGTTCCTATACCACTTTATTGGTATATGGTTTGGTACGCCCCTAGGGCTCAAACGTGTATTTGTGCTATTACTGTAGATAACTAACTTATAACTTATGTACTTCGAACTTTAGCCTCATAAAGAGACTAGAGGGGTGAGTTTAGCAATAAATACATATATTTTGAATATATACCTGGTGTGGTCCTCTTTCATTTGGTCACTCAAGAGATTATAGACTGGTAAAACAAGCTGCTTTACATTCCTTCAAGACTTAGCCTGAAGGCTGCTCTCCATAGCTACCACTAGGATAGCTTTCAATAAAGGTTGTCTTTAACCTATCTCCAATAAGGGGTTGTTTGGACTGGTGCAAGGTGCCCACTATAATAAGTGGACAGCATATGCCAGGCCAACTTCTCACACTTTCAACACTTCTGTTGCCTCTTTCTGTACTTCTCTTGCCTCTTTCTGTACCTCTCTTGCCTCTGTCTGCAACTCTGTTGCCTCTTTCTGCACCTCACATCTTCTTTCTGCACCCCTCTTGCGTCTTTCTGCACCCATCTTCCCTCTTTCTGTACCTCTCTTGCCTCATTATGCACCCCTGTTCCCTCCTCTTTTTGCACCTCTCCTGCCTCTTTCTGCACCTCTCTTCTCTGTTTCTGCACTGCTCTTCACTCTTTCTGCACCTCACTTGCCTCTTTAAGCACTTCTCTTGCTTCTTTCTACAACTCTGTTGCTTCTTTCAACACTTCTGATGCCTCTTTCTGCACCCCACTTCCTTCTTTCTGCACCCCTCTTGCGTCTTTCTGCACCCATCTTCCCTCTTTCTGTACCTCTCTTGTTTCTTGATGCACCCCTGTTCCCTCCTCTTTTTGCACCTCTCCTGCCTGTTTCTGCACCTCTCTTGCCTCTTTAAGCACTTCTCTTCTCTCTTTCTGCACCTCTGTTACTTATTTCTGCACTTCTTTTGCTTCTTTCTGCACCTCTCTTGTTTCTTTCTGCACCCTTCTTGCTTCTTTCTGCACCCTTCTTCCCTCTTTGTGCACATCTTTTGCCACTTTCAACAACCCTCTTTCCTCTTTCTGCACCTCTGTTGCTTCTTTCTGCACTTCTCTTGCTTCTTTCTGCACCTCTATTGCTTCTTTGTGCACCTCTATTGATTCTTTCTGCACCTCTCGTACCTCTGTCTGCACCCCTGTTCCTTCTTTCTCTACCTCCTTTTCCTGTTTCTGCAACTCTCTTGCCTCTTTCTTCAGTTCTTTTTCCTCTTTCTCCACCCCTCTTGCCTCTTTCTGCACCCCTCTTTCCTCTTTCTGCAATTCTCTTGCCTCCTTCTGCACCTCTGTTGCTTCTTTCTGCACTTCTCTTGCCTCTTTCTGCACCCTTATTGCCTGTTTCTGCACCTCACTTGCCTCTTTGTGCACCTCTCTTGTCTGTTTCTGCACTGCTCTTCACTCTTTCTGCACCTCACTTGCCTCTTTCAGCACTTCTTTTGCTTCTTTCTACAACTCTGTTGCTTCTTTCAGCACTTCTGTTGCCTCTTTCTGTACTTCTATTGCCTCTTTCTGTACCTCTGTTGCCTCTTTCTGCACCTCAGTTGCTTCTTTCTGCACCCCTCTTGCGTCTTTCTGCTCCCCTCTTCCCTCTTTCTGTACCTCTCTTGCCTCTTTATCCATCCCTGTTCCCTCTTTCTGCACCTCTCCTGCCTGTTGCTGCACCTCTCTTGCCTCTTTCTGCACCTCTGTTGCTTATTTCTGCACTTCTTTTGCTTCTTTATGCACCTCTCTTGTTTTTTGCTGCATCCTTCTTGCCTCTTTCTCCACCCTTCTTCCCTCTTTCTGCACCTCTCTTGTCTCTTTCTCCACCCTCTTGCCTCTTTCTGCACCTCTGTTGCTTCTTTGTGTACCTCTATTGCTTCTGTCTGCACCTCTCTTGCCTCTGTCTGCAACCCTGTTCCCTCTTTCTGCACCTCTTTTTCCTGTTTCTGCAACTCTCTTGCCTCTTTCTTCAGTTCTTTTTCTTCTTTCTGCACCCCTCTTGCATCTTTCTGCACTTCCATTGGTTCTTTCTGCACCCTCTTTCCCCTTTCTTCACCCCTCTTTCGTCTTTCTACATGTCTCATGCCTATTTCTGCAGTTCTCTTGCCTCCTTCTGCATCTTTGTTGCTTCTTTCTGCACTCCTCTTGCCACTTTCTGCACCCCTCTTGCCTGTTTCAGCACCTCACTTGCCTCTTTATGCATCTCTCTTGTCTTTTTCTGCACTGCTCTTGACTCCTTTTGCACCTCACTTGCCTCTTTCAGTACTCCTCTTGCTTTTTTTCTGTACCTCTCTTGTTTCTTTCTGCAACTCTCTTGTCTCTTTCATCACTTCTCTTGCTTCTTTCTACAACTCTGTTGCTACTTTCAGCACTTCTGTTGCCTCTTTTTGCACTTCTCTTGCCTGTTTCTGTACCTCTGTTGCCTCTTTCTGCACCTCTGTTGCCTCTTTCTGCACCCCTCTTGTGTCTTTCTGCAACTACCTTCCCTCTTTCTGTTCCTCTCTTGCCTCTATATGCACCCCTGTTCCCTCTTTCTGCACCTCTCGTGCCTCTTTCTGCACCTCACTCGCTTCTTTCTGCACCCTTCTTCCCTCTTTGTGCACCTCTGTTGCCTCTTTCTCCACCCCTCTTGACTCTTTCTGCACTTCACTTGCTTCTTTCTTCACACCTCTTGTGTTTTTCTGCACTCAATTTCCCTCTTTCTGTAACTCTCTTGCCTCTGTATGCACCCCTGTTCCTTCTTTCTGCACCTCTCCTACCTGTTTCTGCACCTCTCTTGCCTCTTTCTGCACTTCTCTTGACTCTTTTTGCACCTCTGTTGCTTATTTCTGCACTTTTTTTGCTTCTTTCTGCACCTCTCTTCTTTCTTTCTGCACCCTTCTTGTTTCTTTCTGCACCCTTCTTCCTTCTTTGTGCACCTCTCTTGCCTCTATCTCCACCCCTCTTGCCTCTTTCTGCAACTCTGTTGCTTCTTTCTGCAAATCTCTTTCTTCTTTCTGCACCTCTATTGCTTCTTTGTGCTCCTCTATTGATTCTTTTTGCACCTCTCTTACCTCTGTCTGCACCCATGTTTCTTCTTTCTCTACCTCTTTTTCCTGTTTCTGCAACTCTCTTGCCTCTTTCTTCAGTTCTTTTTCCTCTTTCTGCACCCCTCTTGCTTCTTTCTGCACCCCTCTTTCCTCTTTCTGCATGTCTCCTGCCTCTTTCTGCAGTACTCTTGCCTCCTTCTGTACCTCTGTTGCTTCTTTCTGCACCTCTCTTGCTTCTTTCTTCACCCCTCTTGCCTCTTTCTGCACCCTTCTTTCATCTTTCTGCACGTCTCTTGCATCTTTCTGCAGTTCTCTTGCCTCCTTCTGTACCACTGTTGCTGCTTCTTTCTGTACTCCTCTTGCCTCTTTCTGCATCCCTCTTGCCTGTTTCTGTACCTCACTTGCCTCTTTCTGTACTTCTCTTGCCTCTTTCTGTACCTCACTTGCTTCTTTCTGAGCTTCCCTTGCTTCTTTCTGCACCTCTCTTGCTTCTTTCTGCACCTCTTTTGCCTCTTTCTGCACCTCTCTTGCTTCTTTCTGCACTTCTCTTGCTTCTTTTGCACTTCCCTTGCTTCTTTCAGCACCTTTCTTGCTTCTTTCTGCAACCCTCTTCCCTCTTTCTGCACACCTCTTTCCTCTTTCTGCCCCTCTCTTGCCTCTTTCTGCACTTCTCCTGCATCTTTTTGCACTTCTCTGGCTTCTTTCTGCATCTCTATTGCTTCTTAGTGCACCTCTATTGCTTCTTTGTGCACCCCTCTTGCCTCTTGGTGCACCCCTCTTCCCTCTTTCCACACCTCTTTTACCTCTTTCTGCAGTTCTCTTGCCTCTTTCTGTACCTCTGTTTCTTCTTTCTGCAATTCTATTGCCTCTTTCTGCACGCCTCTTAATTCTTTCTGCACCTCTGTAGCTTCTTTCAGCACTTCTCTTGGCTATTTCTCCACCCCTCTTCCCTGTTTCTGTACCTCACTTGCCTCTTTCTGCACCTCTCTTGCCTCTTTCTGCACTTCTCTTGCTTTTTTCTTCACCTCTCTTGTTTCTTTCTTCAACTCTCTTGTCTCTTTCATCACTTTTATTGCTTCTTTCTATACCTCTGTTGCTTCTTTCAGCACTTCTCTTGCCTCTTTTTGCACTTCTCTTTCCTCTTTCTGCACCTCTCTTGCCTCTGTCTGCACACCTGTTCCCCTTTCTGCACCTCTTTTGCCTGTTTCTGCAACTCTCTTGCCTATTTCTGCAGTTCTTTTGCCTCTTTATGCACTTCCGTTGGCTCTTTATGCACTTCTCTGGCTTTTTTCCGCACCTCGCTTGCTTCGTTCTGCACCCCCTCTTGCCTCTTTCTGCACCCCTCTTCTTTCTGCATGTCTCTTGCCTCTTTCTACAGTTCTCTTGCCTCCTTCTGTACCTCGGTTGCTTCTTTCGGCACCTCTCTTGCCTCTTTCTGCACTTCTCTTGCCTCCTTTTGCAACTCTGTTGCTTATTTATGCACTTCTTTTGCTTCTTTCTGCACCTCTCTTCTTTCTTTATGCACGCTTCTTGCTTCTTTCTGCACCCTTCTTCCCTCTTTGTGCACCTCTCTTGCCTCTTTATCCACCCCTCTTGCCTCTTTCTGCACCTCTGTTGCTTCTTTCTGCACTTCTCTTGCTTCTTTCTGCACCTCTATTGCTTCTTTGTGCACCTCTATTCATTCTTTCTGCACCTCTCTTACCTCTGTCTGCACCCCTGTTTCTTCTTTCTCTACCTCTTTGTCCTGTTTCTGTAACTCTCTTCCCTCTTTCTGCAGTTCTTTTTCCTCTTTCTGCACCCCTCTTGCTTCTTTCTGCACCCATCTTCCCTCTTTCTGTACCTCTCTTGTTTCTTGATGCACCCCTGTTCCCTCCTCTTTTTGCACCTCTCCTGCCTGTTTCTGCACCTCTCTTGCCTCTTTATGCACTTCTCTTGCCTCTTTCTGCACCTCTGTTACTTATTTCTGCACTTCTTTTGCTTCTTTCTGCACCTCTCTTGTTTCTTTCTGCACCCTTCTTGCTTCTTTCTGCACCCTTCTTCTCTCTTTGTGCACCTCTTTTGCCACTTTCAATACCCCTCTTCCCTCTTTCTGCACCTCTGTTGCTTCTTTCTGCACTTCTCTTGCTTCTTTCTGCACCTCTATTGCTTCTTTGTGCACCTCTATTGATTCTTTCTGCACCTCTCGTACCTCTGTCTGCACCCCTGTTCCTTCTTTCTCTAACTCCTTTTCCTGTTTCTGCAACTCTCTTGCCTCTTTCTTCAGTTCTTTTTCCTCTTTCTGCACCCCTCTTGCCTCTTTCTGCACCCCTCTCTCCTCTTTCTGCAATTCTCTTGCCTCCTTCTGCACCTTTGATGCTTCTTTCTGCACTCCTCTTGCCTCTTTCTGCACCCTTATTGCCTGTTTCTGCACCTCACTTGCCTCTTTGTGCACCTCTTGTCTGTTTCTGCACTGCTCTTCACTCTTTCTGCACCTCACTTGCCTCTTTCAGCACTTCTTTTGCTTCTTTCTACAACTCTGTTGCTTCTTTCAGCACTTCTGTTGCCTCTTTCTGTACTTCCATTGCCTCTTTCTGTACCTCTGTTGCCTCTTTCTGCACCTCAATTGCTTCTTTCTGCACCCCTCTTGCGTCTTTCTGCTCCCCTCTTCCCTCTTTCTGTACCTCTCTTGCCTCTTTATCCATCCCTGTTCCCTCTTTCTGCACCTCTCCTGCCTGTTGCTGCACCTCTCTTGCCTCTTTCTGCACCTCTGTTGCTTATTTCTGCACTTCTTTTGCTTCTTTATGCACCTCTCTTGTTTCATGCTGCATCCTTCTTGCCTCTTTCTACACCCTTCTTCCCTCTTTCTGCACCTCTCTTGCCTCTTTCTCCACCCCTCTTGCCTCTTTCTGCACCTCTGTTGCTTCTTTGTGTACCTCTATTGCTTCTGTCTGCACCTCTCTTGCCTCTGTCTGCAACCCTGTTCCCTCTTTCTGCACCTCTTTTTCCTGTTTCTGCAACTCTCTTGCCTCTTTCTTCAGTTCTTTTTCTTCTTTCTGCACCCCTCTTGCCTCTTTCTGCACTTCCATTGGTTCTTTCTGCACCCTCTTTCCCCTTTCTTCACCCCTCTTTCGTCTTTCTACATGTCTCATGCCTCTTTCTGCAGTTCTCTTGCCTCCTTCTGCATCTTTGTTGCTTCTTTCTGCACTCCTCTTGCCACTTTCTGCACCCCTCTTGCCTGTTTCAGCACCTCACTTGCCTCTTTATGCATCTCTCTTGTCTTTTTCTGCACTGCTCTTGACTCCTTTTGCACCTCACTTGCCTCTTTCAGTACTCCTCTTGCTTTTTTTCTGTACCTCTCTTGTTTCTTTCTGCAACTCTCTTGTCTCTTTCATCACTTCTCTTGCTTCTTTCTACAACTCTGTTGCTACTTTCAGCACTTCTGTTGCCTCTTTTTGCACTTCTCTTGCCTGTTTCTGTACCTCTCTTGCCTCTTTCTGCACCTCTGTTGCCTCTTTCTGCACCTCACTTGCTTCTTTCTGCACCCCTCTTGTGTCTTTCTGCAACTACCTTCCCTCTTTCTGTACCTCTCTTGCCTCTATATGCACCCCTGTTCCCTCTTTCTGCACCTCACTTGCTTCTTTCTGCACCCTTCTTCCCTCTTTGTGCACCTCTCTTGCCTCTTTCTCCACCCCTCTTGCCTCTTTCTGCACCTCTGTTGCTTCTTTCTGCACTTTTCTTGCTTTTTCTGCACCTCTATTGCTTCGTTGTGCACGTCTATTGCTTCTTTCTGCACCTCTCTTGCCACTGTCTGCACCCCTGTTCCCTCTTTCTGTACCTCTTTTGCCAGTTACTGCAACTCTCTTGCCTCTTTCTTCAGTTCTTTTTCCTCTTTCTGCACCCCTCTTGCCTCTTTCTGCACCCCTCTTTCCTCTTTCTGTACGTCTCTTGCCTCTTTCTGCAGTTCTCTTGCCACCTTATGCACCTCTGTTGCTTCTTTCTGCACTCCTCTTGCCTTTTTCTGAACCCCTCTTGCCTGTTTCTGCACCTCATTTGCCTCTTTGTGCACTTCTCTTTTCTGTTTCTGCACTGCTCTTCACTCTTTCTGCACCTCACTTGCCTCTTTCATCACTGCTCTTGCTTCTTTCTACAACTCTGTTGCTTCTTTCAGCACTTCCGTTGCCTCTTTCTGTACTTCACTTGCCTCTTTCTGGCCCTCTCTTGCCTCTTTCTACACCTCTGTTGCCTCTTTCTGTACCTCACTTGCTTCTTTCTGCACCCTTCTTTTGTCTTTCTGCACCCCGCTTCCCTCTTTCTTTACCTCTCTTGCGTCCTTATACACCCCTGTTCCCTCTTTCTGAATCTCTCCTGCCTGTTTCTGCACCTCTCTTGCCTCTTTCTGCACTTCTCTTGCCTCTTTCTGCACCTCTGTTGCTTATTTATGCACTTTTTTGCTTCTTTCTGCACCTCTCTTTTTTCTTTCTGCACCCTTCTTGCCTCTTTCTGCACCCTTTTCCCTCTTTCTGCACCTCTCTTGCCTTTTTCTCCACACCTCTTGCCACTTTCTGCACCTCTGTTGCTTATTTATTCACTTCTTTTGCTTCTTTCTGCTCTTCTCTTGTTTCTTTCTCCACCCTTCTTGCCTCTTTCTGCACACTTATCCCCTCTTTGTGCACCTCTCTTGCCTCTGTCTGCTCCCTGTTCCCTCTTTCTGCACCTCTTTTTCCTGTTTCTGCTACTCTCTTGCCTCTTTCTTCAGTACTTTTTCTTCTTTCTGCACCCCTCTTGCCTCTTTCTGCACTTCCGTTGGTTCTTTCTGCACCCCTCTTGCCTCTTTCTGCACCTCTCTTTCTTCTTTCTGCATGTCTCATGCCTCTTTATGCAGTTCTCTTGCCTCCTTCTGCATCTCTGTTGCTTTTTTTCTGCACTCCTCTTGCCTCTTTCTCCACCCCTCTTGCCTCTTTCTGCACCTCACTTGCCTCTTTGTGCACCTCTCTTGTCTTTTTCTGCACTGCTCTTGACTCTTTTTGCACCTCACTTGCCTTTTTCAGCACTCCTCTTGCTTTTTTCTGTACCTCTCTTGTTTCTTTCTGCAACTCTCTTGTCTCTTTCATCACTTCTCTTGCTTCTGTCTACAACTCTGTTACTTCTTTCAGCACTTCTGTTGCCTCTTTCTGCACTTCTCTTGCCTGTTTCTGTACTTCTCTTGCCTCTTTCTGCACCTCTGTGGCCTCTTTCTGCACCTCACTTGCTTCTTTCTGCACCCCTCTCGTGTCTTTCTACACCCCACAAACAAAAGGAGATGCTCACTTTGCCACTGGACTCAAGCTAGCCTGGCTGATGAAGGGTGTTACCCAGAAACCGGTCCCAGGATGCTTGTTTCCGGTTCAGGGAAGACCTGGCTTGGCAGTTCGGGCTGGACTGTTCCCAAGAGGCACAGGGTCAAGACTGATTTGCACATAGCTGGGTCTGAACTGAGGTGGCGAAGTGAGCTAAAGAATGATGATGGATTCAACCCAGATCTGTGACTAGCGGTGAGTGTCTGAAAAGTTTAAGCACTCCGTCCATCATCTCCTTGTGTTTACTTTGTTTGCCCTAAGTTGGCAGGGTATGCCCAGACGTGGGTCCCTTGCTCAGTTTGCCACTGGACTCAAGCTAGCCTGGCTGATGAAGGGTGTTACCCAGAAACCGGTCCCAGGATGCTTGTTTCCAGTTCAGGGAAGACCTGGCTTGGCAGTTCGAGCTGGACTGTTCCCATGAGGCACAGGGTCAAGACTGATTTGCATATAGCTGGGTCTGAACTGAGGTGGCGAAGTGAGCTAAAGAATGATGATGGATTCAATTCAGATCTGTGACGGGGTGAGTGTCTGAAAAGTGTAAGCACTCTGTCATCATATCCTTGTGTTTGCGTCTTTCTACACCCACCTTCCCTCTTTCTGTAATTCTCTTTCCTCTTTATGTACCCCTGTTCCCTCTTTGTGCACCTCTCCTGCCTGTTTCTGCACCTCTCTTGCCTCTTTCTGCACTTCTTTTGCTTCTTTCTGCACCTCTCTTCTTTCTTTCTGCACCCTTCTTGCTTCTTTCTGCACCCTTCTTCCCTCTTTGTGCACCTCTCTTGCCTCTTTCTCCACCCCTCTTGCCTCTTTCTGCACCTCTGTTGCTTCTTTGTGCAACTCGCTTTCTTCTTTCTTCAGTTCTTTTTCCTCTTTCTGCACCTGACTTGCCTCTTTGTGCAACTCTCTTGCCTCTTTCTTCAGTTCTTTTCCCTCTTTCTGCACCCTTCTTCCCTCTTTGTGCACCTCTCTTGCCTTTTTCTCCACCCCTCTTGCCTCTTTCTGCACCTCTGTTGCTTCTTTCTGCACTTCTTTTGCTTCTTTCTGCACCTCTATGGCTTCTTTGTGCACCTCTATTGCTTCTTTGTGCACCTCTCTTGCCTCTGTCTGCACCCCTGTTCCCTCTTTCTGTACCTCTTTTGCCTGTTTCTGCACCCCTCTTTCCTCTTTCTGCACGTCTCTTTCCTCTTTCTGCAGTTCTCTTGCCTCCTTCTGCACCTCTGTTGCTTCTTTCTGCACTACTCTTGCCTCTTTCTGCACCCCTCTTTCCTGTTTCTGCACCTGACTTGCCTCTTTGTGCCCCTTGTTTGTGTGTTTCTGCACTGCTCTTCACTCTTTCCGCACCTCACTTGCCTCTTTCAGCACTTCTCTTGCTTTTTTCTGTACCTCTCTTGTTTCTTTCTGCATCTCTCTTGTCTCTTTCGTCTCTTCTCTTGCTTCTTTCTACAACTCTGTTACTTCTTTCAGCACTTCTGTTGCCTCTTTCTGCACTTCTCTTGCCTGTTTCTGTACCTCTCTTGCCTCTTTCTGCACCTCTGTGGCCTCTTTATGCATCTCACTTGCTTCTTTCTGCACCCCTCTCGTGTCTTTCTACACCCCACAAACAAAAGGAGATGCTCACTTTGCCACTGGACTCAAGCTAGCCTGGCTGATGAAGGGTGTTACCCAGAAACCGGTCCCAGGATGCTTGTTTCCGGTTCAGGGAAGACCTGGCTTGGCAGTTCGGGCTGGACTGTTCCCAAGAGGCACAGGGTCAAGACTGATTTGCACATAGCTGGGTCTGAACTGAGGTGGCGAAGTGAGCTAAAGAATGATGATGGATTCAACCCAGATCTGTGACTAGGGGTGAGTGTCTGAAAAGTTTAAGCACTCCGTCCATCATCTCCTTGTGTTTACTTTGTTTGCCCTAAGTTGGCAGGGTATGCCCAGACGTGGGTCCCTTGCTCACTTTGCCACTGGACTCAAGCTAGCCTGGCTGATGAAGGGTGTTACCCAGAAACCGGTCCCAGGATGCTTGTTTCCAGTTCAGGGAAGACCTGGCTTGGCAGTTCGAGCTGGACTGTTCCCATGAGGCACAGGGTCAAGACTGATTTGCATATAGCTGGGTCTGAACTGAGGTGGCGAAATGAGCTAAAGAATGATGATGGATTCAATTCAGATCTGTGACGGGGTGAGTGTCTGAAAAGTGTAAGCACTCTGTCATCATATCCTTGTGTTTGCGTCTTTCTACACCCACCTTCCCTCTTTCTGTACTTCTCTTTCCTCTTTATGTACCCCTGTTCCCTCTTTGTGCACCTCTCCTGCCTGTTTCTGCACCTCTCTTGCCTCTTTCTGCACTTCTTTTGCTTCTTTCTGCACCTCTCTTCTTTCTTTCTGCACCCTTCTTGCTTCTTTCTGCACCCTTCTTCCCTCTTTGTGCACCTCTCTTGCCTCTTTCTCCACCCCTTTTGCCTCTTTATGCACCTCTGTTGCTTCTTTGTGCAACTCGCTTGCCTCTTTCTTCAGTTCTTTTTCCTCTTTCTGCACCTGACTTGCCTCTTTGTGCAACTCTCTTGCCTCTTTCTTCAGTTCTTTTCCCTCTTTCTGCACCCTTCATCCCTCTTTGTGCACCTCTCTTGCCTTTTTCTCCACCCCTCTTGCCTCTTTCTGCACCTCTGTTGCTTCTTTCTGCACTTCTTTTGCTTCTTTCTGCACCTCTATGGCTTCTTTGTGCACCTCTATTGCTTCTTTGTGCACCTCTCTTGCTTCTGTCTGCACCCCTGTTCCCTCTTTCTGTACCTCTTTTGCCTGTTTCTGCACCCCTCTTTCCTCTTTCTGCACGTCTCTTTCCTCTTTCTGCAGTTCTCTTGCCTCCTTCTGCACCTCTGTTGCTTCTTTCTGCACTACTCTTGCCTCTTTCTGCACCCTCTTTCCTGTTTCTGCACCTGACTTGCCTCTTTGTGCCCCTTGTTTGTGTGTTTCTGCACTGCTCTTCACTCTTTCCGCACCTCACTTGCCTCTTTCAGCACTTCTCTTGCTTTTTCTGTACCTCTCTTGTTTCTTTCTGCATCTCTCTTGTCTCTTTCGTCTCTTCTCTTGCTTCTTTCTACAACTCTGTTGCTTCTTACAGCACTTCTGTAGCCTCTTTCTGTTCTTCTCTTGCATCTTTCTGTACCTCTCTTGCCTCTTTCTGCACTTCTCTTGCTTCTATCTTAACCTCTGTTGCTTATTTCTGCACTTCTTTTGCTTCTTTCTGCACCCCTCTTGTTTATTTCTGCACCATTCTTGCCTCTTTCTGCACCCTTCTTCCTTCTTTGTGCACTTCTCTTGCCTCTTTCTCCACCCCTCTTGCCTCTTTCTGCACCTCTGTTGCTTCTTTCTGCACTTCTCTTGCTTCTGTCTGTACCTCTATTGCTTCTTTGTGCACCTCTATTGATTCTTTCTGCACCTCTCTTGCCTCTGTCTGCACCCCGTTCCCTCTTTCTGCACTTCTTTTTCCTGTTTCTGCAACTTTCTTGCCTCTTTCTTCAGTTCTCTTTCTTCTTTGTACACCCCTCTTGCCGCTTTCTGCACTTCTGTTGGTTCCTTCTGCACCCCTCTTGCCTCTTTCTGCACCCCTCTTTCTTCTGTCTGCATGCCTCTTGCCTCTTTCTGCAGTTCTCTTGCCTCCTTCTGCACCTCTGTTACTTCTTTCTGCACTCCTCTTGCCTCTTTCTGCACCCCTCTTGCCTGTTTCTGCACCTCACTTGCCTCTTTCTGCACCCCTCTTGCCTCTTTCTGCACCCCTCTTTCCTCTTTCTGCACGTCTCTTGCCTCTTTTGTCAGTTCTCTTGACTCCTTCTGTACCTCTATTGCTTCTTTCTGCACTTCTCTTGGCTCTTTCTGCACCCCTCTTGCATTTTCTGCACCTCACTTGCCTCTTTGTGCACCTCTCTTGTCTGTTTCTGCACTGCTTTTGACTCTTTTTAAACCTCACTTGCCTCTTTCAGCACTCTTGCTTTTTTCTGTACCTCTCTTGTTTCTTTCTACAACTCTGTCTCTTTCATCACTTCTCTTGCTTCTTTCTACAACTCGGTTGCTTCTTTCAGCACTTCTGTTGCCTCTTTCTGCACTTCTCTTGCATGTTTCTGCACCTCTCCTGCCTCTTCCTGCACCTCTGTTGCCTTTTTCTGCACCTCGCTTGCTTGTTTCTGCACCTCTCTTGCATCTTTCTGTACCCCTCTTCCCTATTTCTGTACCTGTCTTGCCTCTTTCTGCACCTCTGTTGCCTCTTTCTGAACCTCGCTTTCTTGTTTCTGTATCCCTCTTGCGTCTTTCTGCACCAATTTTCCCTCTTTCTTTACCTCTTGTGTATCTTTCTGCACCCTTGTTTCCTCCTTATTTACCTCTCCTGCCTGTTACTGCACCTCTCTTGCCTCTTTCTGCACTTCTCTTGCCTCTGTCTGCGGCATTCTACCTTTACTACGCGGTCATTACTTCGTATTACCATTACTACGCATATTTTAGTTCGCAGATGCCATTACTTAGCATGCATTTACTTAGCATGCATTTACTACGCATGTTCCATTACTTACCATGCACTTACTACGCATAATGGAGTTACTGTGCAAATTAAAGTTTTGGGGTACAGGGGTATTTTTAGGGGTCAGGGTGGGTTAGGGTTTTGGGGTGTAGGAGGTATTTTAGGGTTCAGAGTGCATTTAAGGTTTTGGGGTGCTGGGGTATTTTTGGGGTTCAGGGTATGTTTAGGTTTTGGGGTGCTGGGGTAATTTTAGGGGTCAGGGTTGGTTAGGGTTTTGGGGTGTAGGGGGTAATTTTAGGGATCATTGCGTTTAGGTTTTGGGGTACTGGGGTATTTTTAGGGGTCAGGGTGGGTTAGGGTTTTGGGGTGCATGGGGTATTTTGAGGGTTCAGGGTGCGTTGAAGGTTTTGGGGTGCTGGGGTATTTTTGGGGTTCAGGGTGCGTTTAGGTTTTGGGGTACAGGGGTATTTTTAGGGGTCAGGGTGGGTTATGGTTTTGGGTTGTATGGGGTATTTTTAGGGTTCAGGATGCATTTAAGGTTTTGGGGTGCTGGGGTATTTTTTGGGTTCAGGGTGCGTTTAGGTTTTCGGGTGCTGGGATATTTTTAGGGTTCAGGGTGGGATAGGGTTTTGGGGAGTAGGGGGTATTTTTAGGGTTCAGGGTGCATTTAAGGTTTTGGGGTGCTGGGGTATTTTTAGGGTTCAGGGTGCGTTTAGGTTTTGGGGTGCTAGGGTAATTTTAGGGGTCAGGGTGGGTTAGGGTTTTGAGGTATAGGGGGTAATTTTAGGGTTCAGGGTGCGTTTAGGTTTTGGGGTACTGGGATATTTTTAGGGGTCAGGGTGAGATAGGGTTTCGGGGTGTAGGGGGTATTTTTAGGGTTCAGAGTGCATTTAAGGTTTTGGAGTGCTGGGGTATTTTTGGGGTTCAGGGTGCATTTAGGTTTTGGGGTACAGGAGTATTTTTAGGTGTCAGGGTGGGTTAGGGTTTTGGGTTATAGGGGGTATTTTTAGGGTTTAGGGTGCATTTAAGGTTTTGGGGTGCTGGGGTATTTTTGGGGTTCAGGGTGCGTTTAGGTTTTGGGGTGCTGGGGTAATTTTAGGGGTCAGGGTGGTTTAGGGTTTTGGGGTGTAGGAGGTAATTTTAGGGTTCAGGGTACGTTTAGGTTATGGGGTACTGGAATATTTTTAGGGGTCAGGGTGAGATAGTGTTTTGGGGTGTAGGGGGTATTTTTAGGGTTCAGGGTGCGTGCCAGGGGATAGGTTACTATTACGATTAATTTTTTGTTTTAAAGTACCAATAACGCGTTGTAACGGTATGCGTAATAATTAACTGTGAAGTAAAAGCATTTTTAATGTATTTGTATATATTTGCAAAGTAAAAGTATGCACACTAAAATCATGCGTAGTAATGGGATTTGCGAAGTAAAAACTTCGAAGTAAATACCTGCGGAGTAACGGTATGCTAAGTAACATCATATATTCCTGTCTGCACCTCCTCTGCTTGTTTCTCCACATCTCTTGCTTCCTTCTGTATTTCTCTTGCTTCTATCTGCACCCCTCTTGCCTCTTTCTGCACCCCTCTTCCCTCTTTCTGCACCTCTCTTGCCTCTTTCTGCATTTCTCTTGCCTCTTCCTGCACCTCTGTTGCTTCTTTCTGCACCTCTCTTCTTTCTTTCTGCACCCTTCTTGCTTCTTTCTGCACCCTTCTTCCCTCTTTGTGCACCTCTCTTGCCTCTTTCTCCACCCTTTTTGCCTCTTTATGCACCTCTGTTGCTTCTTTGTGCAATTATTTTGCTTCTTTCTGCACCTCTATGTCTTCTTTGTGCACCTCTATTGCTTCTTTCTTCACCTCTCTTGCCTCTGTCTGCACCCCTGTTCCCTCTTTCTGTACCTCTTTTGCCTGTTTCTGCAACTCTCTTGCCTCTTTCTTCAGTTCTTTTTCCTCTTTCTGCACCTGACTTGCCTCTTTGTGCCACTCTCTTGCCTCTTTCTTCAGTTCTTTTCCCTCTTTCTGCACCCTTCTTCCCTCTTTGTGCACCTCTCTTGATTCTTTCTCCACCCCTCTTGCCTCTTTCTGCACCTCTGTTGCTTCTTTCTGCACTTCTTTTGCTTCTTTCTGCACCTCTATGGCTTCTTTGTGCACCTCTATTGCTTCTTTGTGCACCTCTCTTGACTCTGTCTGCACCCCTGTTCCCTCTTTCTGTACCTCTTTTGCCTGTTTCTGCACCCCTCTTTCCTCTTTCTGCACGTCTCTTTCCTCTTTCTGCAGTTCTCTTGCCTCCTTCTGCACCTCTGTTGCTTCTTTCTGCACTACTCTTGCCTCTTTCTGCACCCCTCTTTCCTGTTTCTGCACCTGACTTGCCTCTTTGTGCCCCTTGTTTGTGTGTTTCTGCACTGCTCTTCACTCTTTCCGCACCTCACTTGCCTCTTTCAGCACTTCTCTTGCTTTTTTCTGTACCTCTCTTGTTTCTTTCTGCATCTCTCTTGTCTCTTTCGTCTCTTCTCTTGCTTCTTTCTACAACTCTGTTGCTTCTTACAGCACTTCTGTAGCCTCTTTCTGTTCTTCTCTTGCATCTTTCTGTACCTCTCTTGCCTCTTTCTGCACTTCTCTTGCTTCTATCTTAACCTCTGTTGCTTATTTCTGCACTTCTTTTGCTTCTTTCTGCACCCCTCTTGTTTATTTCTGCACCATTCTTGCCTCTTTCTGCACCCTTCTTCCTTCTTTGTGCACTTCTCTTGCCTCTTTCTCCACCCCTCTTGCCTCTTTCTGCACCTCTGTTGCTTCTTTCTGTACTTCTCTTGCTTCTTTCTACACCTCTATTGCTTATTTGTGCACCTCTATTGCTTCTTTCTGCACTTCTCTTGCCTCTGTCTGCACCCCTGTTCCCTCTTTCTGCACTTCTTTTTCCTGTTTCTGCAACTCTCTTGCCTCTTTCTTCAGTTCTCTTTCTTCTTTGTACACCCCTTTTGCCGCTTTCTGCACTTCTGTTGGTTCCTTCTGCACCCCTCTTGCCTCTTTCTGCACCCCTCTTTCTTCTGTCTGCATGACTCTTGCCTCTTTCTGCAGTTCTCTTGCCTCCTTCTGCACCTCTGTTACTTCTTTCTGCACTCCTCTTGCCTCTTTCTGCACCCCTCTTGCCTGTTTCTGCACCTCACTTGCCTCTTTCTGCACCCCTCTTCCCTCTTTCTGCACCCCTCTTGCCTCTTTCTGCACCCCTCTTTCCTCTTTCTGCACGTCTCTTGCCTCTTTCGTCCGTTCTCTTGTCTCCTTCTGTACCTCTATTGCTTCTTTCTGCACTTCTCTTGGCTCTTTCTGCACCCCTCTTGCTTTTTCTGCACCTCACTTGCCTCTTTGTGCACCTCTCTTGTCTGTTTCTGCACTGCTTTTGACTCTTTTTAAACCTCACTTGCCTCTTTCAGCACTCTTGCTTTTTTCTGTACCTCTCTTGTTTCTTTCTACAACTCTGTCTCTTTCATCACTTCTCTTGCTTCTTTCTACAACTCTGTTGCTTCTTTCAGCACTTCTGTTGCCTCTTTCTGCACTTCTCTTGCATGTTTCTGCACCTCTCCTGCCTCTTCCTGCACCTCTGTTGCCTTTTTCTGCACCTCGCTTGCTTGTTTCTGCACCTCTCTTGCATCTTTCTGTACCCCTCTTCCCTATTTCTGTACCTGTCTTGCCTCTTTCTGCACCTCTGTTGCCTCTTTCTGAACCTCGCTTTCTTGTTTCTGTATCCCTCTTGCGTCTTTCTGCACCCCTTTTCCCTCTTTCTTTACCTCTCTTGTATCTTTCTGCACCCTTGTTTCCTCCTTATTTACCTCTCCTGCCTGTTACTGCACCTCTCTTGCCTCTTTCTGCACTTCTCTTGCCTCTGTCTGCGGCATTCTACCTTTACTACGCGGTCATTACTTAGTATTACCATTACTACGCATATTTTAGTTCGCAGATGCCATTACTTAGCATGCATTTACTTAGCATGCATTTACTACGCATGTTCCATTACTTACCATGCACTTACTACGCATAATGGAGTTACTGTGCAAATTAAAGTTTTGGGGTACAGGGGTATTTTTAGGGGTCAGGGTGGGTTAGGGTTTTGTGGTGTAGGAGGTATTTTTAGGGTTCAGAGTGTGTTTAGGTTTTGGGGTGCTGGGGTAATTTTAGGGGTCAGGGTTGGTTAGGGTTTTGGGGTGTAGGGGGTAATTTTAGGGATCATGGTGCGTTTAGGTTTTGGGGTACTGGGGTATTTTTAGGGGTCAGGGTGGGTTAGGGTTTTGGGGTGCATGGCGTATTTTGAGGGTTCAGGGTGCGTTGAAGGTTTTGGGGTGCTGGGGTATTTTTGGGGTTCAGGGTGCGTTTAGGTTTTGGGGTACAGGGGTATTTTTAGGGGTCAGGGTGGGTTATGGTTTTGGGTTGTATGGGGTATTTTTAGGGTTCAGGGTGCATTTAAGGTTTTGGGGTGCTGGGGTATTTTTGGGGTTCAGGGTGCGTTTAGGTTTTCGGGTGCTGGGAAATTTTTAGGGATCAGGGTGGGATAGGGTTTTGGGGAGTAGGGGGTATTTTTAGGGTTCAGGGTGCATTTAAGGTTTTGGGGTGCTGGGGTATTTTTAGGGTTCAGGGTGCGTTTAGGTTTTGGGGTGCTAGGGTAATTTTAGGGGTCAGGGTGGGTTAGGGTTTTGGGGTATAGGGGGTAATTTTAGGGTTCAGGGTGCGTTTAGGTTTTGGGGTACTGGGATATTTTTAGGGGTCAGGGTGAGATAGGGTTTTGGGGTGTAGGGTTTTTTTAGGGTGCATTTAAGGTTTTGGGGTGCTGGGGTAATTTTGGGGTTCAGGGTGCATTTAGGTTTTGGGGTACAGGAGTATTTTTAGGTGTCAGGGTGGGTTAGGGTTTTGGGTTATAGGGGGTATTTTTAGGGTTTAGGGTGCATTTAAGGTTTTGGGGTGCTGGGGTATTTTTGGGGTTCCGGGTGCGTTTAGGTTTTGGGGTGCTGGGGTAATTTTAGGGGTCAGGGTGGGTTAGGGTTTTGGGGTGTAGGAGGTAATTTTAGGGTTCAGGGTACGTTTAGATTATGGAGTACTGGAATATTTTTAGGGGTCAGGGTGAGATAGTGTTTTGGGGTGTAGGGGGTATTTTTAGGGTTCAGGGTGCGTGCCAGGGGATAGGTTACTATTACGATTAATTTTTTGTTTTAAAGTACCAATAACGCCTTGTAACGGTATGCGTAATAATTAACTGTGAAGTAAAAGCATTTTTAATGTATTTGTATATATTTGCAAAGTAAAAGTATGCACACTAAAATCATGCGTAGTAATGGGATTTGCGAAGTAAAAACTTTGAAGTAAATCCCTGCGGAGTAACGGTATGCTAAGTAACATCATATATTCCTGTCTGCACCTCCTCTGCTTGTTTCTCCACATCTCTTGCTTCCTTCTGTATTTCTCTTGCTTCTTTCTGCACCCCTCTTGCCTCTTTCTGCACCCCTCTTCCCTCTTTCTGCACCTCTCTTGCCTCTTTCTGCATTTCTCTTGCCTCTTCATGCACCTCTGTTGCTTCTTTCTGCACCTCTCTTCTTTCTTTCTTTCTGCACCCTTCTTGCTTCTTTCTGCACCCTTCTTCCCTCTTTCTTCACCTCTCTTGCCTCTTTCTGCACCCCTGTTCCCTCTTTCTGTACCTCTTTTGCCTCTTTGTGCAACTCTCTTGCCTCTTTCTTCAGTTCTTTTCCCTCTTTCTGCACCCTTCTTCCCTCTTTGTGCACCTCTCTTGCCTCTTTCTCCACACCTCTTGCCTCTTTCTGCACCTCTGTTGCTTCTTTCTGCACTTCTTTTGCTTCTTTCTGCACCTCTATGGCTTCTTTGTGCACCTCTATTGCTTCTTTGTGCACCTCTCTTGCCTCTGTCTGCACCCCTGTTCCCTCTTTCTGTACCTCTTTTGCCTGTTTCTGCACCCCTCTTTCCTCTTTCTGCACGTCTCTTTCCTCTTTCTGCAGTTCTCTTGCCTCCTTCTGCACCTCTGTTGCTTCTTTCTGCACTACTCTTGCCTCTTTCTGCACCCCTCTTTCCTGTTTCTGCACCTGACTTGCCTCTTTGTGCCCCTTGTTTGTGTGTTTCTGCACTGCTCTTCACTCTTTCCGCACCTCACTTGCCTCTTTCAGCACTTCTCTTGCTTTTTCTGTACCTCTCTTGTTTCTTTCTGCATCTCTCTTGTCTCTTTCGTCTCTTCTCTTGCTTCTTTCTACAACTCTGTTGCTTCTTACAGCACTTCTGTAGCCTCTTTCTGTTCTTCTCTTGCATCTTTCTGTACCTCTCTTGCCTCTTTCTGCACTTCTCTTGCTTCTATCTTAACCTCTGTTGCTTATTTCTGCACTTCTTTTGCTTCTTTCTGCACCCCTCTTGTTTATTTCTGCACCTTTCTTGCCTCTTTCTGCACCCTTCTTCCTTCTTTGTGCACTTCTCTTGCCTCTTTCTCCACCCCTCTTGCCTCTTTCTGCACCTCTGTTGCTTCTTTCTGTACTTCTCTTGCTTCTTTCTACACCTCTATTGCTTCTTTGTGCACCTCTATTGCTTCTTTCTGCACTTCTCTTGCCTCTGTCTGCACCCCTGTTCCCTCTTTTTGCACTTCTTTTTCCTGTTTCTGCAACTTTCTTGCCTCTTTCTTCAGTTCTCTTTCTTCTTTGTACACCCCTTTTGCCGCTTTCTGCACTTCTGTTGGTTCCTTCTGCACCCCTCTTTCTGCACCCCTCTTTCTTCTGTCTGCATGCCTCTTGCCTCTTTCTGCAGTTCTCTTGCCTCCTTCTGCACCTCTGTTACTTCTTTCTGCACTCCTCTTGCCTCTTTCTGCACCCCTCTTCCCTCTTTCTGCACCCCTCTTGCCTCTTTCTGCACCCCTCTTTCCTCTTTCTGCACGTCTCTTGCCTCTTTCGTCAGTTCTCTTGTCTCCTTCTGTACCTCTATTGCTTCTTTCTGCACTTCTCTTGGCTCTTTCTGCACCCCTCTTGCTTTTTCTGCACCTCACTTGCCTCTTTGTGCACCTCTCTTGTCTGTTTCTGCACTGCTTTTGACTCTTTTTAAACCTCACTTGCCTCTTTCAGCACGCTTGCTTTTTTCTGTATCTCTCTTGTTTCTTTCTACAACTCTGTCTCTTTCATCACTTCTCTTGCTTCTTTCTACAACTCTGTTGCTTCTTTCAGCACTTCTGTTGCCTCTTTCTGCACTTCTCCTGCATGTTTCTGTACCTCTCCTGCCTCTTCCTGCTCCTCTGTTGCCTTTTTCTGCACCTCGCTTGCTTGTTTCTGCACCTCTCTTGCATCTTTCTGTACCCCTCTTCCCTATTTCTGTACCTGTCTTGCCTTTTTCTGCACCTCTGTTGCCTCTTTCTGAACATCGCTTTCTTGTTTCTGTATCCCTCTTGTGTCTTTCTGCACCCCTTTTCCCTCTTTCTTTACCTCGCTTGTATCTTTCTGCACCCTTGTTTCCTCCTTATTTACCTCTCCTGCCTGTTACTGCACCTCTCTTGCCTCTTTCTGCACTTCTCTTGCCTCTGTCTGCGGTATTCTACCTTTACTACGCGGTCATTACTTCGTATTACCATTACTACGCATATTTTAGTTCGCAGATGCCATTACTTAGCATGCATTTACTTAGCATGCATTTACTACGCATGTTCCATTACTTACCATGCACTTACTATGCATAATGGAGTTACTGTGCAAATTAAAGTTTTGGGGTACAGGGGTATTTTTAGGGGTCAGGGTGGGTTAGGGTTTTGGGGTGTAGGAGGTATTTTTAGGGTTCAGGGTGCATTTAAGGTTTTGGGGTGCTGGGGTATTTTTGGGGTTCAGGGTGTGTTTAGGTTTTGGGGTGCTGGGGTAATTTTAGGGGTCAGGGTTGGTTAGGGTTTTGGGGTGTAGGGGGTAATTTTAGGGATCATGGTGCGTTTAGGTTTTGGGGTACTGGGGTATTTTTAGTGGTCAGGGTGGGTTAGGGTTTTGGGGTGCATGGGGTATTTTGAGGGTTCAGGGTGCATTGAAGGTGTTGGGGTGCTGGGGTATTTTTGGGGTTCAGGGTGCGTTTAGGTTTTGGGGTACAGGGGTATTTTTAGGGGTCAGGGTGGGTTACGGTTTTGGGATGTAGGGGGTATTTTTGGGGTTCAGGGTGTATTTAAGGTTTTGGGGTGTTGGGGTATTTTTGGTGTTCAGGGTGCGTTTAGGTTTTGGGTTGCTGGGATATTTTTAGGGTTCAGGGTGGGATAGGGTTTTGGGGTGTAGGGGGTATTTTAAGGGTTCAGGGTGCATTTAAGGTTTTGGGGTGCTGGGGTATTTTTTGGGTTCAGGGTGCGTTTAGGTTTTGGGGTGCTAGGGTAATTTTAGGGGTCAGGGTGGGTTAGGGTTTTGGGGTGTAGGGGGTAATTTTAGGGTTCAGGGTGCGTTTAGGTTTTGGGGTACTGGGATATTTTTAGGGGTCAGGGTGAGATAGGGTTTTGGGGTGTAGGGGGTATTTTTAGGGTTCAGGGTGCATTTAAGGTTTTGGGGTGCTGGGGTATTTTTGGGGTTCAGGGTGCATTTAGGTTTTGGGGTACAGGAGTATTTTTAGGGGTCAGGGTGGGTTAGGGTTTTGGGATATAGGGGGTATTTTTAGGGTTTAGGGTGCATTTAAGGTTTTGTGGTGCTGGGGTATTTTTGGGGTTCAGGGTGCGTTTAGGTTTTGGGGTGCTGGGGTAATTTTAGGGGTCAGGGTGGGTTAGGGTTTTGGGGTATAGGAGGTCATTTTAGGGTTCAGGGTACGTTTAGGTTATGGGGTACTGGAATATTTTTAGGGGTCAGGGTGAGATAGTGTTTTGGGGTGTATGGGGTATTTTTAGGGTTCAGGGTGCGTGCCAGGGGATAGGTTACTATTACGATTAATTTTTTGTTTTAAAGTACCAATAACGCGCTGTAACGGTATGCGTAATAATTAACTGTGAAGTAAAAGCATTTTTAATGTATTTGTATATATTTGCAAAGGTAAAGTATGCACACTAAAATCATGCGTAGTAATGAGATTTGCGAAGTAAAAACTTCGAAGTAAATACCTGCGGAGTAACGGTATGCTAAGTAACATCATATATTCCTGTCTGCACCTCCTCTGCTTGTTTCTCCACATCTCTTGCTTCCTTCTGTATTTCTCTTGCTTCTTTCTGCACCTCTCTTGCCTCTTTCTGCATTTCTCTTGCCTCTTCCTGCACCTCTCTTGCCTCTTTCTGCATTTCTCTTGCCTCTTCCTGCACCTCTGTTGCTTCTTTCTACACTTCTCTTGCTTCTTTCTGCACCTCCATTGCTTCTTTCTGCACCTCTATTGCTTTTTTCTGCACCTCTCTTGCCTCTGTCTGCACGCCTGTCCCCTCTTTCTGCACCTTTTTTTACCTGTTTCTGCAACTATCTTGCCTCTTTCTGCAGTTCTCTTTCTTCTTTCTCTACCCCTTTTGCCTCTTTCTGTCCCTCCGTTGGTTTTTTCTGCACTTCTCTTGCCTTTTTCTTCACCTGTCTTGCTTCTGTCTGCACCCCTCTTGCCTCTTTCTGCACATCTCTTGCCTCTTTTTGCAGTTCTCTTGCCTCCTTCTGCACCTCTATTGCTTCTTTCTGCACTTGTCTCGCCTCTTTATGCACTCCTCTTGCCTGTTTCTGCACCTCATTTACCTCTTTGTGCACCTTTCTTGTCTGTTTCTGCACTTCTATTGACTCTTTCTGCACTTCACTTGCCTCTTTCTTTACTTCTCTTGCTTTTTTCTGTACCTTTCTTGTTTTTTCTGCAATTCTCTTGTCTCTTTCATCACTTCTCTTGCTTCTTTCTACACCTCTGTTGCTTTGCTCAGTACTACGGTTGCCTCTTTCTACACTTCTCTTGCATGTTTCTGCACCTCTCTTGCTTCTTTCTACACCTCTGTTGCCTTTTTCCGCACCTCTCCTGCCTGTTTATGCACCTCTCTTGCCTCTTTCTGCACTTCTTTTGCCTCTTTCTGCACCTCTATTGCTTATTTCTGCACTTCTCTTGCTTCTTTCTGTACTTCTCTTGCTTCTTTCTGCACCCCCTTTCCTCTTTCTGCACCCCCTTCCCTCTTTCTGCACCTCTCTTGCCTCTTTCTGCACCTCTTTTGCGTCTTTCTGCACCCCTCTTCCCTCTTTCTGTACCTCTCTTGCCTCTTTCTTCACCCCTGTTCCCTCTTTCTGCACCTCTCCCGCCTGTTTCTGCACCTATGTTGCCCCTTTCTGCACTTCCTTTGCCTCTTTCTGCACCTCTATTGCTTATTTCTGCACTTCTCTTGCTTCTTTCTGTACTTTTCTTGTTTCTTTCTGCACCCCCTTTCCTCTTTCTGCACCACTCTTCCCTCTTTCTGCACCTCTCTTGCCTCTTTCTGCACCTCGCTTGCCTCTTTCTGCACTTCTCTTGCCTCTTTCTGCACATCTGTTGCTTCTTTTTCTACTTCTGTTGCTTCTTTCTGCACCTCTCTTGCTTCCTACTGCACCCCTGTTGCCTCTTTTTCCACTCGTCTTCCCTCTTTCTGCATCACTCTTGCCTCTTTCTGCACTTCTCTTGCCTCTTTCTGTACTTCTCTCGCCTCTTTCTGTACTCAAATGGGAAGTGCAAGCTGTCAAGTTTAAAGGTCTGCGTGCTCTCGTGACTGAGGTATATGTCTACTTGTATATGTATTCTCACATGCGTTATGCATCTGAAGATGGTAGCTTGAAAAGTGGGTAGCTTCTCCTATAGGTGGTTAAATGTTCTCAGTTCTGCTCTGTCATTCAGTTGCGCAGGCAGACATGTCTTGTGTATATAGGTGTTATAGAGCCTCTCAAATATACTATTGAATACCCATGTGCTCTGTATTATGAGCAGAAAGGAATACATACATCTTTTTGTACACATATTTACAGAGTATGCTGTTTGAAACACAGGTATTCAAGTATTTGTATGTTTATTTGTATGTAACATGCCACTAGGTAAAAACAGTGACATGCATACATACTTCACAAACTTGGTCAGATTTACAATAGTGATATGCTTAGGATTGCTGTTTTATATTTGGTAGGTCTAACATTCTGAGCAGTCGATTAATAGTGAACCTTCAAGAGAAAAGTGAGGTTTAAGACATCTTGGGAGAAGGATTAGTTATTAGGCAACTTTGTATGAGTCTGTTGTAAGGTACAGTTAAAGTAGGCCTCTGTCTGCATCTCTGTTGGTTCTTTCTGAACATCTCTTGCTTCTTTCTGCACCTTTCTTCCTCTTTCTGGACTTCTGTTGCCTCTTTCTGCCTTTCTTTTGCTTATTTCTGCACCTTTCTTCCTCTTTCTGCGCCTCTCTTGCCACTCTCTGCACTTCTCTTGCTTCTTTCTGTGCCCTTCTTCCTCTTTCTGCACATGTCCTACCTATGTAGGCATAGTTAGAAATTAGCATATAAAAAACCTTAGAAATTCACTGAAAAAAACAGAGGTTTCAGGGATGTTATAGTTAGGAATTAGCATTTTAATAACCTTAGAAATTCACTGAAAAAAACAGAGGTTTTAGGGACGTTATAGTTAGGAATTAGCATTTAAAATAACTTAGAAATTCACTGAAAAAAACCACAGGTGTCAGGGACGTTATAGTTTGGCTGACATTTCACCTGTACAAACCCAGAGAAATTTGGCCGTTATAGTTGGCAGAGCTAATTATAACTCGCGCCCCGCAATGCACTGCTGATGACGTCACATATTTTATCACTCATGACATGGTCAGTGACATCACTGATGACATCACTGATGACATCTTAAATGACATCACTGATTACATCATTCACTTAATATCTGATGCACCTCCTCACACCCTAATATAACATTTCATACAGCCACTCTAAAATACAGACTACAATTCTCGAAACCATAGACACACCAATACCAGTTAGTACATACCCGCACACTGATTGATTTTGGGCACAAAAACAGACGCGTTTCGACTCCTCTTCGGGTCTTGGTCACATGACCATTGGTGGAATTGCCGTCATTAAATAAACGTAGCGTCCTACGCGACGCATGGTAAACAATAATGAAAATAAACAAAAGACTGCCAACTGACATGATTATAGCAGTTGCCCATATTCATATTAAAATAATTTTCGTAAACATGATAGAGCTCATATTTAAACATGATTGATATATACTTTAAACGAAATTAAACACAAATAAACTGTGAACATACAGTGGATTAAGAGACTGTGAACCGTGCAGTTCATTATTTAACATCCTGTCCTCTAGCGTGTTGTCTATTTCATCGTGAATGCCTACTCCATTGGGTCAAGTATAACAGTAGTAACAATGTAGAGGAAATGTTGGTTTAGTGCGTGGCATTATGGGTATAGTACCCTTGATTCAACAACCAAGACTAAGCAAAACATTTCATGCAATATCTGAACTCAATTGTGGTACATGTTCAAATGCGTATTGTTGATTTTTAAATCTTCCAGTACATAATTACATCAGTGTAGTACCTAGACTTTCATCAATAATTTGCTTTGTTCAATGTATACTTGTCTCGAAGGGCGGCATTTATGGGTATGGTACCCTTAATTAAACTGTAACAGACGTAAACTCACAATACATTTCATTGTGGTATGGTATCTTGACAGTATTGCCGCACATTCTACACGTAACCGATTCCTCAACCTTAAAGTGCACAAAATGAAGCGTGTGTCATCTGAACATTCAAATATAACTCACTTGGTTCTACTGGTTTTCCACCCAACAGAGCACACTGTGTACCGTCAAAATGCTGGTATATACAAACTGTAAAGAAGAGGCGGCTGTTGTAGAAACAAGGCCGGATCTCCGTGCTCTTAACTTCCTGTATGGTGATTACTTTTCGTTGACGGTTGCTCTCTGGGTACAATTTTGTGAGAGAGTAAACCAAAAGGTTAGCATTGTGTATAGTTTTAATATCTAAGCATCAGTTTCTTAAGAGGAGCTAATTATCAGAGCTTCGGTGACAGTCTCTATCGGGGTGATCTAAATAAAGAAATAAACTATTTACAAAAGAACAACTGATATAGGGGATAAAAAAAGTTAAAAAATACTGTTACAGACAGAATTCCGGAAACTCCATTCAGGGAGTAAGGTTCGATGGGATTCTCAGCGTGCTTTAAATGTACATGTAATTCTTCATCGTTATTCATGCCATATGGAGAAATACTGCCTGTTTGCAGGATAAATCTCGACTCTAATCTACATAGAGCTTGTGTGCGGTTACCGCCTCTGGGATTCTTGGGGACGCAGTCTAAGCCGAAATACTTGGCCTTGGTCCAGTCCCCATCATGTGCCTCATGAAAGTGTTTGGCAGTGCTGTAGGTGAAGTCTTTGTTGGTAATTGCCTTCCAATGTTCTAAGATGCGTTTTTTCACTGGGAAAATTGTCGATCCAATATACCACTTGCCACAAGGGCAAGTGATGACATAAACTACAAATTCAGTTACGCAGTTTATGTTTTTGGAGATCTTCCATTGTTTATTTGTTCTCATGAATTTAGCCTCCTTCACATTCTCACTGTGGCTGCACGCCTTGCACTTATCACATTTGTGGAAGCCTCCCCCTCTGTCTAACCAATTCGCTTTTTGTGGTCTCAAATGGCTTTTGACAAGTTTGTCCTTCAGGGATGCAGATTTCCTGTAAGTGATGGAAGGTGCCTGACCCAATTTAGTGCTTAAGATGAGGTCTTGAGTTAAAATGTCCCATCGGTTCTGTATGATCCTTCTGAGGTCATTTGACTGTGTGCCAAAGTTAGTTATGAATCTTATGGGCCCTTCCTGATCCTGAAAATCTTTTCTATGTTTAGGTGGTTGAAAAAGTGCCTCATTTCTCTCAATGGCCTCTGCTCTGATAGCCCCCTTCTGCAAAGTCCTGTGTGTATACACTCTTTCCTGGAATCTTTGTATCATTTCATTTCTGTTTTTCTCGTATTCTTTACTAGAGCTACAATTTCTCTTTGCTCGCAAGAATTCGCCAAATGGGATACACCATCTAAAGCTGGGTGGATGGCAGCTAGCTGCATGTAGAACTGAGTTCCCTGCCGTTGCTTTTCCGAACAGATTGGTGGAAAGTACTCCCTCATCTACACTTATTCTCAGATCAAGAAATTCCACTGTTTTCTGACTGTGTTGCATTAAAAATTTTAAATTAACATCATTACAATTCAATTCTCTGACAAAGTTAATCAAATCAATCTCATTGCCTTCCCATACAAAGAAAACATCTTCTATGTAGCGTAGCCATAGGTTGACTTTATCTGTCCATTTGGCAAGGGCATCACCCCAGACCACCTGCTCCTCCCACCATCCCACCAAAATATTGGCTTAACTTGGAGCGAAGCAGGTGCCCATCGATGTGCCCTGTGTTTGTTTGTACAGTACATTGTTGAACAGGAAGACATTTTCTGTAAGACCCAACTCGATCATTTGTAACAGCATGTGTGTGTGTTCTAATAAATGTATGCTTCTTGACTTCAGGAAATATTTACAGGCTGTCAAACATCTCTGTCTTTAATGCTTGTATAGAGACTCTCCACGTCCAGACAAACTAGCCAATGCTCCTGTCCCCAGTGTATGTTCTGTATTTTTGTAAGAAATCCTTTGTATCTCTTACATATGAGCTCAGGTCTTTTACATAGGTGCATAGAAAGTGATCCACATAGATAGAGGTATCCTCAAATAAGCTTCCTTTAGAGGATACTATAGGGCGTCCTGGGGGATTCACTAAGTTTTTGTGTACTTTCGGAAGAAGGTAGACTGTCGTTGTGGTGGGGTTCTCGTTTCTGAGAAAGTTATATTCATCCCAACTTAATAGTTTGGTCTCAAACAAGCCTTTCAATAGGTCAAAGAATCTTCCTTGTAGGTTGCTTATGTATGATTTGCCTACTCTCTCATAGCATACAGTGTCACCTAATTGTCTCAATGCTTCCTGTGTGTATTTGTCTCTTTCCATAAGGATGATGTTTCCACCCTTGTCTGAGAATTTGATGATGATACTATCGTCTTTCTGTATTGATGTAATGGCATCCCACTGATTCTTAGATAAGTTCTTTCTCTTAGGTACATTCTTACTGAATTTTAAAATGTCCTGGTTTACTGCCTCATGGAAGACATCAATGTTGTCTTTGGCTAATTGTGGTGTATATTTAGATTTGGTTCTAAACTTGGTTTCACTAGATATGCCGGGATCAAGGCCAAATGTTTCTGCCACAGTGTCGATGTGCGCTGGGTCGAAGGGATCGGTTGTGACTTGAGTTAGTCCCTCGTGGGGATAATCTTGAAGATCATGTAGGAGTCTGAGTGTGTCTTAGTCCTCGATGAGTAATGGAGATGTAGGTTCTATTTCTAGTGTATTCCTCGCTGTTGGTGTTTTGTTTTGTAATTTATGCTATTTAAACAGTTTTAATTTACGCACAAATTTATACATGTCAATGCGTGTCTGCGCATAGTCAACCCCTATATCGGGACAAAATGTTAAACCCAACATTAACACCTCTTCTTCAGTTTTAAAAATAGTTCTTTGGGACAGATTAATTACTGTTAGTCATTGTTCTTCCATTATTGTTTCTTCAGATTCTGACCCCTTGTTCCCAAGCCAGTGTTGCAGCTTCTCTCTGCGGCGCTGTCGTCATCTTTGTCTTTTGTTTTTCTGCCTCTCCCTCTTCCCCTGGAAAACCCAGGGGAAGAGGGAGAGGCAGAAAAACAAAAGGGGTCAGAATCTGAAGAAATAATAATGGAAGAACAACGACTAACGGTAATTAATCTGTCCCAAAGAACTATTTCCAAAACTGAAGAAGAGGAGTTAATGTTGGGTTTAACATTTTGTCCCGATGTAGGGGTTGACTATGCGCAGACACGCATTGACATGTATACATTTGTGAGTAAATTAAAACTGTTTAAATTACATAAATTACAAAACAAAACGCCAACAGCGAGGAATACACTAGAAATAGAACCTACATCTCCATTACTCATCGAGGACATAGACACACTCAGACTCCTACATGATCTTCAAGATTATCCCCACGATGGCCTAACTCAAATCGCAACCGATCCCTTCGACCCAGCACACATCGACACTGTGGCAGAAACATTCGGCCTTGATACCGGCATATCTAGTGAAACCAAGTTTAGAACCAAATCTAAATATACATCACAATTTGCCAAATACAACATTGATGCCTTCCATGAGGCAGTAAACCAGGACATTTTAAAACTCAGTAAGAATGTACCTAAGAGAGAGAACTTATCTAAGAATCAGTGAGATGCCATTACATCAATACAGAAAGACAATAGTATCATCATCAAACCCTCAGAAAAGGGCTGAAACATCGTCCTTATGGCAAGAGACAAATACATACAGGAAGCATTGAGACAATTAGGTGACACAGTATGCTATGAGAGAGTAGGCAAATCATACATAAGCAATCTACAAGGCAGATTCTTTGACCTATTGAAAGGCTGGTTTGAGACCAAACTATTAAATTGGGATGAATACCACTTTCTCAGAAACGAGAACCCCACCACACCGACACTCTACCTTCTTCCGAAAGTACACAAAAACGTAGTGAATCCCCCAGGACGCCCTATAGTATCCTCTAAAGGAAGCTTTTTTGAGAATACCTCTATCTATGTGGATCACTTTCTATGCACCTATGTAAAAGACCTGAGCTGATATGTAAGAGATACAAAGGATTTCTTACAAAAAATACAGAACATACACTGGGGACAGGAGCATTGGCTAGTTTGTCTGGACGTGGAGAGTCTCTATACAAGCATTAAACACAGAGATGGTTTGACAGCCTGTAAATATTTCCTGAAGTCAAGAAGCATACATTTATTAGAACACACACACATGCTGTTACAAATGATCGAGTTGGGTCTTACAGAAAATGTCTTCCTGTTCAACAATGTACTGTACAAACAAACACAGGGCACATCGATGGGCACCTGCTTCGCTCCAAGTTACGCCAATCTTTTGGTGGGATGGTGGGAGGAGCAGGTGCTCTGGGCTGATGCCCTTGCCAAATGGACAGATAAAGTCAACCTATAGCTACACTACATAGACATGTTTTCTTTGTATGGGAAGGCAATGAGATTGATTCGATTAACTTTGTTAGAGAACTGAATTGTAATGATGTTAATTTAAAATTTTCAATGCAACACGGTCAGAAAACAGTGGACTTTCTTGATCTGAGAATAAGTGTAGATGAGGGAGTACTTTCCACCAATCTGTTCAGAAAAGCAACGGCAGGGAACTCAGTTCTACATGCAGCTAGCTGCCATCCACCCAGCTTTAGATGGAGTATCCCATTTAGCGAATTCTTGCGATCAAAGAGAAATTGTAGCTCTAGTAAAGATTACGAGAAAAACAGAAATGAAATGATACAAAGTTTCCAGGCAAGAGGGTATACACACAGGATTTTGCAGAAGGGGGCTATCAGAGCAGATGCCATTGAGAGAAGTGAGGCACTTTTTCAACCACCTAAACCTAGAAATGATTGTCAGGATCAGGAAGGGCCCATTAGATTCATAACTAACTTTAGCACACAGTCAAATGACCTCAGAAGGATCATACAGAACCGATGGGACATTTTAACTCAAGAACCCATCTTAAGCACTAAATTGGGTCAGGCACCTTCCATTACTTACAGGAAATCTGCATCCCTGAAGGACAAACTTGTCAGAAGCCATTTGAGACCACAAAAAACGAATTGGTTAGTCAGAGGGGGAGGCTTCCACAAATGTGGTAAGTGCAATGCGTGCAGCCACAGTGAGAATGTGAAGGAAGCTAAACTCATGAGAACAAATAAACAATGGAAGATCTCCAAAAACATAAACTGTGTAACTGAATTTGTAGTTTATGTCATCACTTGCCCTTGTTGCAAGTGGTATATTGGATCGACAATTTTCCCGGTGAAAAAACGCATCTTAGAACATTGGAGGGCAATTACCAACAAAGACTTCACCTACAGCACTGCCAAACACTTTCACGAAGCACATGATGGGGACTGGACCAAGGCCAAGTATTTCGGCTTAGGCTGCGTTCCCAAGAATTCCAGAGGCGGTAACTGCACACAAGCTCTACGTAGATTAGATTCGAGATTTATCCTGCAAGCAGGCAGTATTTCTCCGTATGGCATGAATAACGATGAAGAATTACAAGTACATTTATAGCACGCTGAGAATCCCATTGAACCTTACTCCCTGAATGGAGTTTCCGGAATTCTGTCTGTAACAGTATTTTTTTACTTTTTTTATCCCCTATATCAGTTGTTCTTTTGTAAATAGTTTATTTCTTTATTTAGATCACCCCGATAGAGACTGTCACCGAAGCTCTGATAATTAGCTCCTCTTAAGAAACTGATGCTTAGATATTAAAACTATACACAATGCTAACCTTTTGGTTTACTCTCTCACAAAATTGTACCCAGAGAGCAACCGTCAACAAAAAGTAATCACCATACAGGAAGTTAAGAGCACGGAGATCCGGCCTTGTTTCTACAACAGCCGCCTCTTCTTTACAGTTTGTATATACCAGCATTTTGACGGTACACAGTGTGCTCTGTTGGGTGGAAAACCAGTAGAACCAAGTGAGTTATATTTGAATGTTCAGATAACACACGCTTCATTTTGTGCACTTTAAGGTTGAGGAATCGGTTACGTGTAGAATGTGCGGCAATACTGTCAAGATACCATACCACAATGAAATGTATTGTGAGTTTACGTCTGTTACAGTTTAATTAAAGGTACCATACCCATAAATGCCGCCCTTCGAGACAAGTATACATTGAACAAAGCAAATTATTGATGAAAGTCTAGGTACTACACTGATGTAATTATGTACTGGAAGATTTAAAAATCAACAATACGCATTTGAACATGTACCACAATTGAGTTCAGATATTGCATGAAATGTTTTGCTTAGTCTTGGTTGTTGAATCAAGGGTACTATACCCATAATGCCACGCACTAAACCAACATTTCCTCTACATTGTTACTACTGTTATACTTGACCCAATGGAGTAGGCATTCACGATGAAATAGACAACACGCTAGAGGACAGGATGTTAAATAATGAACTGCACGGTTTACAGTCTCTTAATCCACTGTATGTTCACAGTTTATTTGTGTTTAATTTCGGTTAAAGTATATATCAATCACGTTTAAATATGGGCTCTATCATGTTTACGAAAATTATTTTAATATGAATATGGGCAACTGCTATAATCATGTCAGTTGGCAGTCTTTTGTTTATTTTCATTATTGTTTACCATGCGTCGCGTAGGACGCTACGTTTATTTAATGACGGCAACTCCACCAATGGTCATGTGACCAAGACCCCGAGAGGCGTCGAAACGTGTCTGTTTTTGTGCCCAAATAAATTGGATTAACGATAAATCTGCAACCAGAGTGGCTTGTTTTTCACCAGGAACGAGGTGAGAGGTGTTTCTGCAATATATATATATATATATATATATATATATATATATATATATATATCACTCCATGCTTCGCTTGTGACACATCCGCTCTCTCCTGGGGAACAAACGAATGCGAACTTGTTTACTGGTGCAAATGAAAGGTGTATTGGAGCCCTTACACCACCGCCATGACGCGTTTCGGCCTGAGAAGGCCTTGATCACATGACGCGCGCGCAGAGTGCCTTCACAAATTCCAAGTGCTAGTGCAAACACACGTGATAACAACATTTTCATAGGAAGAGAAAACATCTTGCACCATGCCGTATATGCAGTACTATTGTTAATGCATTTCGTTGTTTCTCATCACGGCACTATATATATATATATTCACGACAATTTCCTCCTTTGCAAGAAAACACGGGGACACTTATATATACATATATATATTACCTACTGGCGGCTTCCAGTAACAGTAGGTAGTTATAGTTAGGACCTTGTTTCTATTCAAAAATAGTTTTTTCTTATGCCAATATCTTTGGCACCGTTTGACGAATCTTCGCAAAATTTTCAAAACTAATAGCCTCCTCAGTTCAGCTCCTGTTTTAAAAGTTTCGGGGGGATTCGTCAAGTGGGGGCTGAGAAAAAAGGGGGTCCCAAAACAAGTTTTCTCCATGTTAATTTCCATAGGAAACTTTAGACGAGGCTACAGCCCGAACTGCTGAACGAAATTACACCAAATTTGGCAGAAAGGTAGGTCTTCGTTCCGAAAACGACCTTTTTTTTTAAATGGTGTTAATCCATTCAGTAGTTCCTGAGAAAATGATACATAAAAAAATATTAGTATCTGGTGACTGCGGTGGATCCGTGAACTCTCCCGAGCACGAGCTTGACTCTGATTGGCTGCCAACACTTCAAACCAGGAAGTGTTGGCAGCCATCTTGTGACTCGGTTGAACTGAGTCACAAGAAAAAAGGTGAAAAAAACAATAAAAAATAAGAAAAGGGGGCAGGGTAGAAACACCCTGACACCCTAGGCCTGGCCTCAGGGCCAAAAAAAGAACAGGGTCCGCGAATCCTGATGAAAAAAAACAAAACAAAACAAAGCACGGTGTACCATGCTTAGTTTAATTAAGCCCCCGGGTGGGCCAGGTCCAGTGGCAATGTTCAAAATACATGTGGGGCCCGTGTTAGCCCCCAACCTTGGGAACCGCCACCTCCCTGGGGCTTTTTAATTATAAAAAAAGTGTGGGGGGTCGTGCCCCCCACACTGCCCCGGGACCACCACCTCTTCGGGGCTTTAATGTTTGAATATGGGGGAGGGTCTTGCACCCCCCATAGCCCCGGGGATTGCCACCTCCCTGGGTCAACAATAATTAAAATGAAGTGTGGGGGGCTCCTGCCCCCCACACTACCTCAGGACTACCACCTCCCCAGGAATACATAAATTAAGGGTGGGGGTTTGTTGCGGACCCCCGGCCCCGGGGACCACCACCTCCCCTGGGCTTTAAACTCCCTCCAGGAGCCCTCCATGGCCCTGGGGACCGCCAACCCCCAGTGCTGGCTCCAGCAATGTCCCGGGTTGTCCACCCCGGGACATTGCAGTTTGCTATGGCAGGCCGGGAGCACTGCTCCCGCCCTGCCACAGCAAACTTCTGCTTCGCTGCATGGCAGCAAGAGCAGAAAAACTGCTCTTGCTTCCATGAAATGAAGCAGATTTGCTTTTGGGCAAAGAGAGCTGCATGTCAGCAGCTCCCTTTGTCCAAAAGCAATGCCGGCTCCAGTAGGAGGCGGGGACCCGGCAGGGACCGCAGGGGCATTGGGGCTCCCCCGCGGTCCCCAACACAGAGGCCATGTCCCGGGGATGGGGTCCCTGGGGCCGAAAATGGCCTCAGGAGGGGGGCCACTTGGCCCCCTCATGTTTTGATTTATTTTTCTATAAAAAAAAGAGAAGGCCGAGCCCCGGGGGATGGGGTCCCCGGGGCGAAAAATGGCCAGGGAGTGGGGCCCCTCTCCTTTTTTTTTTTTTTAATAAGAAATGGCTAAGCACCAGGGGATGGGGTCCCCTGAGCCGATATCAGGTAATGGAACTGGGGGGCATTAATTATTTTTTTCTCTCGTCTTAGGAGTCGCGACCCCATCGCGGCTCTCAGCGCGGCCCCCCAGTGTAACGTCACAGTGGATTCACGGATCTACCTTAAATAAATAATTTAATAGTATGTGATTCAGAAGGAAGTGTTGCATTTGTGAACATTTTTATAGAGCTAGTGAGATTGAAGTTAATAATCACATTAAATTTGATGAAGTTAGTAATATTATAAAAAAAAATAAAGGTTAAACTTGAAAAGTGTATTGTGTTGTAGTACATTGAATTCATGCTTTTATTAAAAAAGAGAATGTATGTTTAAAAAAATAAGATTCACTGTTGAGTTATAGGGTGGCTCTAAAAAGAGCTCTTGTTTTCATTATGACATTGTTGGAGCTACATGTAAGCGCGGATGCACAGCTTAAGGTTGTTGAGAAATACTCTCTTTCCTTCATCTGTGAAGTGAACTCCATCAGTTCTGTAGATGTCATCCATATCAAAACGTAGATTGTTATTATAGATGGAGCCCATCCTATGGTCTCTGAGGTAAGCAGAAACCGCTTTATTGACATTCTTCTTAGCTTTCTCAAACTGTGGACAGATTTGATTTGACCACTTCCATTTCTGTCTTTGGCATATATTAGAGTATACAAAGACAGTTTGAGGCAAAAGCAACATCAATTGTGCAAAGGTATCCTTCATTAGCATTTCCAGACCTACCCCAGACAATGTGCCTAGGTCATTGCCACCACAGTGCACAATCATGAGGTCAGGGGTTGGAGATGCAAAAAGGTTTTAACCAAAGGCATCAATTGGTGCCACTTTAATCCTCTCTGTGCAATCCATTTAATATCCACATTTTGCAAACCTAGGTCTTTGTCAATACCTCTGCGTTCAGCATACCTTTTGCACCATAAAACATAGCTGTGCCCTACAATCCATACTGTAAGCTTCTTGGAGGGATGTCTGGAAGGAATGAAAATATTTTGTAGCTCAGGTAGTCAGTTGGTAGAATGAGAGGTATCTAAAATGGTGGAGAAGATGCTGTTTTTAATAAAGCCGATAAATCATTGGCTGTTCATTAACAATGTGCACTCAAAAATACGATGCATGTTACTTTCCTGAAGAAGCATGTTTCGTATTGGTTATTAAAAAATGTTTGAAAGCTACTGTAGATAGGATAAGGTAATATTTTGTAAATGTCAACCACACCTGCTATTTGCATTGATAAGCACCTGTGCTGAACTTGAAACTATGGTGAACTTGTGACCTCCCAGTACAGTTGAATGTTGCAGAAACTGTTACTATGGAAACTGGGATTAAGCAGAATGGGGGAAGGGTTGAAAGTTAACTGTGGTTTTAAAATGTGAAATGGTAACTTATATATAAGTGATATGTTACTAAATTAAATTTTTCCAAGTCAGTAGTATGTGTAGAAGTAGTCTGTTGTTTTTAAAAAAAAAAACTAGTAGTATTAGTAATAGGTTTTTGAACTCCCGTATGGATTTGCGGCTCCATCGCGATGCTACACTGTGGCACTGCGGTGGAGTCGCGACTCCAGAAAATTACAGAATCAGTTTGAGCACTTTTAGAAGGTAGTTAGAAAGGGTTAATATGTCTAACCAATAGAAAATTGTTTCACCATTTGAAATGAAGTAGAAAGCAATTTGATTTGTTACTTACATTTATTTTTGTGCAGAAAGAGAGGGAAAGTTTTCCATTACTGGTTTTACCTTGTGAGAGTGGTGCATTATATTTAATGTGTGCAAAAGAAAATCTTTTATGAGTTTCTGATATTTCATATTCTGCAATACTATTTGAAAGGTGAGTTACAAATTTGTAAGTTGTGTTATATATTATGTAGTAGTGCTTCACTCTTTGTAGTGATATTTTTACATTTGAAGAGCGCTATTTTCAAAATTTTGAAATTAATTCGAGAAGTGTGATGTTTGAAATATGTTTTGACATGTATAAATGTGTATTGTACTTTGTTTTATTGTACTGAAATGATGATTGAAATAGTTTGTGCATAGTAATATGTGTACATTAGTAGATGGATTAGTGATTTTGGTAGTGTGTATGAATCTGTGGAAAGGTACACTTCAAATACCTCACAAAAATGTAGGTGTCTGCTTCAAAAGGGAAGTGCAGTCTCTGAAGTTTTAAGGTCTACATGGTCTTGTGACTGAGGTATGTGTCTACTTGCACATGTATTCTCATACATGTTATGCATTTGAAGATGGTAGATCTATAAAACACAGGTATACGTCTATTTGTTTGTTTACTTTATATATGATGGCATTAGCAAAAGGTACCGAGACATGTATGCATGCTTTCAGGAATATGGTGAGACTTACAACAGAGACATGTGAAGGTTTGCTGCTTTGTATTTGGCTAGGCCCAACACTCTGAGTAGTAGTAGAATGGTGAAGCTGCAGCTCAAAAGTGAGGTTTAAGACATGTTGGCAGAGGGATTAGTGATTAGGCTACTTTGTATGAGTCTGTGGAAAGGTACACTTGAAATACACCGCATAATGTTCGGTGTCTGCTTCAAATGGGAAGTGCAGTCTAAGAAGTTTTAAGGTCTGCATGGCCTTGTGACTGAGGTATGTTTCTACTTGCACATGTATTCTCATATCTCTCATGCATTTGAAGATCTAGACATATAAAACACAGGTATACGTCTATTTAAATGTTTATTTTATATATAATGGCACTAGCAAAAGGTACAGAGACATGCATACATGCTTTCAGGAATATGGCAGACGTACAACAGAGACATGTGAAGGGTTGCTGCTTTGTATTTGGCTAGGCCCAACACTCTGAGTAGTAGTAGAATGGTGAAGCTGCAGCAGACAAATGAGGTGTAAGACATGTTGGCAGAAGGATTAGTGATAAGGCTAGTTCGTATGAGTGTGTGCAAAGATACACTTGAAGTACGCCGCATAAATTTAGGTGTCTCCTTGAAATGGGAAGTGTAGTCTGTCAAGTTTAAGGGACTTCATGGTCTTGTGATTGAGGTATGTCTCTACTTGCTCATGTATTCTCACACGTTATGTCTATGAAGATAGTAGATGTGTAAAACATAGGTATGCATCTATTTGTATGTGTCTTTTATATGTGATGCCACTAGCAAAGGGTACAGACATATGCATGCATGCTTTGAGAATCATGGTGAGACTTATAAAAGTGACATGGGAAGGATTGCTGTTTTAAATTTGACTAGGACCAAGATTCTGAGTAGTTGTTGAAAACTGAAGCTGCAAGAGAAAAGTGAGGTTTAAAACATGTTGGCAAAAGGATTAGTGATTAGGCTACTTGCTATGCGTATGTGTAGAGGTACACTTGAAGTACGTCGCCTAAATTTAGGTGTTGCCTTGAAATGGGAACGGCAGTCTGTGAAGTTTAAGGGACTTTATGGTCTTGTGAATGACGTATGTGTCTACTTCTACATCTATTGTCTGGTGTGTTATGCATGTGAACCTGGTTGGTTTGGCTACTGTTAGAGAAATCTTTTAGTTCTGCTCTGTTGTTGTGTCGCAGAGGTTGTGATGTCTTCTAAATGAAGGAATTTTGCAGCGTCTCAAATAGCTTGTTCAATACCCAAGTGCCATATTTTATGAGCAGAAATGAATACATACAGTTTTTTTACACAAATTTAGACAGCATGCGCTTTGAGACACAGATATTCAACTATATCACTGTTATGAGTCTCACCATATTTATCAAGGCATACATACATCACTCTGTACATTTTGGATACCTGTGTTTCACACTGTATGATCTCTAAATTTGTGTAAAAAAAAGTATATGTATTCCTCTCTGCTCGTAAAACATGCCACCTGACTATTGAACAGGCTATTTAAGCGGCTCCATCACACCTATATACAGAAGACATCAGAGGCTGTGCGACTGAATGATAGAGCAGAACTGAGAGATTTGTCCACCAGTAGCTAAACCAACTAGGTTTTCAAGCTACAATGTTTAGATGCATAAGCGATCAGACAAAAGATGTAGAAGTAGATACATACCTCAATTACAAGAGCACGCAGAGTTTTAACTTTGACAGACTACATTTTTTCATTTCAAGTAGACGTAAACTTATACGGCCTACTTCAAGTGTACATTATCACAAAGTGATAGCAAGTAGCATAATCACTAATCCTTTTGTCAACATGTCTTAAACCTTACTTTTCTGTTGAAGTTTCAGTTTTCACCAACTGCTTAGAATGTTGAGACTAGCCAAATTTATTACAGCAATCTCAACCATGTTACTGTTTAAACGTGTGTGTTCTTACCACAGGTTTGTTAATATCTAAATTATAATATTCTAAATATTTATGTATTATGGAGACATTTGCAATGTAATTGAAAGTATTTGTTTATTTATTGATATGAATATTTATATATAATTATTTTAAAAGTATAAAATTATTTAACAAACTATTCTTTGTTTTTCAGATATTTACATTTATTGGTAAGAAAGATTGACTTTGGCAAAAAAAGATCAAAAGAGAAGACAAGAAAAAAACAGTACTATTTAAAGGAAAGAGAAAAGAGGAAATCAAATGAAGTGCAAAATGTTACACTGAAGAAAAAGACTTCTGGTAGGACAACTAAAGAGTTTGCTAAAAGACTTTTACAGAATGTAAAGTATTTTCAAAATGTTGAAAAGAGAAAGAAAAGTTCAACAACAAATCGGAAGGAAAGGAAAAAAGGATATGATAATGGAAAATCATGTTACAGGAAAATACTCCATGTTGAAAGAAGGCTGAAAGAATATAAAGACATAAGGAAGAGAATGTATAGAAGTACAGTACTACAAAATGTATTGAAAGATTGTAAAAAATATAAAAGAAGATCAGCAGCTTATAATAAAAAGCAACAGATTGAAAGTGTAGTAGAAAAAGCTTTTGAAATAAAAAGAAAATTATTTATATTAATATTGAAGAGAATGAAAACATTGGATAAAACAATGCTGTTTATGAAGGAGAGAAGCAAAAGAAAAAGACTGGTTAATAGAAGTAACTTTTGTAAACTTTTCACTGGTGAATGGAAGCATACTTCTAGTACTGAGCCTTTCTTTAATGAAGAAAGCTATTTTTAACAGAACACATTAGTTCATGCAGTTGATACTAGTGGTCGATGCTATGAGATGAAAGATGGTTGTCCTATTCCAAAAGAAAAGATGGTTCCTAGGAATGTGGAAGAAGTAATAGCTGAAGAAGTTCAAGGGAGGCATACACAAGCTCCGGTATATAAATGGGATTGTAGTAGTATTTGCAGTATGTGACAGGAATCTATTGACATATTACGAATTCTTTTACAAGGATATGCCAAAAAAAGTCTTAAACAGAAGATTAAGATGTTACAAGGACTAGATCCATGTAAAGTAAGAAAATATACTAACTTGCAGGGACATTCTCTGGCTTATCTTTCAAGAAAAGGGTGTCAAAGTACTTTCCATCATTTAAGAATGTTAGCAGTACACCACTCAGAAATGCGGAAGTTAGTAAGGAGACTCTACTATGTAAAAAGTCCTGCATTATCTTTAACTGAAATGAAAACAGCTATTTTGCAAGGTTCAGTATCAGATGTAAAAAAAGTTTGTGATGATATACAGTTTCGTTTCTTTGGTACTGAAGAAAAGTGTAGAGAAAGTGAGAGCTTGATAAGTGTAGGAGTTGAAGAAGAGGTGAAAGATATTAGTATTGACAAGTTTGCAGAAGAAATTACAAAGTTTAAGACAGTTTCATCTGAAAAACCAAACTATGTTTGTATTTGTTGTCAACGTACTCACTATAGAAGTCAAAGTAGGAATGTTGATTTATATTTAAAAAGTGAAAAGGAAAACAATGATAAGTGGCAGCATTTTGGTGCTTATTTGTTGGTGGAAGGTCGGTTTCAGTTGGCTACTGATCAACGTATTTATAAATATTGTTACAACAAATTAGAAGAGAACAAAATGCCAGCTAGAGCTGTACATAACTACTTAGAGTTGGTAGTTATTCCTCCAGAACTGGCAGATTTGAATGCATGAGTCCATTCTTATTCAATCTGTCCACCCATTTCAGGCTATAGTTCATATGGAGCCTAAAACAGGTAAGCTGCCACCAACAGATTTACAAAGGGGTCTGAAAGGAAGAGTTGTGTACTGACCTTTAGATTTTACGAAAAATATTGAAACTGTTGGTATAGACAGGGAGGAAAATGAACCTGTAGTTATTCTAGTTAATGGTGTACCAACAAAGAGTCGAAAAATATGGCAAGAGTTTGTAGATGTTAACAAATATCAAAAGGCTACATTATATCTGGTACAGAATAATATTTATTATAAGGATGTAAATGTTGATGAACAGGAAATATGCTTAGAAGATGAAACAGAAATTTTAAGTGGCCAAATAGAAAAAGTGGGCAAGTCTAGGACTGAAGAGATAGTATGCATCCTCTACATTCTAAAGAAGTGATAGGAAACAGTATTTAATTATTTCAAATGAAGTCAGCAAAGGAAACTCCCATGAGTGAATGCGAAAAAGTTTAGAAGCTCGTTGTTTTCCACAGCTGTTACACACTGGAGAAGGTGGACGATTTGATGAGTGAGCTGTACAGATTCCAGCTTCAGAATACCGCTCGACAAGATTGTACTTTGAAGATCCAAGATTTCGACAGCGCATTCCATATATATTTCATCTTCTGTTTGAAAGTGATTTGTCTGCACTTTCATATGCAGGAAACCACATATTAGAAACAGGAGTTCATCTTCCACATGTTTCTGCAAAAGAATTCATGGACAAAGTTCAACAAAGAGATGAACATTTAGAATCTCAGTTAATTAATTTGATGGCGTGTCAACGTGGTACCAATGGGTATTAGTATCATCGTCACAGAGAACTTAAATGTATGTTAAGAAACTTAGGTACTCCTACATGGTTTGTAACAGTTAGCTGTGCTGAATATGCGTGGGACGATTTACTGGAATTTCTACAAGAAGTAAATTCAAATGTAAAAAATATTGAATTGAAGACACCTGGAGAACTCTGTTCCTTGGATCCTGTAAAAGTGTGCAGGTATTTTAACCATAGGTTTCAAGCTATGATGTCATTTATCTGCAATAAAAATATTCCACCTCTTGGAGAGGTAACAGATTTCTTTTGGAGAAAGGAGTACCAAGCCAGAGGTGCTCCTCATATACACATGCTATTATGGATCAAAAATGCTCCAAAATTTGGAATTGATACTGATGAAAGTATTTTGTCTTTCATCGAATAGTATGTTACCTGTGCCATTCCAAGAGAAGGAGGATAAAAAAGCTTGAGACAGTAAGTCTAAAGGGAAATGTTATACAAAATGTTGTTTTGGATTCTCACGTCCAATTATTTCTAAAGGAAGATTAAATAGTTTTATGCCAGCAGTAAGGCATACAATAACTCGGAAATCTCCCAAAAATATATACAACTTAAAAAGAACGGAAGATTCAAAGTATATTAATGACTACGATCCAGTGATTTTGAAAATGTGGAATGCAAACATGGATATTCAATATGTTGCAGATAATTCAATTGCTGTTGCTCGCTATGTTACATCATATATAAAGACAGAGATGAAAGAGATGAAAGAAATGTGAGAAGAAATTTCACAAGAAAAGAGTCTTAGCAAGAAATTGTACAGCTTCAGCTTGAAAATGCTTTTCCATCGAGAGACTGAATCCTATGAATGTTCGGATTGCTTGAGCTCTGCAAGTTTATATTCAAAGTCAAGAGGAATCATTTGGGTAAGTCTAGGTCTTGCTGCCACACGAAATAGAGTATTGAAAACATTACAAGAAATCGAATACTTAGCAGTGAATGAACCAGAAAGTACTGTATCCCAAAAGGAGTCCACATCTCGAAAATCTATGTCTGTATGAAATACTTCAACATTACAGCTTTAAAAGAAAAGTTACAGAAAAAATAAATGAAGAAAAATATGCAGTAAATGGATGTGACGGATGTTTGGTAAAACATGCGAAAGGAAATCTTATTAATCACAGAAAACTTAGTTGCGAAAGTCCAGATAAGAGGGCATTTTTCTATTTTGCACTTCTTCAACTGTTCAAGCCTTGGCGTAGTGAAATGGAATTACTTGGAGAAATCAACTGCTATGAAGATTTTTTTAATGCAAGTAAAGATAGTATTCAGTGTGCAATTTTTCCTATATATCTACAAATGTTAAATGATGAGATTGAACAAGAAAGTACTATTGCAGCACAAATAGCTAGAGAAAGTTCTCAAGATAGTCAAAGTTCTCAAGATAGTCAAAGTTCTGGTCCACTGAGTCAAGATCCACTGGGAAAACCAATTATCGAAAATGAAGCAGCAATAGCCATGAATGAGGTAGAAACTGCAATGCAACAAGCACAACAGGATATTATTCAGTTCGAAAAGTTAGAAGAACAACTAAATATTAAACAGAAAGAAATATATCTACAAGTGAAAGAACAGATACAACATGGCTTGCTACATGAAAATAAAGAATGTCAATGTTCATCATTTAAACCTACACTAATGTACATCAGCGGTCAAGCTGGAACAGGAAAACGTTTCCTAATTAAAGTTTTGACCAGTTATCTACACAAAACTACAGAATCACATTTATCTTGTCTTGTAACAGCTCTAACTGGATTAGCAGCACATAACATTAAAGGGATTACTTTACTTCGATTACTTATGCTACCAGTTGAAAATGATAATAAATTGGAATATAAGAAGCTATCTGGAGAAGCTTGTTATGAAGTGTCAAGAGCACTGAAGAAAAAGAAACTTTTAATCATTGATGAGGTGAGCATGGTCTCAAACCTAATGTTTGCCTTTGTACACTTGAGAATGCAACAGATTTTAAAAACAGATTACAATGTTCTGTTTGGAGAAAAACATTTAATTGTATTCAGAGATCTACTAAACTTACTCCTGAAAAAAGGACAACCTGTTTTTAAAACACTTGTTCTTGAAGACACTAGGAAATCTTTGGCTAGTATTGGACATGTGAACATTTGGTTACATTTTGAATATAAAGAACTATTTAAGAATATGCGACAAGCAAGTGATGAAGATTATGGAAATATTCTTCAAGATATAAGAATTGGTGTCTTGATGAAACATGGTAAACAAGCTTTAGAAAGTCGACTACTAAGGAACTTGTCTACAACTGGAAACACAGCAGCTGAAATAATATACAATAAACTTGGAGAAAAGAAGTCTATAGTTTGCCTAATGCCATACTGCAAGAGTGTTCTACATTTAATCAAGAACTTTTGAAACTGGAAAAACAGGAACTAGTGGAAATTTAAGCTATTGATAAATTTGAACACCATGGAGTGACTATTCTTCTCACAGAGAAACCATAGGCTAAATTGCATTCTTTGGAAAAGTTTGTATCTAAAACTGCAGGCTTAGAAAGACTTTAAATGTATGTAAAAACTGTCGGGAAATTTTACGGCATAATTTGAATGTAGAAGACAGTTTGGTAAATTGAGCAATGGGAAAAATTGTTGATTTTGTAAAATTTCAGAACAGAGATGGAATAGAATTTTTGATTATAAAATTTGATCAGATTAAAGGGATAAGACAGATTGGGCGTTGTGTTGTACATTTTTTGCTTGTAAAAGATTTGTATGTTCGCAGAAAACAGTTTCCTCTGTCTTTAGCATATGCAGTAACTATTCATAAATCTCACGGTTTAAGTATCGACAGTGCTTATTTAAATATCGGAAGTAAGTGTTCAAAGAGGGAATGGCATAAGTTGCATTATCTCGAGTAAGAACATTTTCTGGTTTGTATTTGATAGATTTTTATGAGAAAAAGGTTAGTGCTGATGCAAATTGTGTAAGAGAGTATCATTGTTTAAGAAGACTTTATACACCTAATTTAGGTGAATATCCAATATATGAGAAATGTGTAGTGTGTCCAAAACGGAAATATGTCAAACATTCAACTGAAGTTGAAAAAAAGTAAACAATTGAAGAGAAACTTGAAGGTCTAAAGAAAAAGAAAATGGAAACTGTTGAAGACATTGTAGGATACCAGTTGGAAAATAGTTAAGATATCAACTGTTATGCTAATGTGATTCTGAATGTTGTGTTTTATCTACAAGATCTTAATCATGAAATCATGTGAAATTGTGAAAAATGATTCTGTTCTTTACTACATCATGTATTTCAACAGTTGGTAACTGACAGAAGTAAAATCCATATTGCTTGTGGCATTCGACATCTTTTGGATATATGTACTGGTTCTTTGACATTTACGCTTGATATACAACAAGATGCACAAGAATTTCTAATCCTTATGTTTGGAGTATTAGAACACAAATGAATTCAGATTGAAAACTTATTTGGACTAAGTTACAGATGGGATCATAAATGTGAAAAGTGTTCATTTACTACCACCACTGAAACACAAACAGAACGATTCATATACTTGATGATACCAGACTGCCAATCAGTACCTTTTAACAAATTGATAAAAACAGCCAATCAGGATATGAGATGTTTACATTGTAGATCAGAGATGTTGTCTACATTACATATAGAAAGATTTGAAAAATATCTAATTTTAATGCTACAACATTGTAGAGCAAATGGAAGAAAATTGGAAACAAAAATTAACATTTTTAATACAAGTCAAATATCTATTTCAGGAAGAACTTTTATAGCAGTGGCTATTATTTTCCATGATGGACCTACTACAACATCTGGACACTATACTGTGTATTTGAAGTGTAATAAAGGATGGACACATTGCAATGATGCCAACTTGGAATTTTTGTTATTTTTGAAGCCAAAGTTTTGAGTACATCATTCGGCCAATTGGGAAGATGTGAACAGAAACTAAACAGGAATGCAAACTATTAGTATTTATAAATAGTGTTTGGATTATTATTTGCAGTAATTGATATTGCATTTGGAAAATTCTGTTTAAAAGGATATAGTTTATATATTTGCTGTCTATTTTGTACCAGATATAAATGAGAGTCTATATTTTGGCAAATGTATTTGAGATAAATACTAGAGTTTATGTAGATGGAGAAAGTAATCAACAAAGTGTAGATAGAAAAGCACATAGCTACACAGATTGAAAATGATGCTTTATGCTGATTTTGGGTTTTTTTCTACAATCAATTTCATTGTTTTTTTCCCCGCTGTTCAATGATGATACCACATTGAAATCACTGAGTCTGGTGAAGTTAAGTGGAATCTGAGAACAGCAAAAAAATGAATCTGAAAATGTAATCTAATTCTAAATTTATGTTGAGTTGCTAAAAATATAATCTTAGAATTTCAGTAATAATTTATCATTAAATAACAGTTTTTCTTCTTCTTTATAGTAGGTACTGTTGACGTTTGAGAAGAGTTTTAATGCTGTTTACGACAATACTACTCTAAAATATTTCTACTGAGTAATGTATCTAAATTATTTAAAAGGTAAGAATACATAATATAATATGCATGATAACGTGGAATTGTTTTTGAAGTTCAATTATATGTTATTTGTTTTCAATATAAATAATGTTGATCCTTTAGACTACTTGAAAATTATCATTATGTTGTTCATGTAATCAAGCAGGCAGTCATCCTTTCACGTAGACACTACCCTTGCACTTATGCATTCTCTGAAGCACAAGTTTTGCACTAATAGCAAAACGCAGTCATTACTCTTGCATTCTTTGTTTTACACAGGCACTACCCATGCACTCATTCAATTACCCAGGCAGTACAGCTGCACTTATGCAATCACCTAGGCACTACTGATGCACTTGTGAAATCACCAAAGCACTACTCTTCCACTCAACCCTTCACTCAGGCACTACCCATGCACTCATCCATTCACTCAGGCACTACCCATGCACTCATCCAATGACCCAGGCATTACCCTTGCACTCATACTTTCACTCAGGTACTTTTGATACACTCATCAAATCACCCAGATGCTACCCCTGCACTCATACAATCACCCAGACACTACTGATGCACTCAAGCAATCACTCAGGCACTACTCAATCATACCCTCAAACACTACCTCTGCACTCATTGATTCATTCAGGCATTAATCATGCACTCATCTATTCGCTCAGGCAGTAACCATGCAGTCATGCAATGACCCAGGGATTACTCCTGCAGTCTTTCTTTTACTCAGGCACTACCCATGCACCCATCCATTCCTTCAGGCACAACCCATGCACTCTTCAAATGACCCAGGCATTACTCATGCAGTCATCCTTTTACTCATGCAGTACATATGAACTGATCTAATCACTCAAACGTTACTCTTGCACTCATGAAGTCACTCAGGCACTACCCATGCACTCATGCAATCACTCAGACAGTACCCCTGCACTTATGCAATCCCCCAGGCACTGCCCTTACTCTCATGTAATCACTCTGGCACTACTCTTGCACTCAACCATTCACTCTGACACTACCCATGCACTCATCCATTCTCCAAGGCACTACCCATGCACTCATCCAATGGCCCATGCACTAGAGTTGGATTAATCCATTCAGTCACACAGTTCCCATGGACTCATCGATTCACTAAAGCACTACCCATACACTCATGTAAAGGCACTATTCTTGCACTCAATCATTTATTCAGACACTACCCATACCCTCATCTATTCTTCCAGGCAGTACCTATGCACTCATGCAATGATCCAGGGATTACCCTTGCACTCATCCTTTCACTCACGCACTACCCATGCACTGACCTAATCACCCAGGCAGTACCCGTGCAGTCGTGCAATTGCTCACACACTACTGTTGCACTCAACCATTCACTCAGGCACTAACCAGGGACTCATCCATTCTCTCAGGCACTAGTAATGCACTCATCCAATGACCCAGGCATTACCCTTGCACTCACCTTTCTCTCAGGCACTTCCCATACACTCATTCAATCACCCAGGCACTACCCCTGCACTCATGCAATCACCCAGGCACTACCCATGCACTTATGCAATCACTCAAGCACTATTCTTGAATGCAACCATTCACTCAGGCACTACTCATGCACTCATCCATTCACTGAGGCACTACTTATGCACTCATGCAATCATCCAGGCAGTAAGTACCCCTGCTCTCATGCAATCACCCAGGCAGTATTTTTGCACTCATGCAATTATCCAGGCACTACCCATGCATCTCATGCTATCACTCAGGCCCTACTCTTGCACTCAACCATTCTGTCAGGCAGTACCTATGCACTCATCCAATGACCCAGGCATTACCCTTGCACTCACCTTTCACTTGGGCACTTCCCATACACTCATCCAATCACCCAGGCACTACCCCTGCACTCATGCAATCACCCAGGCCCTACCCATGCACTTATGAAATCACTCAAGCACTATTCTTGAACTCAACCATTGACTCAGGAACTACCCATGCACTCATCCATTCTCGCAGGCACTATGCATGCACTCATCCAATGACCCAGGCACTAACCATGCACTCATCCTTTCACTCAGGCACTACTCATGCAGTCATCTATTGACTGAAGCACTACCTATGCACTCATGCAATCACCCAGGCAGTACCGCTGCACTCATGCAATCACCCAGGCACTGCCCATGCACTCATCCATTCACTCAGGCACTACCCTTGCACTCAACCATTCATTCAAATTCTACTCATTTACTCTTGTTATCACTCAGACACTACATACGCACTAATGCAATCACACAGACTCTATTGACTCATGTATTCATACAAAATATAGCTTTTCTTTTTTAAACCAGAATAGTTGGTCCCGTAAGAACTGTTTTTTTCTTCTTTTTTAAAAGCTATTTTCTATTTTTTTTTCTTTTTTTAACAATTTTGTGTTTTTTTGGTGTTTTTTAGATTTAAAATAAAAATGGAAACAAAAAAACAAGCACATAACAGAGTGCGTAAATGGAGGGGAAAAAATGAACAATGGTGATTATTAATTGTGTCCAACATTGTTTGGACAACCTGTTCCCCAATGCTTAAAACTGTAATACACTTTGGGCAAAAAAGTCCTGCCTTAGAGAAATCTGGAAGAGTCGGTGGGATAGACTGAAACCTGCCGCCAGGTCGCGAAGTGGAAGGCTGCGCATCATCGTTTCCTTCATTCTGTCTTGCAAGTTCAGCTCTTGCAAGCCTATTTTCATGCATGGTTCTGAGATGTTTGTACATCGAGGATGTACCACACGAATACTTTCTCTCAGAGCACCTTTTTGCAGATGTTGCATTTTACTTTGCGTGCATTAACTTTCTTCTCTCCTTCTAGTATGGTAAAGAATTGCCATACCACACTCTCCTTCTTTCTGCACCTTGGCTTCTCTTCCAGCAGGGTATCCTCCTCCTCCTCCTCCTCCTGCAGATCCTGTGCACTTGGCATTTTGAAATTTAGTACAAAAATCCACAAAACACTAAAAAACACTCCAAAATTGTCTTGCTCCTGAAAAAAGTATGGCTGTTGCCAACCACACCCAAAATTAGAAGAAAGAGGGTGAAATTTAGCAAACTTAAGGATGACAGGATCTTTAACCAATGAAATATCTTTTTTTTGTGTCACATGGGGTTTACGACCCCTACGCGGAACCACAGTGTACCGGACGCGATTCCGCAACTTCTTTCAATTTTACATTTCAGGAATATTTAGCACTATCTGATAATATTTTAATTACAAATAACTGTATCTCTTTATTTCAAATAAATTGAATAAAGCTATATTAAATATAATATTGTTTAAAAAAAACGTTAGATTCGCATCCAGTATGCGAATCCGGAAGTTGCAGTGTACGCGGACGTACCGCGAATCCTGAAATTACTATTAAAAAAACGTTTTCATAAGTTTCATTTATTAAAATAAAATTTTAGTAATTATCTTAACAAACTTCTTACCTTGAACTTAATATTATTATTTTGTATATATATATGGAAAATATATATGTGAAAAATCACACTGGAGCCGCGTTGTGTATGCGGATCCGGAACTAACGCTCGCCCATGTACAGGGATTCGCGTCTTGTACACAACTCATGTTTTTATTTAAAAAAATATATATATAAATACACATATTATATATATGTGCATATATATTTATTTTAAAAGGTATATATTTTACACTTTAAAAAAATGTAATTAAAAAAATTAAAAACATTTTTTAAAAATGATTACATATGCATATGTATATTTTGACTATGTATACATATATATATATATATATATATATATATATATATGTATATATATATATATATATATATATATATATATATATATATATCCATTTAAAGATGCTCCTGCTGGAAGCCGGAGTCCCGTGGAAGGTGGTGCGAGAGTCGGCGGAGCCGCCGATAATCAAATTCCAAATGTCAAAGACCAGTCGCTCGCACACTCGGAAAAATGAGGCAGGTTTTGGAAAGCAAAAAGATTTATTCCGTCATAAATCTACGTGACGCGTTTCGCCTAACGGCTTGATCACACAAAGTGCACTTAGTGAATGCCTCGTTACATACTAAGAGGTAGAAATTAACAGAGGACTACTTGGCTGCGGGCAAATCGCCCGTAATAACAGCCGCCATCTTGTAACGTGTTAAAATTAAGTGAACAGATTAGAAATATCTGACAATATTCGTAGTCCATCTTGGCAATGTTATATCAATTAGCATGTATATTCTGGATGCTTAGTAACACACTTCTATATGACAATCACCCACAAACTGAACGGGTCCTGCCGAACATGATCGCCATTTTGTAATGGCTATACACACATAGTCTGCCTGAGTATCCGTGTGCTTAAAGTTAACTCTGGTCAGTTCATTGTTGGTGCTCCCCAAGTGGGTCATAAATATCAATTGCCTCTGCTGCATTTATAATATATAATTGCGCGAGCATAAGCACAGTTCACATTCTATGTCTCAAGTTACCTGTCTACCCATAGTGGGTACAAAATCAGTAAACATATCGAGATATGGGAAAACTGGGTGATGACATGAAATTATATCAAACACATTGCATTTCTTTTGCTGCATATCAGCCCTTGGTGGGTATACAATCAGTAATTAATACGAGGCAAGGAAAATCAAAAAAGCAGCGTGTAAATATACAGTGAAAAATTGTCTAATCTATATAAGCAAAGTTAAAAAAGATAATTTCTTATCTGCGGCATATGGCCATTCCAGGAGAGTGATACCACGAAGAAAAGGGTAGGGACCCGATCTATCTGTTCCATCCAGTGTGTCCCTTCCTTTCCTCCTGCAAATAAAGAGAAAAGGATCGACAGTTAGAATTTTGTGAAGAGCAACAGATCTATAACATCTATAACACATTTTTAAAATTTACGTTACAGAATGTACACATCCATACAAAGTCCATAATTAGCTTAGCACATATTGACAGTCTTATTCATCATGGAGATGTATTGCTATTTCTTCGTCCATATTGTGTCCCTTAGGATGACGTGTTCCTAACTCAATTATGTATCTGGATTCCTGTTTTCTTAATTGAAGTTCCCGGTTCCCACCCCTGGGATTACTCCCTATTTGTTCGAGGACAAAAAACTGTAGTTTGGTGTTGTCCGAATAATGATGTAACGCAAAGTGTCTGGCTATGGGATAATGGGTGTCCTTCTTGGCTATAGCCCTCATGTGTTCCAGAACACGTTTTTTGGCCATATGCGTTGTACTCCCAATGTAGCGGAGGCTGCACGGGCATTCCAAAGCATATATAACAAAGGAGGAGCTGCAGGTAAGGAACTGTCGGATAGGTATTGTTTTGTTACTATTGGGATTATAGTATTCCTTCTGCATTCGGCTGCCTCGACATGCCTTACAGTGACCGCAAGGAAAGAATCCCTGCAGGTTAACACTCCTGTCTTCTTTAGGAGTGATGTCGCTGTGTACTAGAATGTCCCTCATACTGCGTCCCTTCCTGTAGGTAATCAGGGGTCTGGGAGTCATGGTTGAACCTATGATGGGGTCTTTCTTCAACAGTTCCCAGTTTTTTGCTAGTATACGTTGAACTTCTTTAGATCCACCATTGTAAGTCAGAATGACTCTCGTAGTGTTCTCACTTTCCTCTGCTCTAACATTAGTGGAGAGGCTGGTCTCCCTGCTGATGTTTTTGACCTTCTCAGTTGCCCTGCGTAGTACCCACCCAGGATACCCTCTCTCCCTGAATCTAGTGAGCATAATGTCCTGTTCTTTGGAGAAAGCGTCTTCAGAGCTACAGTTGCGTTTAGCTCTCAATAATTCTCCATAAGGGATGCTCCATTTGAGCCAGTCAGGATGGCTACTTAGGGCATGCAGCAGGCTGTTGCCGGCAGTGGCTTTCCAGAAAAGTCGAGTATGTAGGGTGTTGTTAACGATATCAACACTAATGTCCAAGAATTCAACCTTACTCTTACTGATATTGCTGGTTAGGACAAGGTTGAGACTATTGTTATTCAGTCTCTGTATAAAATTTTCTGCTTCACTGGTCGTGCCCCTCCAAATTACAAAGAGGTCATCAATATACCTCAGCCATAACACTACTTTGTCTAAGTCCTTCTTGTAGGTGGTGTCTAGCCTCAGGTCCTCCTCCCACGCCCTAGGAACAGATTCGCGAAGCTCGGCGCGAAGCAAGTTCCCATTGCCGTGCCGAGGGTTTGTCTATATATGTTGCCATTAAAAAGAAAAAAGTTATTTTTAAGACAAAACCTAATCATGGCAATAATCATTTTGGTATGCTCCAGAAATTTGATAGGTCTCTTAAATAGGTATTTCTGACATGCTGAAATACCTGCCTCGTGTTCGATGATGGTGTACAAAGAACTCACGTCCATGGTTATTAATATGTATCCTTCGTGCCATGTCATACCCTGTATTTTATTAAGAAAATCCTTAGTATCTCTCACATACGATGGAAGAAGGACCACCTGATCTTTGAGAAAATGATCTACATATCTCGATACGTTCTCCAGAGCACTCCCTCTAGAAGAGACTATCGGTCGTCCCGGGGGGTTGATTATATCCTTGTGAATCTTGGGGAGGAGATAGAGCACAGGGAGTTTGGGGAAATCTTTTTTTAAAAAGCAAAATTCTTCCCACTCTAACAGCCCTCTCTCTCGCCACTCAGACAGATTATTCCATATAGCAGTCACACTCTTACTGTACTCATTTCTGTTAGTCATGGAATAGAAAGAGGGATTATTCAACTGGCGATTTGCTTCTGCTATATACATGTCTCTGGTCATAATGACCACATTGCCCCCTTTATCAGCAGGCCTCACTACAATAGTATTATCGGTGGCTAAATTAATGATTGCATTGTTTTGTGCCATAGACATAATATATACCCTACGTGCAGTTTTTCTAAACCATACTTTCTGTTTAAATTTCAACAATTGTTCTGAGACAATGTCTTGGAATGTATCGATATTGTCATGAGGCATCATAGGTAAAAAAGTTGATTTCGGTCTAAATTTAGTAGAAGCCGCTTTGTCAAAGCTAATGTCATATTCAGTTAACATCTGGGGGACATCTTGAGTTGCAAGTGCCTGTTCATTCTCCAATTCATTAAGTGTTATCAGGGTATCAATATCACTAATGTTGAGATCCACATTACCATCGTCAATATTACATGGGTCTTTGTTAGAAGGGGGTTTAAGCTTGTGCCACTTCTTCAGTTTGAGCTTGCGGCAAAACTTGAAAACATCAATCCGAGTATTGACATAATTCAGGGGTTCAGAGGGACAGAATGATAATCCTAAGCACAGTGTTTTAGTTTCTAAATGGCTCAGGGGTTTGGATGAAAGATTGATAATGGTGCGTTGTACCTCAGCGTCATCCATTATCGGGCCGTGGTTGAGCGAGTTACCATGCTTCCCATACGCCCTCTGGTATTCCCTCTTCCTCTTCCTCTGTTTGTCTCGTTTTCTCCTTTTCTTCCTGTACCTCGACCCCTTCCTCTTCCTTTTCCCCGTTGGTTCGTGTCTCTGTTCTGTGTTTGTGGTGACGTTCGACTCATCTGCCGGCTCTTGCGTATGAGCCGATACTCGTCTAAAAAAGTTTTTGGTCTTGTTTCCTGCTCATTACTTGATGCGGAACTGGCCGAGCTGACTGATGTTATTGATGTAGTAGTGTTAGTTATCTCAACATCACTTTGTGTAGTGTCGCCCTCTTCAGCTGTGTAGGTGTCCGAATGTCTTTCTTTGGGGGCCTGAGCATGTTCATCATACAAGTGGTCGTACTTGTGGCTGTACGTCAATATCCTTCCGGTCTCGTAGTCAATACAATCTCTATGAAGCTTACGCTGTTTCCTGATCTTAATATCTTTCTCATATTCAATGAGTCTCTGTTTGAGATCTTCATAGAATTTCTTGATGATGTCTTCTTCATCATTCTTGCTTAGTTCATCTTTTAGTCTCTTAATCTCACCAATGATCTTCTCCCGGTCCGACCAGGCATACTTTACTAGAATCTCAAGCATGATCCTGGAACTCCTCGCGGAGTTGGCTGCCCATTCTGTGAGCATTTTAGGGTCTGGTGATTCGTATGATGGCGTGGTATAAATTCTGAGGCCTCTCGGGATCATCTCCTTATCTATGTAGTCTTGGAGGGAGATAGCCTCCCACCATTTAGATATCTCTGTTTTGCTGAGTTTTTCTAATTTCTTCAATAACTTCCTTGTATTGGAGTTGTGGGTGACATGTTCGGTAACTGTTCTGCTTTTCCCTGGCGCTCTCGCGAATAAAGTCTGTGCTTCTGCACGTCTACTACTGTCGTCATCCATCGTGCCTTCACCCTCATGAGCGGCCGCTATGATGTTGCTGCCAATTTTCCGTTGCCTGCCTCGTTTCCCTTTCCAATGAAAGTTCCTTCTGCCACCCGTGCCGTCTCGCTTATCCTGTTGTAGTTGCCTGTGTTAGATCTTCTATATGTTATAGTAATATAAATAACAGTTCAGGAATGTACATGTTCTCGGTGTGTGGTTGGCCAGGGACAGACAATGCATTACAGAAGCGTATGCAGTAAGCCCCCCGCGTCCTCCGACATCGGTGACCCCACTTACTCACACCCCCGCGTGCGCGTCTCCCCTCGGCGGCTCCCACACTCACCGTAAGGTATAGCAAGGATCGGGTGGCCGGTCTCACTCTCAGGGCTTCCTCAACTTGAATCCTTTCTTCAGTGGCATAATAAAGGGAATGAAAGTCACGCTACACACGCACGTTTTATTCCAAACACCTGCCCAAGTGGGCGTGGCGCTCCCACAGCCTCTTGGTGTTTGTAGTCCGTTTGAAGTAATCCCAAGTGGGTGCGCTTTCATTCCGCATAAAACATGCGTGTGTAGCGTGACTTTCATTCCCTTTATTATGCCACTGAAGAAAGGATTGAAGACTCCTGAAACGCGTCTGGCTATGGACTATTTGATGCCTGATATCGGGGGAGGTGACTGCGGGCAAGTTACCGATTTTAATAAAAGAACTGAATTGATCTTCCTGTGGCCTTCCTCTTGGTGCTACCTGATGTGATGGATGTATAACGGCTTTGCACAGCCGCTGAGGAAGGCTCACTGCTGTGTTGCGGGTCCGTCCTGGTTCCAGCCAGGAGCCAGAATTATCGGAAGGAAGATGTGTAGGTCGCAGTTCAGGGCTGCAGCCTGCACGAAGTTCGTATCGACCACTACAAAGCTGAGCAGCCACAGAGCCAAGTACAGTGCATCAACCCACATGGGTTTTACTTTTGTGAAAAATCTCGGAATGAAAGCGCACCCACTTGGGATTATTCAAACGGACTACAAACACCAAGAGGCTGTGGGAGCTCCACGCCTACTTGGGCAGGTGTTTGGAATAAAACGTGCGTGTGTAGCGTGACTTTCATTCCCTTTATTATGCCACTGAAGAAAGGATTGAAGACTCCTGAAACGCGTCTGGCTATGGACTATTTGATGCCTGATATCGGGGGAGGTGACTGCGGGCAAGTTGCCGATTTTAATAAAAGAACTGAATTGATCTTCCTGTGGCCTTCCTCTTGGTGCTACCTGATGTGATGGATATATATATATATATATATATATATATATATATATATATATATATATATATATATATATATATATCAGCACAAAGTCCCGTAGTAACTGCAACCAGCAAGGAACACACGAATACACAGACCACAGCAGCAGGTGAAATCAAGAGTTTATTTCAAGCCAAGAAAGGTCCACATTACGCGTTTCGGCCGCCGACCTGCGGCCTTGATCACATATATATATATATATATGGAAAAACCAAAGTCCTTGAAGTGCCAACTTCACAGCAGCACAGCAGGTACGGACCACACGGGGCAAATCCATGGATTTCAAAGGTGCTTTTATTCGGTGATATCAGTACATCAAAAATGATTTTGGCAAGTGCCCAGCATTATGCGTTTCGCCTGCGTTTCCGCAAGCTTGATCACACGACATGCTGAACCGCATTGAACATTTTTAAAGTGACACAGTGCAGATCCAACTCCTCCCCTCTAGTAAACAAGGAAAACATACTATGAGTTACATGTTGCTTAGACATATCAAACCCCATATGGTCAACACAGTAAAAGATGTAACCCTTCATAATAAATATATCCAACCTGTTAAAATAAACAGTAAATATGGTATAATACATTTGAACTGTACAGATTAAACAAGGAAAAATTCCCAATATATAAAAGCACGTGTAGACATATGCTAAACACATGAACCGAGGAGAGGACGTTGAATCAAAAAAGTGCTAGTGCTTCACAATAATACTGTGGTGCCGACTATTGAAATCATAGTCAACAGCCTGCTTAAAATTCATGGAGGCCGAGATGCTCACTAATGATTACATCTAAAGTGCAAGTGCATATACAGTATGAATTCAGAAGGGATAACACTTATATTGGGTACCATAGTATGTCGGTTACATCCTTTCCTAATATGGACAAAATAAAGTGCAAGTGCACTTATAATAAACAGACCTAGGAATGGGAGATGGGGATACAAGAGACTCTAATATATCCCACCATCATAACAACCTATAATAGCTAAAATATACAGTAGACAGTAATGAAAAAGGAGAAATCATTAAATAAAGGTTGAAAAATATATGTCCTTCAAGTTCTAAATTATCATCCAAATACCAGATGGGTATCACCCAGCTATTAGCAACTATATTGAGAACACGTAAACCAGTAATTACAAAGGTAGTTAAAAACCAGACCCCAACCCCCATAAGACTTCGTAAAACCCAGTAAAACCAAGTAAAACCCAGTTAAAATCCATAAAACTGGATAAAACCAGGTAAAACCAAGCACACTAAGTCGCACGAGTCTCATTTCCGGGCTAAAAAATCAGGCTTAAAACTATACATCCAAAAGTAAAAACTCAAAATAGAGATTAGGAAATAATTCATGGATTATCGAATAATGCACTGTCCAGATAATTTCACTTATAAAAAATTGTGCAGATCCTCTCCCGTGTTAAGCCCATTTGGCATCTTAGTGTCGAGGATCAAAATGTATTGAGATTCTAGCTGGCGGAGTTTCTTTTCACGATTACCTCCCCTAGGTGATTTAGGTACAGCATCAATAACATAATATTTTAAATCGTTGAGGTTGTTATTGTGCACAAGTTTAAAATGACGGGCAACAGGGTAGCTAGGGTCAGAATTCACTATTGCACGTAGGTGCTGCAAGATGCGGTTATACACTTGCAGCTTTGTGCTGCCTACATAACAAAGGTGGCATGAACATTGTAGTATGTAGACTGCATACTCTGTACGGCAGGTAAATAACCCTTTAATTTTTGTAGGTTTGGAATCAACAGCGCTGGTATAGTCGATGGTATTGATACCAAATTTACAAGCCCTACATGTAGAGCACTTGCGAAACCCTGTTCTGCTAGACATCCAGTTAGCAGTAGTGATTACTTCTGGACTTGATTTCACCAGTGCATCTCTCATTGATGGTGCTCTTCTGAATGTAATCGAAGGGACTTCTGGCACTATTTGAGATAATGTTAAATCTGTTTTAATGATGGGTCAGTTTTTGTATATAATCCCTCTTATCTGTTTATGCTGACTGCTGTAATGTATATATATATATATATATGTATGTATTAGCAAAGAGGCTCCATTTTGCCGGGCACCCCCAATCCTGCAGGGTGGGCTCTTGGGCCAGGAATAAAGATCCTGGAAAATGCAGTTCTGCCACGAAAGAAAAGAGCCCAACACCGACTCACAGACAGGCTGACTTTATTCGTCTGACTGCATAGCAGAGCAAAGAAACACTCAAAAAGTCCTTACGCGTTTCGGCGTGGTGCCGTCTTGTTCACAGGTGAGTGCACTTAATTTCCATGTGGTCACGTGCCTCCAGCTATTCACTACAGGCCACAGAATGCACTAAGTGTCTTATCTTCAAATGTGCACCGATGTACAGTTCCATTATTGCTTAATAGCGTGAATTATATCAGATGTAACGATCGTTGTGTCATATTTCAGAAGTGCATTCTTGAAAATTATTAAAAGCTGCAAAGTGCATGGATTGTTCTGCAATGCTCGTAATTGCTGCTTGTCATGCGGTGTCACCAGAGAGAGGAATACCTCTCTCATCTCCCTTTCTCGATCAAATGCCGCCACATTGCCACAGAAATCCTTATGTGCTGGCTTGCATTTGAGAGCGGATTATGCCCCCTCCGTTGAATATTAGCAAAGAGGCTCCATTTTTCCGGGGGCCCCCAATCCTGCAGGGCGGGCTCTTGGGCCAGGAATGGAGATCCTGGAAAATGCAGTTCTGCCACGAAAGAAAAGAGCCCAACACCGACTCACAGACAGGCTGACTTTATTCGTGTGACTGCATAGCAGAGCAAAGAAACACTCAAAAAGTCCTTACACGTTTTGGCGTGGTGCCGCCTTGTTCACAGATGAGTGCACTTAATGTCCATGTGGTCACATGCCTCCAGCTACTCACTACAGGCCCCAGAATGCACTAAGTGTCTTATCTTCAAACGTGCACCGATATACAGTTCCATTATTGCTTAATAGCGTGAATTATATCAGATGTCACGATCGTTGTGTCATATTTCAGAAGTGCATTCTTGAAAATTATTAAAAGCTCCTTTTTTCACCTTTAGCTGGCGCTCTCGCAGATAGGTGCCTCAATCGCGGGGGTGTACCTGCGTTGATAAATTACAGCTATGCGAAATCAGGGAAAGTCTTTCCCTGAATAAGAGGCACTCGCGGGGTGAGTTTCCAAGAATTTTAATTACTCGTGCAGAAACAAACGCGTTTCGGCAGTCGCCTTCCTCATTGTCATCAGGCGCACCGGAAACGGTTCACAATTATACATGTGAATTCATTGTGATTGAAGACGGACTACATATCAAATCTCCTTGTTATCTAAGATCAAAGGCAGTGCCATCTTGGCACGGTTAAGTGCCGATTACAGACAATTGTGATCTTATGTCTCATGCAATTGTTGGCAGTGTCATGCATATATGCAATGCAATTCTATTGATTTTGCCCTGAATGGGTATTGTTTAACGTAAGTATAAATGCACCCATTGTGCTTCAATAAAAAACATTCAAAATTATGCCCAAGATGGATTAAAATGGTAGACATTCATGGCATTTGTATCTTGCAACATTTCCTTAATAATAGAATATAAACAAGGAGTAATAAATTACATATATGTTACAGTGAGGTGAGTATTATAAATTCATCAGTCTCTTGTTCAAATGATGAAGATGAAAATAAAGGATGATTTAAATGAAAGACTGTAAAGCTCAGAAGGCAGGAGAATGAAAAAAGGACAAGATGATATACATAATTTGTCCTGTATACTAATAGCCGTTAAACATTGGTACATCATGTATATTGCAGTATATAACATATTAACCCAGATGAACTGCCAACTCTTCGCTGCTGTTCATGCCATGTGGGGCCTTAGTTTGTACAACTATTATGTAACAGGACTCAAGTTTTCTCAGTTTAGCTGGGTTAACTATAACTCGCGCACTCACAATGCACTGCTGATGACGTCACATATTACATCACTCATAACATGGTCAGTGACATCACTTATGACATCACTGATGACATCACTGATTACATCATTCACTTAATATCTGATGCACCTCCTCACACCCTAATATAACCTTTCATACACCCACTCAAAAAAACAGACTACCATTTTTGAAAACCATAGACACACCAATACCAGTTAGTATATACCCACTCACTGATCATAGGTCTACACACACATCCACTCACTCACCCATTCAGCTACTCATACATCCAGTCACTCATCAATACAGCCACTGATATATGCACTCATACACCCATACACTCACACACTGCAAGTCACCCTTAAAGTTACTCAACCACCTAGTCTGTCACCCAAACAAACAATCACACTGCCATTTACTCACCTATACAGTTATACACACACCAACCTCACTTATTTATACAGATAGTAACACATACTTACTCTCTTATACAATTACTGACACAAGCACACACTCATCCATACAGCCACTCTCACAATCACTCACTCTCACATATAGTGACTAATATACTGCAGCACTCACATATACTGCCTTTGGCATATGTAGTTACTCACACATATACCACTGAGACATCCATTCACTCATCAACACAGCCATACACATACTCACTCACCCATACAGTCCCTCGCAGATGCACTCATGAACCCATACACCCAGTGAATGACCTACTCACATCCATGCAGGGAGTCACATGAACCACCCACCCACACACACACTCAGGCACCCATACAGGTACTCAGACAACCAATCATTAACCCATAGGGACACTCATGTAGCTACTCATCAACCCATGCAGCTACTTATACACCAACTGACAAACTGATACAGACATTCACACAGATTAGTCGTTCACCCATGCAAGACACGTTTAATCACTGATTTATACAGTCAGTTATGCACCCACTAAATCATCCATACAGACACTCATAGGCCCACTCATTCTTCAAATACACCTTGGCGTATATATATATAACATTCTTAAACTTTTTAGAAACACTCACACTCACAGGATGATGCCATCAGTGATGTCATTTGAGATGTCATCAGTGATGTCATCAGTGATGTCACTGACCATGTCATGAGTGATACAATATGTGACGTCATCAGCAGTGCATTGCGGGGGCGTGAGTTATAGTTATCTCAGCTAACTATAACGGCTGAATTTCTCCAGTTTTGTACAAGTGAAATGTCAAACTAATTATAACGTCCCTGAAACCAGTAGTTTTTTCAGTGAATATCTAAGGTTTTTTAAATGCTAATTTCTAACTATAACGTCCCTAAAACCTGTGGTTTTTTCAGTGAATTTTATATGTATGTATTCAATCTCCTCTCACTCTTACAAGGAAGGAATCAGCACTCAGGTTGTTGTTTGGAAGTATTTAATCTGCAAAGGATGCGACCCACGCGTTTCAGCTCGTCCGATCCTTGATAACGCTACAAGACGTCATTGTAGCTTCCTTATTTAAATGTACAAATGCCTCCAGTTGCCAACATTAACAAATGACAACATATTACATTAATCCAAAAAGCTGACGACCATATTGGCCTGGTCACGATGCAAAAATTCAGGAATTCATACAATAAAGTAAAGAAAACAAGTGTTGATATGCACACAATGTCATTTCAGCATATCTTGCCCCGTGACTGCCGTACCTGTATGTTCGTCAACGTGACTTGTTCATAAAAAACATACTTACGATTGCAAACATCAACATAAACAATGGACTACACATTACTTTAAAGTGAAAGGCTATCGGCCATATTAATCTGGGCACTTTTCGTATTATAATTGTTCGGACACGAAAGAAAAGAAAAAAAGGGGTGTTAATATGTTAATATATACACACTATCCCTAAATAAAGTTGTAGCAATTATAGTTCCATTCCATTCACAGCTCATTTGAGATGTCATGAGTGATGTCACTGACCATGTCATGAATGATGTAATGTCTGAGGTCATAAGCAGTGCATTGCGGTGGCGTAAGTTATAGTTAGCTCAGATAACTATAACTGCTGAATTTCACTGGTTTTGTACGAGTGAAATCTGAGTCTAACTATAACGTCTCTGTAATCTTTGTTTTTTTCAGCGAATTTCGAGGTTTTTTAACGTTAAGTAAGATGCCTATCACAATGGATGGTGTGTGGTTGTAAGCAGGGCCTGGCCTGGCATTATGCGGCCCCCACCCAAGCTTGCTGCTCCTGCCTCCCCTCCTCCTTGCCATCCATTGTCCAAGTCCATGCCCTTGCTCCCTCAGTACAGCTCTGTGTGGCCGTTGTTCTGCCACTGGCCTTCCTGCCTTCTCTGAACAGTTAGCTTGCTGCCCCATCCACTTCCTCCCTATCCTCTGTTGTCTGAATCCATGCACCAGCCTCCTCCCTCCTGCCATGCATGGTCTGATGTGCTGCCACTGCCCTCCATTTAGCATGATGTCCCAGTTCACTCCTCCTGCCCTCCATTGCCCAATTCTATGCCCCATCATTGACCTCCTGCTTAGCCTCTGTGCTTAACTTGCTGCCCCTACTCTCCTTCCCTCTGCCCTCCTATGTCTGTCTGCATGCCCCTGCTCCATCATTTTTGCCCACCATGTTCCATGGGCCTGCCCCTCCTATCTACACTGAGTGTTCTGTTGAGCTGTCAATCCCCTCCCACCTGCCTAGCTTTGTCAGATTACTGTAACCAGTCCCTGCCACCTCTACCCTGCCTGTCCACGTTCCATGCCCCTATCTCCTTCCTCTTGTCCTCCATGGTCCATTTTGCTGTCACACATTTCTGCCCTCCCTGGTCTGTTGTGCTGCAAATGCTCCTCCTGCCTGCCCCGCATGGTCTGTTGTGAGGCCCCTTCCCCTGAACTCTCTTGTCTGTGCCCAGCTCCTACCCTTCCCTTCTATCCTCCATGGTCCTTTGTGCATGCCCCTGCCCCCTCCTTCTTGCCCATCATGGCTATTGTGCTGCCACTAACCCTCCCGCTTGCCATGCATGGTCTTTTGTGCTGCCACGACCCCTCCCACCTTCCCTGTGTGGTCAGCTAGCTGCCCCTGACCCCCTCCCACCTTCCCTCCATGCTCTGTGTGTATGCCATTATGGTCTCACTGTTGCCCTCCATGGTGTGTTGTGCTTCTAGTGCCCATCCTGCCTGACCTCCATGGTCAGCTTGCTCCTCCTGCCCTGCCCCCTTGCCCCCTGCCCTCTGTTTTCCATGTGCAACCCCTATTCCCTCCATCCTGGCTTGTCTGTTCCATTGTTATGCCCCTGATCCCTCCCTCCTGCCCTTTATGGTCCGTTATGCTGCAGCTTTCTCTCCTCTGTCCATTATGGTCAGCTTGCTGCCATTGTCTCTTTCCCCTCTGTTCTCTGTTGTCCAAGTGCATGGTCCTGTCCCCTTCCTATTGCTTTCCATAGATTGTTGTGCTGCACTGCCGTACCGCATGCCCTGTGTTGTGTATTGTGCTGCTGCAAACCCTGATGCCTGCGCTGTAAGGTCAATTTGATGCACCTGTCCATGTCCCTCCTGTCCTCTATTATCCGAGTCCATGTCCCTACCCCAATTCCTGCTGCCTTCCATGATCCAATGTACCATACTTGCTAACATTTTGAACTCAGTAAGAGGGAGATTTGGAAAAAAAAACTGGGGAATTGATTTTCCCCATTGACTTACATTAAAAAAGAGGAGATTGTAGACAGGAGACAGATAAAATAATGTTCATTTGGGCTTAAAAACATTGGGCGCTTCCTGGCTGAATCGGGTCTGTTGGCATGTATGGTTGTACTACCACTGCCTCTTCCTTCTGCCCACAATGGTCTATTATATTGCCACAGCCTCTCTTGCCTGTCCTGCATTGTTGATTTGTTGCCCCTGCCCCAAATTCCACTGCCCTCCATAGTTTGTTGTGCTGCCACTGCCCTTCCTGCCTGCCCAGTGTGGTCAAATTGTTGCCTCTGCACTCTCCTACCTGCCTTTAATTTTCCAAGTCCATGCCCCTGACCTCTGCCTATCAACAGTTTCCTAATGAACAACTAGATTGCTAACATTCTATATTTATTACAAAAGTGTTGCACGTCTGACATCATCTTGATGTAATCAAAACTGCAATACACAAAGCATTTCCTTTAGAAATTATAGAAATGAGAGGGTCTTATTTGCATCAAAATTATGGTTAGTGCTCTAAAAAACTAAAATGAGGACATATTTTCTGAGTTCTCAAATTGCGATAAAGAACTTTTAAATTATTTGTTAACTTTATGTTTTTTTATCCAGTTGTGGTGTTACTTCCAGAGCTGCAGACTTTGCAACTGGGTACCAGGTTGGAGTTTCTGCTTCAGCTCGACATTCTGTGATTCTGGTCAAATCACTTAATTTCCCCATGCCTACAACCAAAATGAAGTTGTCCTTGTGTGACGTAACCAATGCTCATGTAAAGCACTCCAATACCTGACCAGTCTGCACTAAATAAAACTGCAAAAAAACAAAAAATAAAAAGTGTTTTCCTCACTTCTGTCATTGGGCTATACGTGGGCTACATCTGGGTGATATTTGTGCTACATTGGGACTCCTTTTTCTCTGGTGGCCATCTTGGGAGACTTCAATTCAATTCAATAAACTTAATTCGATCTGATTTAGAAACATAGATCATAAAAGTGTACATAAAAACAGTAAATCCTCCTTCTTAATACAATACAATGAGAATTAATTAAAACCAGTAGGTAAAAACGGATGTTAAAAAACCGGGCTCAGAGCAACTTCAGTTTAACAGAATAGTAAAGTTCAATGTTTCGCAAGATCAATCTCAAGTACTTTGTGCAAAATACGCAATAAGGGGTCCAAGTAAGATGCAACGCTCCAATACCTGACCAGTCTGCATTATAAAAAACTGCAAAAAAACAAAAAATAAAAAGTGTTTTGCACACTTCTGTCATTGGGCTATACATGGGATACATCTGGGTGATATTTGTGCTACATTTGGGCTCTTTTTTTATCTGGTGGCCATCTTGGGAGACTTATTTGTTATGAAGTTTCCTAATTTCCTCATTTACTGCAGTCTCCTCAGTTTTTTACTTAAATTCCATCAAGAAGACATTCAGATGTGTCACACATTTGCCATAAATTCAGAATGTTAGCACTCAAGTTGCTCATTAGATCACTGTAGTAAAGCTACTGCTCACCAGGGAGTTAACTGGAAGTCTGCTGCTGGTATTGAAAGTGCATGTTTCAGTCTGCATGTCAGAATTTTTTTAATGAAATAGAAGAGGATTTGAGAAGTCACTCAAAATGAGCCCTTATTTTTCTTTCTGCAGCACTAATCATAATTTCTATAGCAAAATGAACCTCCTCGTGGATTCTACCCGCTGCGAGCGTACTTCACCAGGGGGCAACCTTTTCCTTCCAAATTAATTTGGCCGGCCCGGTCGAGGAGTGCACCACTGCAAGAAATCAGCGGGTCCGTGGCTTGCTCACTTAAGCAGGCACCAAGCGGAGCAGCGGGATCCAGTGATTTAGGAAGGTGACTTTGTGGCTTTTCATTAGCGGGATTTTAATTTTGCTGCATGGACGGCGGCGATCCACATGGACACCACTGGGACTGCATATCCCACAATGCTAGGCACATGCAGTTTACTCACATGATAGTGAGCGAGATAAAAGAGGGGGTGTATGTTGCAGTAGCCGCTTCACGACAGCATGCCTTTGATGAAGGGCGCAATGCCCGAAACGCGTCGGCTCCCACATGCTGCTCAAATGCATGAAATCCAATAAAGCACTTTCCTCGTGGATTCTACCTGCTGCGAGTGTACTTCACCAGGGGGGAACCTTTTCCTTCCAAATTAATTCGGCCGGCCCGGTCGAGTAGTGCACCACTGCAAGAAATCAGCGGGTCCGTGGCTTGCTCACTCAAGCAGGCACCAAGCGGAGCAGCGGGATCCAGTGATTTAGGAAGGTGACTTTGTGGCTTTTCATTAGCAGGATTTTAATTTTGCTGCATGGACGGCGGCGATCCACATGGACACCACTGGGACTGCATATCCCACAATGCTAGGCACATGCCGTTTACTCACGTGATTGTGAGCGAGATAAAAGAGGGGGTGTATGTTGCAGTAGCCGCTTCACAACAGCATGCCTTTGATGAAGGGCGCAATGCCCGAAACGCGTCGGCTCCCACATGCTGCTCAAATGCATGAGATCCAATAAAGCACTTTCCTCGTGGATACTACCTGCTGCGAGTGTACTTCACCAGGGGGCAACCTTTTCCTTCCAAATTAATTTGGCCGGCCCGGTCGAGGAGTGCACCACTGCAAGAAATCAGCGGGTCCGTGGCTTGCTCACTCAAGCAGGCACCAAGCAGAGCAGCGGGATCCAGTGATTTAGGAAGGTGACTTTGTGGCTTTTCATTAGCAGGATTTTAATTTTGCTGCATGGACGGCGGCGATCCACATGGACACCACTGGGACTGCATATCCCACAATGCTAGGCACATGCCGTTTAGTCACGTGATTGTGAGCGAGATGAAAGAGGGGGTGTATGTTGCAGTAGCCGCTTCACGACAGCATGCCTTTGATGAAGGGCACAATGCCCGAAACGCGCCGGCTCCCACATGCTGCTCAAATGCATGAAATCCAATAAAGCACTTTCCTCGTGGATTCTACCTGCTGCGAGTGTACTTCACCAGGGGGCAACCTTTTCTCTTGCTTCTTTCGACATCTTTCTTCCTTTTTCTTTACTTCTCTTGCCTCTTTCTGCACATCTCTTCCGCTTTCTGCACCTCCCTTCTTTCTAGACCTCTTGCTTCTTTCTGGACCTCTTTTGCTTCTTTATTCTGCACCTCTCTTGCCTCTTTCTGCACCTCTGTTGCTTGTTTCTGCACTTCTCCTGTCTATTTCTGCACTCTATTCCCTCTTTCAGCACCTCTCTTGCCTCTTTCTGCACCTCGCTTGCTTCTTTCTGCACTTCTCTTGCTTCTTTCTGTACCTCTCTTGCTTCTTTCTGCGCCCTTTTTCACTCTTTCTTCACCCCTGTTCTTTCTTTCTGCACCTCTGTTGCCTGTTTCTGCACCTCAACTGCCTCTTTCTGCACTTCTCTTACCTCTTTCTGCACCTCTCTTGCCTCTTTCTGCACCTCTCTGCCCTCTGTCTGCACTTCTTTTTCCTCTTTCTGCACCCCTCCTGCCTCTTTCTGCACCTCAATTGGTTCTTTCTGCACTAGTCTTGCTTCTTTCTGCACCTCTCTTGCAAATGTCTGTACCCCTCTTGCCTCTTTCTGCACCCCTCTTCCCTCTCTCTACACTTCTCTTGCCTGTGTCTGCACCCCTGTTTCCTCTTTCTGCACGTCTTTTGCCTGTTTCTGCAAATCTCTTGCCTCTCTCTGCAGTTCTCGTGCCTCCTTCTGCACCTCTGTTGCCTCTTTCTCTTCCCCTCTTACCTCTTTTTGCATCCCTCTTGCCTCTTTCTGCACCCCTGTTGCTTCATTCTGCACTTCTCTTGCTTCTTTCTGCACCTCTCTTGCTTCTTTCTGCATCACTCTTGCCTCTTTCTGCATCCTTCTTCCCTCTTTGTGTACCTCTCTTGCCTCTTTGTGCTCCACTCTTGCCTCTTTCTGCATCCCTCTTGCCTTTTTCTATACCTCTTTTGCTTCTTTCCGTAGTTTTCTTGCCTCTTTCTGCACCTCCTTGCCACTTTCTGTATCTCTGTTGGTTCTTTTGCACTGCTCTTCTTCTTTATGCACCTCTCTTGCAAATTTCTGCACCCCTCTTGCCTCTTTCTGCATCCCTCTTGCCTCTTTCCGCATCCCTCTTCCCTCTTTGTGCAGCACTCTTGCCTCTGTCTGCACCCCTCTTCCCTCTTTCTGCACCTCTTCTGCCTGTTTCTGCAACTCTGTTGCCTCTTTTTGCAGTTCTCTTGTTTCCTTCTTAACCTCTGTTGCTTCTTTCTGCACTTCTCTTGCCTCTTTCTGCACCACTCTAGCCTCTTTCTGCACCCCTATTGCTTCCTTTTGCACTTCTCTTGCTTCTTTCTGTGCATCTCTTCCTTCTTTCAGCACTCTTCTTGCCTCTTTCTGTACCCCTTTTCCCACTTGCTGCACCTCTCTTGCCTGTTTCTGCACCTCCCTTGTTTTTTTCTGCACTTATCTTGCCTCTTTCTGCACCTCTGTTGCTTCTTTCTGCACTTCTCTTATTTCTTTCTGCACCTCTCTTGCTTCTTTCTGCTATCTGTTGCCTCTTTCTGCACTCGATTTCCCTCTTTCTGCACCTCTCTTGCCTCTTTCTGTACCCCTCTTGCCTCTTTCTGCACCTCTGGTGCTTCTTTTTGCATCCCTCTTGCCTCTTTCTGCACGTCTCTTGCTTCTATCTGCACCCCGCTTGCCTATTTCTGTACCCCTCTTGCCTCTTTCTGCACCTCTGTTGGTTCTTTTGCACTGTTCTTGCTTCTTTCTGCACCTCTCTTGCAAATTTTTGTACCCCTGTTGCCTCTTTCTGCACCCCTCTTCCCTCTTTCTGCAGCTCTCTTGCCTCTGTCTACACCCCTGTTACCTCTTTCTGCACCTCTTTTGACTGTGTCTGCAACTCTGTTGCCTATTATTGCATTTCTCTTGCCTCCTTCTGTACCTTCGTTGCCTCTTTCTGCACTTCTATTGCCTCTTTCTGCACCCCTCTAGCCTCTTTCTACACCCCTATTGCTTCTTTCTGCACTTCTCTTGCTTCTTTCTGCACCCCTGTTGCCTCTTTCTGCACTCAATTTCTCTCTTTCTGTACCTCTCTTGCCTCTTTCTGTACCCCTCTTGCCTCTTTCTGCATCTCTGGTGCTTCTTTTTGCATCCCTCTTGCCTCTTTCTGCATCCTTCTTCCCTTTTCCTGCATGTCTCTTCGTTCTTTCTGCACTGCTCTTGCCTCTTTCTGCACCCCTCTTGCCTCTTTCTGCACCTCTTTTGCTTCTCTCTGTACTTCTCTTGCCTCTTTCTGCACCCCTCTTGCCTTTTTCTGCACCTCTGTTGGTTCTTTTGAACTGCTCTTGCTTCTTGCTGCGCCTCTCTTGCAAATTACTGTACCCCTCTTGCCTCTTTCCGCACCCCTCTTCCCTCTTTTTGCAGCTCTGTTGCCTCTGTCTGCACCCCTGTTCCCTCTTTCTACACCTCTTTTGCCTGTGCCTGCTACTCTGTTGCCTATTTTTGCAGTTCTCTTGCCTCCTTCTGTACCTCCGTTGCTTCTTTCTGCACTTCTCTTGCCTCTTTCTGCACCCCTCTAGCCTCTTTCTGCACCCCTATTGCTTCTTTCTGCACTTCTCTTGCTTCTTTCTGTCCCTCTCTTGCTTCTTTCTGCACTCCTCTTGCATCTTTCTGCACCCCATTTCCCTCTTTTTGCAACTCTCTTGCCTGTTTTTGCATCCCTCTGGCCTCTTTCTGCACTTCTCTTGTCTCTTTCTGCACCTCTGTTGCTTCTTCCTGTACTTCTCTTGCTTCTTTCTGTACCTCTCTTGCTTCTTTCTGCACCCCTGTTGCCTCTTTCTGCACTTGTTTTCCCTCTTTCTGCATCTCCCTCGCCTCTTTCTATACCCCTCTTGCCTCTTTCTGCACATCTCTAGCTTCTATCTGCACCCCGCTTGCCTATTTCTGTACCCCTCTTGCCTCTTTCTGCACCTCTGTTGGTTCTTTTGCACTGTTCTTGCTTCTTTCTGCACCTCTCTTGCACATTTTTTGTACCCCTGTACCCTCTTTCTGCACCCCTCTTCCCTCTTTCTGCAGCTCTCTTGCCTCTGTCTGCACCCCTGTTACCTCTTTCTGCACCTCTTTTGACTGTGTATGCAACTCTGTTGCCTATTATTGCATTTCTCTTGCCTCCTTGTGTACCTTCGTTTCCTCTTTCTGCACTTCTATTGCCTCTTTTTGCACCCCTCTAGCCTCTTTCTGAACCCCTATTGCTTCTTTCTGCACTTCTCTTGCTTCTTTCTGTACCTCTCTTGCTTCTTTCTGCACTCATCTTTCCTCTTTCTGCATCCCTTTTCCTTCTTTCTGTACCTCTCTTGCCTGTTTCTGCACCTCTCTTGCCTCTTCCTGCATGTCTCTTGCCTCTTTCTGCACCTCTGTTGCTTCTTCATGTACTTCTCTTGCTTATTTCTGTTCCTTTCTTACTTCTTTCTACACCCCTGTTGCCTCTTTCTGCACTTGTTTTCCCTCTTCTGTACCTCTCTTGTCTCTTTCTGCATCCCTCTTGCCTCTTTCTGCACCTCTCTTGCTTCTTTGTGCAGCACTATTGCCTCTGTCTGCACCCCTCTTCCCTCTTTCTTCACCTCTTCTGCCTGTTTCTGCAACTCTGTTGCCTCTTTTTGCAGTTCTCTTTTTTCCTTCTTAACCTCTGTTGCTTCTTTCTGCACTTCTCTTGCCTCTTTCTGCACCTCTCTAGCCTCTTTCTGCACCCCTATTGCTTCCTTTTGCACTTCTCTTGCTTCTTTCTGTACATCTCTTCCTTCTTTCAGCACTCTTCTTGCCTCTTTCTGTACCCCTTTTCCCTTTTGCTGCACCTCTCTTGCCTGTTTATGCACCTCCCTTGTTTCTTTCTGCACTTATCTTGCCTCTTTCTGCACCTCTGTTGCTTCTTTCTGCACTTCTCTTATTTCTTTCTGCACCTCTCTTGCTTCTTTCTGCACCCCTGTTGCCTCTTTCTGCACTCGATTTCCCTCTTTCTGCACCTCTCTTGCCTCTTTCTGTACCCCTCTTGCCTCTTTCTGCACCTCTGGTGCTTCTTTTTGCATTCCTCTTGCCTCTTTCTGCATCCTTCTTCCCTTTTCCTGCACGTCTCTTGGTTCTTTCTGCACTGTTCTTGCCTCTTTCTGCACCCCTCTTGCCTCTTTCTGCACCTCTTTTGCTTCTCTCTGTACTTCTCTTGCCTCTTTCTGCACCTCTCTTGCCTCTTTCTGTACCCCCTTTGCCTCTTTCTGCACCTCTGGTGCTTCTTTTTGCATCCCTCTTGCCTCTTTCTGCATCCTTCTTCCCTTTCCCTGCACGTCTCTTGGTTCTTTCTGCACTGTTCTTGCCTCTTTCTGCACCCCTCTTGCCTCTTTCTGCACCTCTTTTGCTTCTCTCTGTACTTCTCTTGCCTCTTTCTGCACCCCTCTTGCCTCTTTCTGCACCCCTCTTGCCTCTTTCCGCACCCCTCTTCCCTTTTTTGCTTCTCTCTTGCCTCTGTCTGCACCCCTGTTCCCTCTTTCTGCTCCTCTTTTGCCTGTGCCTGCTACTCTGTTGCCTATTTTTGCAGTTCTCTTGCCTCCTTCTGTACCTCCGTTGCTTCTTTTTGCACTTCTCTTGCCTCTTTCTGCACCCCTCTAGCCTCTTTCTGCACCCCTATTGCTTCTTTCTGCACTTCTCTTGCTTCTTTCTGTACCTCTCTTGCTTTTTTCTGCACTCCTCTTGCATCTTTCTGCACCCCTGTTCCCTCTTTTTGCAACTCTCTTGCCTGTTTTTGCATCCCTCTTGCCTCTTTCTGCACTTCTCTTGTCTCTTTCTGGACCTCTGTTGCTTCTTCCTGTACTTCTCTTGCTTCTTTCTGTACCTCTCTTGCTTCTTTCTGCACCCCTGTTGCCTCTTTCTGCACTTGTTTTCCCTCTTTCTGCACCTCTCTTGCCTCTTTCTATACCCCTCTTGCCTCTTTCTGCACGTCTCTTGCTTCTATCTGCACCCCGCTTGCCTATTTCTGTACCCCTCTTGCCTCTTTCTGCACCTCTGTTGGTTCTTTTGCACTGTTCTTGCTTCTTTCTGCACCTCTCTTGCAAATTTTTGTACCCCTGTTGCCTCTTTCTGCACCCCTCTTCCCTCTTTCTGCAGCTCTCTTGCCTCTGTCTGCACCCCTGTTATCTCTTTCTGCACCTTTTTTGACTGTGTCTGCAACTCTGTTGCCTATTATTGCATTTCTCTTGCCTCCTTCTGTACCTTCGTTGCCTCTTTCTGTACTTCCATTGCCTCTTTCTGCACCCCTCTAGCCTCTTTCTGCACCCCTATTGCTTCTTTCTGCATTTCTCTTGCTTCTTTCTGCACCCCTGTTGCCTCTTTCTGCACTCGATTTCTCTCTTTCTGTACCTCTCTTGCCTCTTTCTGTACCCCTCTTGCCTCTTTCTGCACCTCTGGTGCTTCTTTTTGCATCCTCTTGCCTCTTTCTGCATCCTTCTTCCCTTTTCCTGCATGTCTCTTGGTTCTTTCTGCACTGCTCTTGCCTCTTTCTGCACCCCTCTTGCCTCTTTCTGCACCTCTTTTGCTTCTCTCTGTACTTCTCTTGCCTCTTTCTGCACCCCTCTTGCCTTTTTCTGCACATCTGTTGGTTCTTTTGAACTGCTCTTGCTTCTTGCTGCGCCTCTCTTGCAAATTACTGCACCCCTCTTGCCTCTTTCCGCACCCCTCTTCCCTCTTTTTGCAGCTCTCTTGCCTCTGTCTGCACTTCTGTTCCCTCTTTCTACACCTCTTTTGCCTGTGCCTGCTACTCTGTTGCCTATTTTTGCAGTTCTCTTGCCTCCTTCTGTACCTCCGTTGCTTCTTTCTGCACTTCTCTTGCCTCTTTCTGCACCGCTCTAGCCTCTTTCTGCACCCCTATTGCTTCTTTCTGCACTTCTCTTGCTTCTTTCCGTACCTCTCTTGCTTCTTTCTGCATTCCTCTTGCATCTTTCTGCACCCCTTTTCCCTCTTTTTGCAACTCTCTTGCCTGTTTTTGCATCCCTCTTGCCTCTTTCTGCACTTCTCTTGTCTCTTTCTGCACCTCTGTTGCTTCTTCCTGTACTTCTCTTGCTTCTTTCTGTACCTCTCTTGCTTCTTTCTGCACCCCTGTTGCCTCTTTCTGCACTTGTTTTCCCTCTTTCTGCACCTCCCTTGCCTCTTTCTATACCCCTCTTGCCTCTTTCTGCACATCTCTTGCTTCTATCTGCACCCCGCTTGCCTATTTCTGTACCCCTCTTCCCTCTTTCTGCACCTCTGTTGGTTCTTTTGCACTTTTCTTGCTTCTTTCTGCACCTCTCTTGCAAATTTTTGTACCCCTGTTGCCTCTTTCTGCACCCCTCTTCCCTCTTTCTGCAGCTCTCTTGCCTCTGTCTGCACCCCTGTTACCTCTTTCTGCACCTCTTTTGACTGTGTCTGCAACTCTGTTTATTATAGCATTTCTCTTGCCTCCTTGTGTACCTTCGTTGCCTCTTTCTGCACTTCAATTGCCTCTTTCTGCACCCCTCTAGCCTCTTTCTGCACTCCTATTGCTTCTGTCTGCACTTCTCTTGCTTCTTTCTGTACCTCTCTTGCTTCTTTCTGCATCCCTCTTGCCTCTTTCTGCACCTCTCGCTTCTTTCTGCACCCTTCTTGCCTCTTTATGCATCCTTCTTCCCTTTTTCTGCACGTCTCTTGGTTCTTTCTGCACTGCTCTTGCACTTTCTGCACCCCTCTTGACTCTTTCTGAACCTCTGTTGGTTCTTTTGCACTGCTCTTGCTTCTTTCTGCACCTCTCTTGCAAATTTCTTCACCCCTCTTGCCTCTTTCTGCACCCCTCTTCCCTCTTTCTGCACCTCTTTTGCTATTTCTGCAATTCTGTTGCCTTTTTTGCAGTTCTGTTGCCTCCTTATATACCTCTGTTGCTTCTTTCTGCACTTCTCTTGCCTCTTTCTGCGCACCTGTAGCTTCTTTTTGCACCCTCAGTGCTTCTTTCTGTACTTCTCTTGCTTCTTTCTGTACCTCGCCGCTTCTTTCTGCACCCCTTTTCTCTCTCTCTGTACCTCAGATGCCTGTTTCAGCACCTCTCTTTCCTCTTTTTGCACTTTTCTTGCCTCTTTCTGTACATCTGTTGCTTCTTTCTACACCCCTCTTGCCTCTTTCTGCACCCTCCTTCCCTTTTCCTGCATATCTCTTGCCTCTTTCTGCACCTCTCTTGCCCTTTTCCTGCAGTTCTCCTGACTCTTTCTGTACCCCTCGTGCCTCTTTCTGCACCTCTATTGGTTCTTTCTATACTGCTCTTGCTTCTTTCTGCACCTCTCTTGCAAATTTCTGCACCCCTCTTGCCTCTTTCTCTACCACTCTTCCCTCTTTCTGCACTTCTCTTGCCTCTGTCTGCACCCGTGTTCCCTCTTTCTGCACATCTTTTGCCTGTTTCTGCAACTCTCCTGCCTCTTTCTGCTGCAGTTCTCTTGCATGTTCCTGCACCTCTTTTGCTTCTTTCTGCACTCCTCTTGCCTCTTTCTGCACCTCTCTTGCCTCTTTTTGCACCTCACTTGTCTCTTTCTGCACTTCACTTGCTCTTTTCTGCACCTCTCTTGTTTCTTTCTGCAACTCTCTTGCTTCTTTCTGCACTTCTCTTGCCTCTTTGCACACCTCTCTTTCTTCTTTCTGCAACCATCTGGCCTCTTTCTACACCTCTTTTGCTTCTTTCTGCACTTCCCTTGCTTCTTTATGCAACTCTCTTGCTTCTTTCTGCACTTCTCTTGCCTCATTCTGTGTTAGAAGCTGGCCTGGTATATGCTGTCAACTAATTAAAGTGGGCACCTTGCACCTGTCCAAGCGACCGTTATTGATGATTAGGTCAAAGATAACCTTTATGAAAGCTATCCTAGTGGTAGCTATGGAGAGCAGCCTTCAGGCTCAATCTTGAAGGAATGTAAAGCAGCTTGTTTTACCAGAACAGAACCTCCTAAGTGACCAAATGAAAGGAGAACCACACAAGTGTTATATAAACAATATGTATTTATTACTAAACACTCTCTACTAATCTGTATGTGAGATTGGAACATAAAGCACACAATACTTAATCAATAGAACGACAGTAAATAGCACAATACACAGCGGGCTCCAGGGGGAGACCGAACCATATACTAAAAAAATGGTATAAGAACAACGACTTCACTAGACACAGTTCCTAGAGCACGTAGAATTCCTGGGACCCCAAGGAACCACCCAAAGGAGTGACACAGGGAGCCCACGGAGGACGGGTGCAGTGTGGGAACACAGACTCGAGCTCCGTCTATGGGAAAGTCGCGGTTGGAAAATTACAGTTTAAGGACACTTTGGAGAGGACTTCAAGCAAACCCTTTGGAACATAGAAGGTTCTAAGGCCAATACCCTTGTGAGTACCAAGGTACCCGTGTTACCTATCCCAGAGGAGCCGGGTGCATAGGGGTCAATTGGTGTCGAAAACGCTCGTCATTTTCAATGGCGGGATGCGAAGAAGTGCTGCTGCCGGGAAGATGAAAAGTGTCCGGTGGAATCCAAGCCTGGATCCGAGGTGAGAAGAACCTGAAAGCAGAGGGGACAGAGTCTGGGTCACTTCAGGGTGACCAGGGGCTCTATAGACGAATGCCCACCGATGTCAGGTGCTTCAGGTGTGTAGATAGGATGCTTGACTCAGCAGCCACGGGGACCAGGAGATGTCGATGATGACCAAAGTCCGGAGGTGAGCTATCCCACAAAGGATGTCGAGTGCTGAGGGGTCAGTGTCCGAATTGAACACCAACAAGCCTTGGCAAAGGCAACCCACGTGGGCAGAGGAAACAAGTTACAGTGTGGACCAGCAAGGTCCAGGAGACTCTCCAAGCTATGGGGAGTCAGGGAACATCTGGAGAAACCAGGGAAGCTCAAGGAAAATCAAAGTGACCCTCACCAGGACCCACAGGCCAACGGACCAGGGATCGCAAAGGGACCTCAAGCGGAATCACAAAGCACTAGCCTACGGAGCACTCGTGGAGTGGAGGCCGGAGATCTTTGGTGGAAATGCTGCTCGGGGTTGGGACTACACGTAGTCCATAGCACAGCCTCAGGGATTGCAGAAAAGCATATACTGCTGCAAAAGTACACAGTGCACAGGGGTTCGAGTTGCACGGTCCCCACGAGGGATACTGGTCTCAGGATTGCTGAGAGAGCAGATCGACCTCAGGGACACTGAGGAACCTACCTCCTGTGTTACAGAAATCTTTGGAGTCCTCAGGGGCTCAGGAGATGCAAACCGGTCAGATGCGTTTCGGTGCCTGATGCTGCAGGGGAGTAACCCCTTTACTCCAAGGGAGATTCTTCTGTCGTCCAGCGAAGTGTAGACCGTTGAAGTACTTGGTTTCTGTAGCAGAGTTTAGTCCAGGTAAAATCCAAAGTCCTGTAGTCAGGTTTCCTACTTTATTCCCAAGGAAGGGGTTGGACTAACTCTGGGGACCCACCTAGGGGAGGGTGAGGACAGAGGGGTGGCTACATCCATGTCCTTTGTCCAGTTTCATGCCAGAGCAGGAGCAAATGTTTCCTGCAACCGGTTTGAGCTGGACTATGCACGGGGACACCAAATGTGCCACCAGTGCAGACTTTCTGGCACTCTAAGAGTGCACCCACCCAGCCCCAATACACTAAAGCCTGTCTGGGAGGTGGTCACACCTCCCTGTGACAGGAAACCTATTGTCAGGCCTTCCTCTGCTCGAGCTTTGCTCAGCAGCAGGAGGGCAGATTCGTGTCTGTGTCTGGCAGCATCCATTTTATGCGGCCCAGGTCGAGAAAGCTGGTACCGGGTAGACCGGTTACCCATAGTAGTGGTTCTACTAGGGAGGAATCATACCTCTCACACCAGTTACTGGTGTGGAGGTATGATTCCAAGGTGTTTGACACCAAACACGACATGTTTCTAAGCAGCCTTTTTAAAGTTAGCATTTACCGCGAGGTTATAATGCACTTAAGTATATATGGTTGGCTGCATCACAGACAACCCCGGAGAATAGATTCCGAAGGCTGCAGAGGGGCTCTGCTCATGCAGGGGCACCCTCTCACACAAAACCCAGCACCCTGCCTCCAGGATTGATAAGGCCTGCCATAGGGGTGACTGATAGGTTTATATGTGTAGTGATTTAGAATAGATATAGGTAACCTATATCTAAGTAAGGGGTGCATGCACCTCCTTACACAGGTTGCAGTAGCAGACCTGTGGTGTCATTTTTAATGGCCTCTCAGGGGTGGCATAATACATGCTTCAGCCCCTGGGAGGCCTCGGGGGTGCCTATGCCCTGGGTACATGGTGTACCATATACTAGGGACTGATAAGGGTACCCCAGAATCCAATCTGGAGTGTACCTAAAGTACATGCAATCAATGTATAGGAGAAAGCAGATAGACTGGGGTCCTGAATAGCAGGATCCCAGTCAGTCTAAGTCAAAAACAGTGATACATCAGCAAAAAGTGGGGGTAACCATAAGAGGCAGATCCTACTCTCCTACACAAACCCCCCCCCAAAAGCAGGGACATTAAACTAACCTTGACCAGTTGAGTCTTCATGTTCTAAGTGGAAATATCTTGAGAGTCCATCTGCATTGGCATGGTTACTCCCAGGTCTATGTTCCACTGTATAGTCCATCCCCTGTAGGGAAATGGACCACCTCAAAAGTTTGGGGTTTTCACCCTTCATCTGTTTTAGCCATAAGAGGGGCTTGTGGTCTGTCTGAACAATGAAGTGAGTGCCAAACAAGTATGGCCTCAGCTTCTTCAAGGCCCAAACCACAGCAAAGGCTTCCCTCTCAATAGCTGACCAATGTTTCTCTCTGGGGGTCAGCCTTCTGTAAATAAAAGCTACTGGCTGATCCTGACCCTCTTCATTCAGTTGTGATAACACAGCTCCTACCCCCAACTCAGATGCATCAGTTTGAACAATGAATTGTTTGGAATAGTCAGGACTTTGCGGAATGGGAGCAGTGCACATGGCCTGCTTCAGGTCATCAAATGCCTTTTGACAGCTAACTGTCCACTGAACTTTCTTAGGCATTCTTTTGGAAGTTAGATCATTCAAAGGGGTCACTATAGATCCATATCCTTTGACAAACCTCCTGTAATACCCAGTCAGGCCCAAGAAAGCTCTGACCTGAATTTGGGTAGTGGGAGCAACCCAGTCCATGATGGTCTGGATTTTGCTCTCCAATGGTTGAACCTGACCTCCACCTACAAGGTGGCCTAGGTACACAACCTTACTCTGCCCTATCTGGCTCTTGGTGGCCTTGATAGTGAGGCCTGCTTTTTGCAGGGCCTCTAACACATTTCTCAGGTGGACCAGGTGATCCTCCCAGGTGGAGCTAAAGACAGCAATATCATCTATTAAGCTGCACTATAGGCCTCCAGACCTGCAAGGACTTTGTTCACCAACCTTTGAAAAGTGGCAGGTGCATTCTTCAAGCCAAAGGGCATCACCACAAATTGGTAGTGCCCACTAGGGGTTGAAAATGCTGTTTTTGGTTTTGCATCCTCAGCTAATCTGATTTGCCAGTAACCAGCTATCAGGTTTAAAACCCCCGTCCACCTTTTGTCCTGAAATTGACCAGGTGGGATTTGAGGTTGATATGTTTGAAAGAGCTGTTCTCAAAAAAACTAAGCAAGCTATTAAGTTCATCCCTAAACCTATGTTTAACATCTCTAAGGAAGAACACCTTGCCCTCAAGAAACTCAAAGATGACACCTCACTTACCATCAAACCTTGCGATAAAGGTGGAGGAATTGTCATTTTTGATTCTGACAAATACAAAATCAAAATGGAAGGCCTTTTGAGCTCCCCAAGACACTACGCTAAGATTATGACCAACCCTGAACCCCATCTTAAATGCCGGATCTTGAACTTGGTTGAGGCAGCTGTAGATAGGCGGTTTATCTGTCAGAAAGAGGCTGAGTTCCTCACACCTACTTACACCCGCATCCCTATAATTTATGGGGTGCCAAAGACTCATAAAAATCAAACTGATCCCCCCCTTAGACCTATTGTGTCTACTATTGGGGCGGCTACTGAACCCCTCTCCAAGTATGTGGACCAATTTCTTAAACCTTTGGTAGCCACGCTCCCCTCGTACATTAAAGACACGGGCCATTTCATTTCTCAAATTGAAGGCCTTCCATACAATAATGCCCAGGAGATCCTGGTAACCATGGACCTGGAATCCCTTTACTCCAACATTCCCCAAAAGGAAGCTTTAGCAGTTATTAAAAATACGCTAGAGGAAGACCACTTTTTCCCTAACTCTTCTTTCATTCTTCAACTCCTTGACATTGTTCTATCTGAAAATTTCTTTGAGTTTGATAATTCCTTTTTCCACCAGATCAAGGGGGTCAGTATGGGAGCTGCGTGTGCTCCTAGTGTGGCCTGCCTGTATATGGGGCATTTCGAAAAGTGCAACATATACAACGAAGTGGCCCCCTTTTATGAGAATGTCCACCACTGGTCCCGCTTCATTGATGACATTTTTTTCATATGGCGAGGAGACCAGGACACACTCAATGAATTTATAACCTGGATCAACTTAGCGGATTCCAATTTGACCTTCACAGCCCATATCAGTACCCAAAAATTGGAATTTCTGGATGTGTGGATAGAGGCTTGTGACCACAAACTCACGGTCTCACTCTACACGAAACCCACTGCCAGAAATACTTTATTACATTATCAGAGCTTTCACCCTAAGTGCCAAAAAGAGGGAATCCCATTTAGCCAGTTTCTCAGGTATCGGAGAAACTGTACCACCATCGGCGAATACATGCACCATGCCGGGAACCTTAAGAGAAAACTCATTGACCGAGGCTATCCTCCCAAACTTGTTAAGAGTGCTCTCAAAAGAGCGAAATATTATGATCGGGACTCTATGTTCCAACCTAAAGCTATCAATAAACTTGACCAGCTGGTATGTGTTAATAAACACTCCTGGTTTAACAACAAAATGCGTCAAATCGTTAACTCCCAATGGCATCTTCTTAATTTGGACCATTCCATGCCGTCCATTAGTAGACCCATTTTTTCGTTCAAAAGGAACAAAAATCTGAGAAATATGTTAGTACATGCCAAAAGACCCCACAGGTCCCGCAATATGCAGCTCTCCCTTTCGGGAGGTACCCCGGTTCAGGGTAACCACAGATGTGGCAACTGCCAGGCATGCCAAAATGCTATTGTGGGAGATCATATTTCCATCAACTCTCGCACTGTTTACCTCAAAGAAATGACCAATTGCCGCTCTTCCAATATCGTATACGCCATTCTATGCCGTTGCGATCTGGCATACATTGGAGAGACAGCCAGGGAATGCCGAGTTCGCATTGGCGAACACAAATCCAACATCAGGCTTTCCAAACACTCGGCCCCATTAGTGAAACATTGGGTGCAGTAAAAACACAGCGAAAAAGATCTACGCTGGTTTATCTTGGAAAAGATACGTAGTCCTTCTGGCACTAATGTGACCGCCATCCGCCGGAAACGTGAACTATTCTGGATGTTTTCTCTTAACACCAAAGACCAAGGTCTCAACGAAAACCTTCAGTGGGAACATGCTCTCCTTTAATGCGATATTTGTCCCGTGCTGTACTGGTAATTAAATTTCTTTATAAACTTTCCTTGGAATCTGTTTTACTTCAAATCTATTGAAACTTATGAGAAATTTGTCTTTCTGTATGATTTTTTCTTGTATTTTTTTGTATTGTTTTTGCATCGTTTGTGTACCTTTATGGATTCTTATTATTCTACTGTATTTCGTATTTTCCTTATTGTTCACTTACTCCGGATTGAGTTTGCATTTTTCTTTAGCATATTTTTTCATTTGGATTTGTTTGTATGTGTGTTCTTCTATAAGGTTTATTATATATTTGTTGTTTCATCATGTGGCGTTTGTCCTTTCAGTAATTGAATCCATCCGGTTCCCAGTGCTTTCCGAGATTCTGGCCTTGGGTTAGATGACCCTTATGAGCTATTTGTTTACTTATTTGCTGTTCAGCGTTCTTGGAGCTCGTCCATCCAGTCCCTGAATCCATTTCGTCTCTTGGGTATTTCTGAGACCCTCTGTTAGGGTCAGATGACTTCCTTCACTCATTGCATTGGTCCGTTTTCCGCCCATTCTACATTTAAATCTTGGCGCCACTACGTGTCTGTGCTTGAGCCTTCTTTCGTCAGCCACGAAGCAACGACTACCATGTTGCCGCCCATATCCGCGTTATCTAAGTAAGTTGCGGTCATTTCCGAGTTAGCGCTTTGCCTGTTTTACGATATTGGACATCTTCTGGATGGTCCTGCCTTAGCCTACTTGTGTTTTTATTACTATAGATCCCTCCGGTATCCATATTTAGGGACTTCGATGAAAGCCTGTTATTTCATTTTCGGCACGTACTTGGCCCGAGTGGTGAACTCTCGAACCCTCCGGGTATGTTTATTTGTACATCTCTTCTTTTCATGCATTTGGGCTGTTCTCTTTGTCACCCTTTGTTATACTGCTGTCTCTTTTTCAGAACTGTGTGTTTTGATAATTTTCAACTGTAAGAGATTGAGATCCTTTATCATGCCTCTAGTATTATTACATCGAACCTCCAGGCTGTTGATGTTGTTACACACGGGTACAGCTAAAGTACCTAACGATGCCACGTGATTTGAGCATTTAACGCTCTTCTCATTTCTTGCGCCTCTATTTGTCTGAAATGTATTTTTATTTCAGGGCCCACTGGGATTTCTGACTGTTTTTGGCCCCTGTTTAAAGGATATATCAGTGGCACAATATTGGAGCTTGTCACGTTCATTTACATTCGGTACCTTTAAGCTGCTGTTTGTCTCTTATTCTTACAGTTATTATCGGGCTCCTTTTATGTTTGGTCAGACGAATCTCTTCCTGTTTTCAGTGCGTGATCGCTGCCTATATAACTTCGGATTACAGGTAACTAGTAAGGATTTCTTACTTGTCACCTCTATTACTGTGTCTCTGGAAATAGGTTACTTCTTTCGGATAGTTGCCCCCGGACTTCATTGCAATTGTTTTATCATTGTTTCAGATTTCATTTTCACACTCTTGGAAAATCCCAGGACACGCAGTCACTCAGTATCCTGGCGGTCGTTCCTTCATGTAGAACTTTATCAACTACCTGGTTCTCATTGCCATTTTTATGTAGGTGCTAGCGTATGCCTTGCCTCACCTGGATCACCTTATTGAGCTTCCCTGCATGACATCATTTGGCTTGCTCTATTGTGCAGTTTTTCGATCTACCGGTGGGTATTTAGCATTAGTGCTATCCTTCCTCTCCTTTGTTCTCCCGCTGCTCGGGGTTATCGAAATTACACTAGCTACGTGAGCAGTATCTCTTTGTTTCTCTTTTTTTTTAAAAAACATGTCCATTTTTGCATCTGTTTATGGTTTAGAATCTTCACGTTTTTTCACTATTTCATTTATTAATATGTTTGTGTTTTCTTGTCCTTTGCTCTGCCTGTTTAATTGTGCACTATTTAAGTATTATTTTTTCTTTCAGCCTAAATAGAACAGAATTTTCTCCTTGTTTATCCATTATTTACATGAACAGTGCTACAAGAATAGTCTAATATGTTAGCTTTTTTTGTCTCATTTTAATTAGTGTTTTCTTTTAATTTGATGATATCAGCAATCTAATGCATATCAGATATTGTAATTAGCTAATGGATTGTTTATTATTACATGTCTACTTATTTTCAGAAACTCTCCCACCACCTCATTGATGTTGGTAATCACGCCCTGATGAAGGTGATTAGCCATACCTGGCTTGTACACCGAAACGCGCGTTGGCGCTTGTGATACTTCTACGATTGTTTGTAATGTGGAGTTATTACATTTATGAGATGTATTGAATACAATAGTATTTATTATTCTGTTGTTTTGTCTTATGCATAGTATGTATGTTGGTTGCTTGTATGAAAGAGGTATGAGAGTATGCTTGATGTTGCGAGTTATTTGAATGAGGTGGGACCACATATATGTTTATTTATTTATTCAATAATATTTTTGTATCACTTTTGAGTATTGTGTATCTTTATTGAAAAAAGCAAAAATAAATATATTTTGTGATACTTTTGTCTCTTCTATTCTCCAGCACTGTTTAGACTTTTATATTATATGACGTTTAGCATTTTGTTTAAAAAAATAGGTAGGGGATTTTTGTTTGTTTGATTGCCAGTAACCAGCTGTCAGGTCAAATGTACTCAGAAACTTGGCAGAGGCCAAAGTATCTATAAGTTCATCGGCCCTAGGTATTGGATGGGCATCAGTCCTAGTGACTGCATTGAGACCCCTGTAGTCAGCACAGAACCTCATCTCTCTCTTACCACCCTGGGTGTGAGGTTTTGGTACCAAGACTACTGGACTAGCCCAAGGCATATCTGATGGCTCAATTACTCCCAGATCCAACATTTTCTGGACTTCTGTCCTGATACAGTCCCTGACATGGTCAGGTTGCCTGTAAATCTTATTTTTAACAGGCAGACTGTCACCTGTATCCACTTCATGAGTGCACCAGGTAGTCTGACTTGGAGTCAGTGAAAACATATGTCTGAACTGATTCAGGACTTGCCTACAATCAGTTTGCTGCTGGTCAGTGAGGCTGCCTGCCAAGGCTACACCATCAACTGAACCATCATCAGGGTTCTGTGAGAGCAAGTCAGGGAGTGGATCACTCTCTTCCTCCTGTCCCTCATCAGTAGCCATGAGCAAGCCCATGTCTACCCTGTCCACATATGGCTTGAGCCTGTTCACATGGAGCACCCTATGAGGGCTCCTGGGAGTTCCAAGGTCCACCAGGTAGGTAACCTCTCCCTTCTGCTCAATGATAGTATGAGGTCCACTCCACTTGTCTTGGAGGGCTGCTGGGGCCACAGGCTCCAACACCCATACTTTCTGTCCTGGCTGATAAACAGTCACAACAGCCTTTTGGTCATGCCAGGCATTTTGCAATTCCTGGTTAGCCTCAAGGTTTTTGGATGCCTTCTTCATGTACTCATATGGATATTTTAAGAACAATGGTTCAGGTGTGGCCTAAAAAGGTCCAAAAGCAAGAGGGGTGACCCAGAGAGGGGCACTGTTTTTTTCAAAAATGAAATGAATTCAATAGGGAGCGAGAAAAAGAGTCTGTGAAGGGTCATGTAGGTCACAGGATGACAGATATTTATTCGCACAAATTTTCAGTTTTAGGGTGCTCATACAATAAGTAAAAGAAAGCGTGGTGTGAAATAGTGATAGTGAATTTTAAAAAAGACATCGCATTGACAACAATATAGTTGAACTCCCTGAATGATTTATACAAGTTACGAGGAGTTCATGTTGTAGAATGGTCGACGGCGTTTCGAACCCAATTATTGGGGTTCATTTTCAGGACAATGGTGAGCTAGTTGGATATCGTGGGCACTGGTGGTGAGTCAGAATCAAGGGAAGGAATGAACCTTGGTCCGAAGCAGTTTGAGTTTAAGGAAAACAACCCATGATTAGCTGGGTAGTTCCAGGGGACAGTAATCCAACACGGAAGTCAGGGGCTCCAAGAAGGCAGTGTTTATTAATAGCGAGATGAATTTGTCATTAAAAATCAATCAGTAATAGGCTGAGCAGCTGGGCAGTACATAGATCCACCTGGGCAGTATCAATTTATTTAGTTGGGCGACATTCATTAGCATTCATTAGCATTCATTAGTCAACATCAGCAGCAGCAGGACGTCTCCGGCTGCGCGGCTTCAGGCACCCATTCAATGCCCTGTCGCCCAACTAAATAAATTGATACTGCCCAGGTGGATCTATGTACTGCCCAGCTGCTCAGCCTATTACTGATTGATTTTTCATGACAAATTCATCTGGCTGTTAATAAACACTGCCTTCGTACAGGGTGTTGGCCTTAGAACCTTCTATGTTCCAAAGGGTTTGCTTGAAGTACTCTCTGAAGTGTCCTTAAATTGTAATTTTCCAACTGCGACATTCCCATAGACTTGTACGGAGCTCGCGTCTGTGTTCCCACACTGCACCCGTCCTCCGTGGGCTCCCTGTGTCACTCCTTTGGGTGGTTCCTTGGGGTCCCAGCGATTCTACGTGCTCTAGGCACTGTGTCTAGTGAAGTCGTTGTTCTTATACCATTTTTTTAGTATATGGTTCTGTCTCCCCCTGGAGCCCGCTGTGTATTGTGCTATTTACTGTTGCTCTATTGATTAAGTAGTGTGTGCTTTATGTTCTAATCTCACATAGAGATTAGTAGAGAGTGTTTAGTAATAAATACATATTTTTTATATAACACTTGTGTGGTTCTCCTTTCATTTGGTCACTTAGGAGGTTCTGTTCTGGTAAAACAAGCTGCTTTACATTCCTTCAATATTAAGCCTGAAGGCTGCTCTCCATAGCTACCACTAGGATAGCTTTCATAAAGGTTATCTTTGACCTAATCATCAATAAGGGTCGTTTGGACTGGTGCAAGGTGCCCACTTTAATTAGTGGACAGCATGTACCAGGCTAACTTCTCACATTGGTGTGCAGCGGTTGGGATTCAAGCTTGCTATTGTTTTACCAGATAAATCTCATTGAGTGATTAACTGAAAACCACTAAAAGTATTAGGTACATATAATAGATCAAGATTAGAATAAAGTAAGTTCTACTGAACTTGGAGTTGGGTCAGTCAAGGGTCTAGCACACCCTTTCTCCAACTCAAGAGAGTTTAGTCTCCACTAGGTTAGGTAGGTGCCTACATCACATAACACTAGTATGTCTTCTAGAGGAGAAGCCAGTGGCTCTCTGCCAACTAGGTATGACCATCTCTCATTCCAGGAATTGAGAAATATGTGTACATCTAGGAAGCTGAGGACAGGGAGAAGTGCAAGCACCCAACGTCTAATAGAGATGTTGCTCTTAGATGACCTCAGAAAGACCCCAGGGTCTGATGAAGTAGAAAGAGTGGGTGGGACAGGAGATGAGGAAAGAGCAGGAAGTGAACACTTCTTTGATCTGGACTCAAACCCTGGCCAGGGGGAACAAAATGATTCCAACCTGGAAAATCCAACTCTTCCTTCAGGTGGGGGAGAAGGCCCCTGTGGCCCTCTCTTTACTCTACCAGGAAGAGTACAGAGTTTGCCTAGAAGATCCAGGACTCCCTCTGTGGAGTCTAATCATTCAGGTACTTCTGTAGGGACCTCTGTATCTCATAGGAGAGAAACCTCTCATGATAAGAAGTGCCAATTACTAGAGATTGAGAGAATCAGGCTCAAGAAAGAGCAATTGGCCCTAGACAGGGAATCCTTAGAGCTCCAGAGAGCAACCTGAAGATTGGGACTAGAGTCCCATGGTGGCAGCAACAGTGTCCCTAGAACTAGAGAGTATTCTCATGAGCATAGGAACCTGAACAAGATAGTCCCTCCCTATCAGAGTGGGGATGACATCCAAAAATGGATAACTGCACTAGAGAGGGCCTGTAAAGTACAGAGGGTCCCTCAGGAGCAGTGGGCAGCTATCTTGTGGCTCTCCTTTGCTGACAAAGGTAGAGATAAGCTCCTCACTGTCAGAGAAGAGGATGCAGACAATTATACAGTCTTGAAGAGTGCTCTCATTGATGAGTTTGGCTTAACCACTGAGCAATACAGAATTAAGTTCAGAGACACCCAGAAAGCACAGACTCAGGACTGGGTTGACTTTGTAGATTGTGCTACTAAGGCTCTAGAAGGCTGGTTACTTGGCAGTAAGGTGTGTGATTTTAAAGGATTGTACAATTTAATTATGAGGGAGCAGATCCTTAATAATTGCCAAAATCAGTTGTTGCATCAGTACCTGGTTGATTCTGATCTGACCTCTCCCCAAGAATTGGGAAAGAAGGCAGACAAATGGGTCAGAACGAGGGTGAAGCAGAAAGCTCAGAACCAAGGTGGTGACTCTAAGAAGCAAGATTCTAAAACCTCAGATAAGGGTGGGGAGAAGGGTAAAGACCAGAAGTCTTCACAAGGGCCCCAAAAACCTGCATCTGGAGGGAGTCACAATCAAACAAGGGGAAAGGCAAAAAGAAACCTTGGTGTCATATCTGTAAAGAGAAGACCCATTGGACAAAATATGCCAATTGTCCAAGGGCCAAGGAATCTACTCCAGCCACCACTGCCCCTAAGGCAACTGTTCCCCTAGCTCAGTTCCAAGTGGTGGTACATAGAATAAGGGTGTAGTAGGGTTGACCCTGGGATCTGAGATGGATTCTGGCCTAGTCAGAATTCCAACTCAGGCTGTGTTAGTCTGTGATGGAGGCATGGATATTGCCTCCTTATTTGTCAGTCCCAGTAATCTGGGCAAATACAGACAACAGCCTTTGATCAGGTAAGGAGGCCATGGCCTATAGGGACACAGGTGCAAGTGTCACCATGGTGACAAAAGAACTTGTGGGCCCTGACCAGCTCATACTTGTTGAGATGTACCAAGTGACCAATGCAAGCAATGTCAGGACAGACCATTCCTTGGCAGTTGTGAATTTCACCTGGGGAGGGGTAACTGGCCCTAAGAAGGTTGTGGTAAGTGCAGACCTCCCTGTAGAATGCTTATTGGGCAATGATTTGGAGACTTCAGCATGGGCTGAAGTGGAACTCAGGACACATGCAGAAATGCTGGGCATCCCTGCAGATGTGTTTGCCATGACTAGGTCACAGGCAAAAATGTCTTCCACTGAACAGGCCCTGGATCCTGGAATAATGGACCAGGTGCCTTCCAAGAGAAGGAGCAGTAGAGGTAAGGCAGTGTCTTCCCCCCTGCCTCAGAGTGAGGATCAGTCTCTTGAGGGAGATGATCTTGGTCCTGAAGAAGGAACTGTCTCAGAGGAACTTGAACCTGATCAGGTTGAGTTCTTGGGGACAGGGGGCCCTTCCAGGGCAGACCTGAGCCAGGAGCAGCTGAACTGCCCCTCTCTTGAACCCCACAGACAGCAAGATGCTGCTGAGGCTGCTGGGAGTGCCAGTGGGTCCCATAAAATTTACTGGGATGATGGACTCTTATACTCAGAGGGTAGAGACCCCACACCTGGTGCCGCCAGGAGGTTGGTTATACCTCTGAAGTTTAGGGGCTTCCTATTGACACTGGCACATGATATCTGTAGGAAGGTGGAATCTGACTACATGGTTGCCCCCATTTTTTTCCTGGTGTTTTGTTGGTTTTTGACTTAGTTTGGCTGGGAACCTGCTATTCAGGTCCCCAGCCTATCTGCTTTCCCTTTAAACGACTTGGAGTGCACTCTAGGTGCACTAGTGATTGGATACTGTGGTACCTTATGAGTCCCTAGTATATGGTACCTTAGGTACCAAGGGCATAGGTACTTCACAGGCCTACCAGGGGCTGAAGCATGTATTATGCCACCCCTGGGAAGCAGACTAAATCTGACACCACAGGCCTGCTACTGCAGCCTGGGTGAGGACGTGCTAGCACCCCTCACTGAGATATAGGTCCCCTATATCTCTCCTGCACACACATTGAGACTTATCAGTCACCCCTAAAGCAGGCCCTATCGATCCTGAGGGCAGGGTGCTTAGTTTCCATGTGAGGGGGTGCCTCTGCCTGAGCAGGGCCCCTCTGCAGCTCTCAGAGTCCATTCTCTGGGGCTGTTTGTGGATGCGGTTAAACCATATACTTTTAAGTGCATTATATCCTCGCGTGTAAAATGCTAACTTTGGAATGGCTGCATCAAAACATGTCGTGTTTGGTGTCAAACATCTTGGAATACTACCCCCCCGCCAGTCCTGGCGGCGGGGGTAGCATTCCACCCTTCTAGAGGGATAGACATGTACCTGCTGTGGAAACGCGGTAGAATCCTGCAGAGCCCTGGCATCACAAAATGGATGCCACCAGTCACAGACACTGGGCTGCCCTCCTGCTGATGACCAACACTCGCAGTGGAGGAAGCCCAACAATAGATATCCTGTCCCAAGGGGTGTGACCACCTCCCAGACAGGGTTTAGTGTATTGGGGCTGGGTGGGTGCACTCTTAGAGTGCTTTGAAGTCCTGCACTGGGGGAGCAGAAGGCTCCTCTGTGCATACCCCAGTTCAAATCGGCGCAGGGGCTACCTGCCCCTGCTCTGGCGTGAAACTGGACAAAGGGAAGTGGGTGTAGCCGCCCACTCCCCTGACCCTCCCATAGGTAGGGTCATAGAGCTAGTCCCTCCCTTTCTTTTAGTATAAGAGGGGGAACCTGTGCATTGCACCCTAGATTTCCCTGGACGACGCTCTGAAGGCGAATCCCGGACCTTCGACGTTCCACTACCTTTGGAAGACTGAAGAATCTCCCTTGGAGTCAAGGAGTGACTCCCCTGCTTGGCAGGCATCAAGAACTACAAACAACGGTCACAAACTACGCCGCTCCCGCCGGAGTCCAAAGTCCCTGCAGCCCAAGAAATGGATTTCCTGACTTCTCCAAGGCCATCATGAGTCCCCTGCGAAGCTGAGGCCAGTGGACCCCAAGAGTAACGAGTAACCGCGACCCCTGGGTACCGTGCACTATTGTCAAGTGCAACCCCTTCACAACGTTCCACGAACTTGTGCTTTAGACCACATGTGGTCCTAGCCTCCAGCAGAAATCCCTCCGAAGATCAGAGGTCTACCACGTCCCGAGTGACCGTGGGCCCCTGTGAGCAAATCCTCCTGAGGCGTCTTTGCGATCCCTTGCCAGCCGGCTTGTGGGTCCCCAGAAGACTTTCTAAAGACACCAAAGGGCTCCCCTGGTTGCTCCAGGCCTGCCCTGACTTACCCTCGCTGGGTGAGTCCCCCAGACCTTGCTGGTCTGCGCCATTGCCTCTTCACACTTTCCCCGAGACTTGCTGTTACCAAGGTATGTTGGCTTCAATCGAGTCGCCGACACCGCAGTAAGCTGCAGACATCGTGGGACACGCTGAATCCAGCTCCTAGTCATCGTCGACGCCTCTTGGACCTCGTGGCTGAAGAGTCAAGGCACCCACGAATGACCTGAATCTTGCGACGACGGTGGGCATCCATCTTCCTTGCCCCGAGTCACTGCCAAGTGACTTTGAACACTGTCCCCTCTGCTTTCAGGTCTTCCATCTTCTGAATCCAGGCTTGGATTCCTCCGTCACTTCTCCTGTCGCCGCAAGCAGCAAGTCTTCACTGGTTCCCATTGAAAACGACGCCGCAACCCGACACCCAAGAACACCTATGCACCCGGCTCCCCTGGGTGAGGTAACTTCAGCACTACGGTGCTCCTGTGGGTGTGGGCCCTAGAACTACTTACCCTGTAAGTGACTTGCTTGTAGCTTCCCTCGAAGTGCCCTAAAACTCTTATTTTCTAAGTGCGACAATTGCGCTGACTCGTACAGGGTTCGAGTCTGTGTTAGACACACCGCGTCCATCTCCTTTGTAATACTATCTAGAACTGTGTCCTTCGACTCGTACTGAGTCCGATCGGTGTTCGCCTCGAACACTCAAGGGGCCTGTAACATCGAGACCTCCAGTGCACTGACTCGCACAAGGTTCGCGTCTGTGTTAGACACAGCGTGTCCATCTCCCTTGCAACTCTATCTTTAACCGCGTCCTTCGACTCGTACAAGGACCGATCGGTGTGTTCGCCTCGAACACGCAAGGGACCTTTAACATTGAAATCTCAATCGCGTCTGAGCGCATAGACTCGCACAGGACTCGCACCGGTGCCAGGTCACCGCGTCCGTCCCCTGTGGGTCTCCTACAACTACCTGGGGTGGTTCTTGGGGGTCCCTCGATTCTAGATGCCCTAGACCTAGGTCTAGCAAACTAAGGGGCATATTAACAAGGCGGCGATAAACAATTATCGCCGCTTTTGCGGCCGTTTTCGTCCGAAAAGCGGCGATAATTATATCGCCTTATCAGCAAAGACACGCTATCGCGTGTTTTGCTGATTTTGCTCCCGTTCCAGCACGCCTGACTTCGCATCGATAATGAGATGCAAAGTAGGCATGTCTGTGGAAACAACATGGGTAAATATCGCGAAGGCAGCTTCGCGATATTTACAATGCGGGGAAGCGATTATTTTAATCGCGTTAAGTATGTCTTAACGCAGGAATTTAACGTCTGTTAAATTCCTGACTAAGGCATACTTAACATGGGGGTGGATTCTGTGGCTAAGACCACAGTCCCTATCATCTAGGATATCGCCGTTTTCCACCATGGAAAACGGCGATATCCACGCTATCTCTGAAATTTTTATCGCCTCGGCGATGCGCGTTGTTAATAACGCGCTAACCGGGCGATAAATTACAGAGATAGCCGGCGATAAATATGCAAGTGCTAAGCGCGCTTTGCGATATTTATCGCCGGCCCTTGATAATATGCCCCTAAGATTGTGATATTCGATTGTGCTAAACTTATTTTGATAACATTTGACTTGTACATATGTTCCTGACCTCTAATCTCATAAAGAGATTAGTAGAGAGTGTTTATTAATAAATACATATATATTTGATATATATACCTGTGTGGTGTCTTTTCATTTGGTGATTCAAGAGATTGTGTGGTAAAACAAGCTGCTTTACATTCCTTCAAGACTTAGCCTGAAGGCTGCTCTCCACAGCTACCACTAGGATAGCTTTCTATAAAGGTTGTCTTAAACCTATCTACCATAAGAGTCGAATTGTTCTGGTGCAAGGTGTCCACTTTAATTAGTGAACAGCATATACCAGGCCAACTTCTCACATTGGTGGGCAGCCTGTGGGATTCCAGCTTGCTATTGTTTTACCAGAAAATCTCTATTTGAATTACTAACTGAAAACCACTATAGGTACTTAAGGTACATATAAAGTCAAGGTTAGTATCAAAAAGTTCTACTGAACTGAGAGCTGTGTGCCAAGGGATAGCACACCCTTTCTACAGCTCAAGCTAGTATCAGTAGGCCACAAACTAGTGTAGGTAGTACAACACTGCACAACACTAGAATGTCCTTGAAGGGTGGAACCAGTGGATCCACTCAGCCTCAGTATAAGGACATGGCTTTCTCTGACTTGAGAGCCATGTGTGTTGAAAGACACCTGAAGCTAGGACAGAGTCCCTCCACACTACACCTGATAGATCTGCTGATAGCAGATGATCTTAGATTGGCTCTAGGAGCTAATGGGTCTGAATCAGGGAGTGGGTCAATTACAGTATCTGGGTCAGATGATGAAAATCAGAATGACCAAGACTCTGTGATTGAAGGGCCAGGCCTCAAGGGGCCTGAAAAGGACAGTGGAATTCTCCCTAAGAGAGCTGACAGAGTGGAGGAGAGGCATAGGTCCCCTTCCAGGGAATCTGACCACTCTTATCACTCTGGCAGAGAATTTGTCCACCAGAGGAACTCATACTTTCCCATAAGAGAGACCTCCTCTGAAAGAATGTGCAAACTGCTGCAGTATGAGGAAGCAAGAGTTGCCCTCAGAACCAAGCAGTTGGCACTGGATAGAGAAGCCCTGGAGATCCAGAGAGCTTCTAGAAGAGAGGGGTTAGAACCCCTTGGTGGCAGCAACAGTGTCCCAAGAGGCAGAGAATCTATTCCAGACCATAGGAACCTGAGCAAGGTTGTTTCTCCCTACCAGAGTGGGGATGATATCCACAAGTGGATAACTGCTATGGAAAGGGCCTGTAGAGTACAGCAGGTCCCCCAAAAGCAGTGGGCAGAAATATTGTGGCTCTCCTTTTCAGACAAAGGTAGAGACAAGCTCCTCACTGTTAGAGAAGAGGATGCTGATAATTATGAAGTCCTGAAGAGTGCACTGATAGATGGGTTTGGCTTAACCACTGAGCAGTACAGGTTGAAGTTCAGAGACACCCAGAAGGCACAGACTCAGGACTGGACTGACTTTGTAGATTGTGCAACCAAGGCTCTGGAGGGTTGGCTGATTGGCAGTAGGGTTACTGATCTCAAAGGATTGTACAATTTGATTATGAGGGAGCAGATCCTTAATAATTGTCAAAACCAGCTTTTGCACCAGTACCTGGTGGACTCTGATCTGACCTCTCCCCAAGAATTGGGAAAGAAGGCAGACAAATGGGTCAGAACCAGGGTGAGGCCTAAGAATCAGGGTGGTGACCAGAAGAAAGATTCTACCAAGTCCCAAGAGAAAGGTGGGGATAAATCTAAGGATAAGTCCACTACAGGGCCCCAAAAGTCCTCTTCTGGGGGTGGGTCCCAAACTCCTTCCTCTCCTGAAAAGAAACCATATTGCCATGTCTGTAAAAAGCCTGGACACTGGAAAACTGATCCCAGTTGCCCCAGGATTGGCAATAAAGAAACTGTTCCTCCAGCTATTACTACCACCCCTCCTGGTACTACCAGTAGTAATCCTCCAGTTGGGAGTAGTGCACCCAAAAAGTTAGATGCTTTTGCAAGGGGAACAGAGGTGGGCCCTAGTTTAGACAGGTCCCCCTCAACAGACTCCTCAGACTCTGATGGTGGTATAGGATTTGCCACCTTTACCATGGGTCCCATTGCATTGGGCAGGTACAGACTGGAGCCAATGATTAATGGTCAGAAGGATGTGGCATTCAGGGACACAGGGGCTAGTGTCACCATGGTGGCAGGGAAACTAGTCCCCCTCACCAGCTTTTACCTGAGTTTAAATACCAGGTGACCAACATTGATGGTGTCAGGACAGATCACCCCATGGCCATAGTCAATCTCAGCTGGGAGGGGGTCACAGGCCCAAAAGAGTGGCAGTGTCCCCCAACTTGCCTGTAGATTGCCTGATGGGCAATGATCTGGAAATTTCAGCCTGGGCTGAAGTTGAACACCAAACCCATCTGAAGATGCTAGGCGTCCCTGAAAAAGCTAGTGGGGCTGTGATGGCCCCAGCCCCAGCCCAGGGAAATGCTGGAGAGATGGAGCCTGGAAGAATGGCCCACTCTCCCCCAAAAGAGAGCACAGGGGTTGAAGAAAAGTCTCCTTCCCCCAGACAGCAGGTAAGGGTCAGCCTCCTCAGGGAACTGATCCTACCCCTAGTGAAGGAACTGCCCCAGAGGTAGTCAGGCCTGGCCTGGCCCCACCCCTGATGGCAGAGGACCCTTCCAAGGTGGTACCCAGTCTGGAGCAGGTAACCTGCCCCTCTCTACCCTACTTCAGTCAGCCCAGGGCTGCAGAGGTCAGGGAGGTCAGTGGACCCCACAGGGCCCCCTGTCCAGAGGAACCCCCCATCAGCAGATTAGGGGCACCCAGTCTAGTAGCCCTAGCCAGGTGAAAATTCCTCCGCACACTGAGGGATCCCCCATACCTTTGTGTAGGGACCTTCCCCAGAAGGACTCTGTTAGGCAAGGGCAAACCTGGAACCAAAAGGTTCCAAACCTGCCATGTCCCTCAAGTGTTCCACCCAAAGGGACCCAACCCCCAGCTGTAGGCAGCCAAAGGTTGACCCTTAGAGCAAAGTGCAGCTCAGTCATGGAAAGACAGGCATACATGGTGACCAGTGATCTGAGGAAACTGAGACCAACTTCCCTAGGGTCTCACTTCCCTGCTCAGACACCTCATCAGCCTTGTCCTTTACCAAAACACCCCACAGGTAGTAATTCCCCATGGTGGAGACCCTCTCATACCCTTAGGGTGAGGGATAACTTAGTGGACCATAAGACAGGGGGTAACCATGCTAGTGCAGGTACTTCCTTATATGGCCACTCAGTAAATACAGGCTCACCTGGACAAGGTTAGCCTCATCTCCTTTCGTTTGGGGGGGTTATGTAGGAAGGTGGAATCTGACTACATGGTTACCCCCATTTTTTTCCTGGTGTTTTGTTGGTTTTTGACTTAGTTTGGCTGGGAACCTGCTATTCAGGTCCCCAGCCTATCTGCTTTCTCTTTAAATGACTTGGAGTGCACTCTAGGTGCACTAGTGATTGGATACTGTGGTACCTTATGAGTCCCTAGTATATGGTACCTTAGGTACCAAGGGCATAGGTACTTCACAGGCCTACCAGGGGCTGAAGCATGTATTATGCCACCCCTGGGAAGCAGACTAAATCTGACACCACAGGCCTGCTACTGCAGCCTGGGTGAGGACGTGCTAGCACCCCTCACTGAGATATAGGTCCCCTATATCTCTCCTGCACACACATTGAGACTTATCAGTCACCCCTAAAGCAGGCCCTATCGATCCTGAGGGCAGGGTGCTTAGTTTCCATGTGAGGGGGTGCCTCTGCCTGAGCAGGGCCCCTCTGCAGCTCTCAGAGTCCATTCTCTGGGGCTGTTTGTGGATGCGGTTAAACCATATACTTTTAAGTGCATTATATCCTCGCAGTAAAATGCTAACTTTGGAATGGCTGCATCAAAACATGTCGTGTTTGGTGTCAAACATCTTGGAATACTACCCCCTCGCCAGTCCTGGCGGCGGGGGTAGCATTCCACCCTTCTAGAGGGATAGACATGTACCTGCTGTGGAAACGCGGTAGAATCCTTCAGAGCCCTGGCATCACAAAATGGATGCCACCAGTCACAGACACTGGGCTGCCCTCCTGCTGATGACCAACACTCGCAGTGGAGGAAGCCCAACAATAGATATCCTGTCCCAAGGGGGTGTGACCACCTCCCAGAAAGGGTTTAGTGTATTGGGCTGCGTGGGTGCACTCTTAGAGTGCTTTGAAGTCCTGCACTGGGGGAGCAGAAGGCTCCTCTGTGCATACCCCAGTTCAAACCGGCTCAGGGGCTACCTGCCCCTGCTCTGGCGTGAAACTGGACAAAGGGAAGTGGGTGTAGCCACCCACTCCCTGACCCTCCCATAGGTAGGGTCATAGAGCTAGTCCCTCCCTTTCTTTTAGTATAAGAGGGGGAACCTGTGCATTGCACCCTAGATTTCCCTGGACGACGCTCTGAAGGCGAATCCCGGACCTTCGATGTTCCACTACCTTTGGAAGACTGAAGAATCTCCCCTGGAGTCAAGGAGTGACTCCCCTGCTTGGCAGGCACCAAAAACTACAAACGACGGTCACAAACTACGCTGCTCCCGCCGGAGTCCGAAGTCCCTGCAGCCCAAGAAGTGGATTTCCTGACTTCTCAAAGGCCATCGTGAGTCCCCAGTGAAGCTAAGGCCAGTGGACCCCAAGAGTAACGAGGAACCGCGACCCCTGGGTACCGTGCACTATTGTCAAGTGCAACCCCTTCACAACGTTCCACGAACTTGTGCTTTGGACCACGTATGGTCCTAGCCTCCAGCAGAAATCCCTCCGAAGATCAGAGGCCTACCACGTCCCGAGTGACCGTGGGCCCCTGTGAGCAAATCCTCCCGAGGCATCTTTGCAATCCCTTGCCAGCCGGCTTGTGGGTCCCCAGAAGACTTTCTAAAGACACCAAAGGGCTCCCCTGGTTGCTCCAAGCCTGCCCTGACTTACCCTCGCTGGGTGAGTCCCCCAGACCTTGCTGGTCTGCGCCATTGCCTCTTCACACTTTCCCCGAGACTTGCTGTTACCAAGGCTTGTTGGCTCCAATCGAGTTGCCGACACCGCAGTAAGCTGCAGACATCATGCGCCACGTCGAATCCAGCTCCTGGTCATCGTCGACGCCTCCTGGACCTCGTGGCTGAAGAGTCAAGGCACCCATGAATGACCTGAATCTTGCGACGATGGTGGGCATCCATCTTCCTTGCCCCGAGTCACTGCCAAGTGACTTTGAACACTGTCCCCTCTGCTTTCAGGTCTTCCATCTTCTGAATCCAGGCTTGGATTCCTCCGGACACTTCTCCTGTCGCCGCAAGCAGCAAGTCTTCACTGGTTCCCATTGAAAACGACGCCGCGACCCGACACCCAAGAACACCTATGCACCCGGCTCCCCTGGGCGAGGTAACTTCAGCACTACGGTGCTCCTGTGGGTGTGGGCCCTAGAACTACTTACCATGTAAGTGACTTGCTTGTAGCTTCCCTCGAAGTGCCCTAAAACTCTTATTTTCTAAGTGCGACAATTGCGCTGACTCGTACAGGGTTCGCGTCTGTGTTAGACACACCGCGTCCATCTCCTTTGTAATACTATCTAGAACTGTGTCCTTCGACTCGTACTGAGTCCGATCGGTGTTCGCCTCGAACACTCAAGGGGCCTGTAACATCGAGACCTCCAGTGCACTGACTCGCACAAGGTTTGCGTCTGTGTTAGACACAGCGCGTCCATCTCCCTTGCAACTCTATCTGTAACCGCGTCCTTCGACTCGTACAAGGACCGATCGGTGTGTTCGCCTCGAACACGCAAGGGACCTTTAACATTGAAATCTCAATCGCGTCTGAGTGCATAGACTCGCACAGGACTCGCACCGGTGCCAGGTCACCGCGTCCGTCCCCTGTGGGTCTCCTACAACTACCTGGGGTGGTTCTTGGGGGTCCCTCGATTCTAGATGCCCTAGACCTAGGTCGAGCAAACTAAGATTGTGATATTCGATTGTGCTAAACTTATTTTGATAACATTTGACTTGTACATATGTTCCTGACCTCTAATCTCATAAAGAGATTAGTAGAGAGTGTTTATTAATAAATACATATATATTTGATATATATACCTGTGTGGTGTCTTTTCATTTGGTGATTCAAGAGATTGTGTGGTAAAACAAGCTGCTTTACATTCCTTCAAGACTTAGCCTGAAGGCTGCTCTCCACAGCTACCACTAGGATAGCTTTCTATAAAGGTTGTCTTAAACCTATCTACCATAAGAGTCGAATTGTTCTGGTGCAAGGTGTCCACTTTAATTAGTGAACAGCATATACCAGGCCAACTTCTCACAATATCCCATTAGCAGGACACTTAGACCAAAACAAGACCTGGGAAAGACTTGTTCCTCACTTTCATTGGCCTCATATGTCAGAGGACACAAAGGAGTTTTGTCGCTCCTGTATCACTTGCCAAGCCAGTGGTAAGGCAGGTGGTACTACAAAGGCCCCCCTGATACCACTACCTGTGGTGGGGGTTCCCTTTGAGAGGGTTGGGATTGACATAGTTGGTCCCATGGATCCTCAGACTGCATCTGGGCACAGATTCATACTAGTGGTGGTGGACCATGCAACTAGGTATCCAGAAGCAATTCCACTTAGGACTACCACAGCTCCTGTTGTGGCTAGAGCCCTCCTGGAAGTCTTTTCCAGAGTGGGTTTTCCTAAGGAGGTATTATCAGACCGAGATGCAAACTTTATATCTGGTTACTTGACTGCTATGTGGAAGGAGTGTGGAGTGAATTACAAATTTACCACCCCTTATCACCCACAATGCAATGGGTTAGTTGAGAGATTCAACAAAACACTCAAGGGCATGATTAAAGGTCTCCCTGAAAAGCTCAGGCATAGATGGGACATCCTTTTGCCCTGCCTTCTTCTTGCCTACAGAGAGGTTCCTCAGAAGGGGGTTGGTTGCCCTGTGTTACCTATCCCAGAGGTGCCGGGTGCATAGGGGTCAAGTGGTGTCGGAAACCCTCGTCGTTTTCAATGGCGGGATGCGAAGAAGTGCTGCTGCCAGGAAGATGAAAAGTGTCCAGTGGAATCCAAGCCTGGATCCGAGGTGAGAAGAACCTGAAAGCAGAGGGGACAGAGTCTGGGTCACTTCAGGGTGACCAGGGGCTTGATAGACGAATGCCCACCGATGTCGGGTGCTTCAGGTGTGAAGATAGGATGCTTGACTCAGCAGCCACGGGTACCAGGAGATGTCGACGATGACCAAAGTCTGGAGGTGAGCTGTCCCACAAAGGATGTCGAGTGCTGAGGGGGCAGTGTCCGGATTGAACACCAACAAGCCTTGGCAAAGGCAACCCACGTGGGCAGAGGAATCAAGTTACAGTGTGGACCAGCAAGGTCCAGCAGACTCTCCAAGCTATGGGGAGTCAGGGGACGTCTTGAGCAACCAGGGAAGCCCAAGGAAAATCAAAGTGACCCTCACCAGGACCCACAGGCCAACAGACCAGGGATCGCAAAGGGACCTCAAGTGGAATCACAAAGCACCAGCCCACGGAGCACTCGTGGAGTGGAGGCCGGAGATCTTTGGTGGAAATGCTGCTCGGTGTTGGGACTACACGTAGTCCAAATCACAGCTTCAGGGATTGCCGAAAAGCATATGCTGCTGCAAAAGTACATGGTGCACAGGGGTTCAGGTTGCACGGTCCCCACAAGGGATACTGGTCTCAGGATTGCTGAGAGAGCAGATCAACCTCAGGGACGCTCGGGAACTCACCTCCTGTGTTGCAGAAATCTTCAGAGTCCTCAGAAGCTCAGGAGATGCAAACCGGTCAGATGCATTTAGGTGCCTGCTGCTGGAAGGGAGTGACTCCTTTACTCCAAGGGAGATTCTTCTGTCATCCAGCGAAGTGTAGACCATTGAAGTACTTGGTTTCTGTAGCAGAGTTTAGTCCAGGTAAAATCCAAAGTCCTGTAGTCAGGTTTCCTACTTTATACCCAAGGAAGGGGTTGGACTAACTCTGGGGACCCACCTAGGGAAGGGTCAGGACAGAGGGGTGGCTACACCCATGTCCTTTGTCCAGTTTTGCACCAGAGCAGGAGTAAATGGCTCCTGCAACCGGTTTGAGCTGGACTATGCACGGGGACACCAAATGTGCCCCCAGTGCAAACTTACTGGCACTCTAAGAGTGCACCCACCCAGCCCCAATACACTAAAGCCTGTCTGGGAGGTGGTCACACCTCCCTGTGACAGGAAACCTATTGTCAGGCCTTCCTCTGCTCGAGCTTGGCTCAGCAGCAGGAGGGCAGACTGGTGTCTGTGGCTGGCAGCATCCATTTTGTGCGGCCCAGGTCGAGAAAGCTGGTACCGGGTAGACCGGTGACCCATTGTAGTGGTTCTACAAGGGAGGAATCAAACCTCCCACACCAGTTACTGGTGTGGAGGTATGATTCCAAGGTGTTTGACACCAAACACGACATGTTTCTTAGCAGCCATTTTAAAGTTAGCATTTACCGCGAGGTTATAATTAAGCCTGGGCGTAGTTCGCGAAGTAGCGCTACGCGAAGCTATGCAAAGTGCAGTTCGCACTACGCGAGCTACGCGTAGCACTACGCGAACTGCGTAGTGCACTGTTCGCAAAGATTGCACAGTGCCGGATGCTTGTCCGCACTGTGCAATCATTGAAAACGTCATCTTGCACAGTGCGAGCTGTCTTTTACTGCCGCTCGAGTAGATTTTTACTCGAGCGGCAGCTTTCTCAACGCGGACTGGTAGTTTCTCATCGCGAGCGGTCGCGAGCATACACGACCACTCGCAATGAGAAACCTGACCTCCCCGCGTTGAGAATCTCGCCGGGAGATTTATTTTCCACGCTCGCGATCGGCAACTTGATGTTGCTGATCGCGAACGAGGAAAAAGTCTCGCCGGGATGTCATTTTGCTTGCTCGCGGTCGCCAACTTGACGTTGAGGTCCGCGAGCAAGCAAAAAATGACAGCTGCACTATGCTACGCGTGTTTGCACTGTGCTACGTGCAATTCGCGTTGTGCGAAGTAGCGCAAACTTTGCAAACTACGTGAGCGTAGCGTAGTGCTTTGCCCAGGGTTAGTTATAATGCACTTAAGTATATATGGTTGGCTGCATCACAGACAACCCCGGAGAATAGATTCCGAAGGCTGCAGAGGGGCTCTGCTCATGCAGGGGCACCCTCTCACACAAAACCCAGCACCCTGCCTTCAGGATTGATAAGGCCTGCCATAGGGGTGACTGATAGGTTTATATGTGTAGTGATTTAGAATAGATACAGGTAACCTATATCTAAGTAAGGGGTGCATGCACCTCCTTACACAGGTTGCAGTAGCAGACCTGTGGTGTCATTTTGAATGGCCTCTCAGGAGTGGCATAATACATGCTTCAGCCCCTGGGAGGCCTCGGGGGTACCTATGCCCTGGGTACATGGTGTACCATATACTAGGGACTGATAAGGGTACCCCAGAATACAATCTGGAGTGTACCTAAAATACATGCAATCAATTTATAGGAGAAAGCAGATAGACTGGAGTCCTGAATAGCACGATCCAAGTCAGTCTAAGTCAAAAACAGTGATACATCAGCAAAAAGTGGGGGTAACCATAAGAGGCAGATCCTACTCTCCTACATTCTGTACCTCCCTTTATTCTTTCTGCAACCCTCTTGCCTCTTTCTGCACCTCTTTTGCTTCTTTCTGCACTTCCCTTGCTCCTTTCTGCACTTCCCTTGCTTCTTTCTGCACTTCCCTTGTCACTTCTCTTGCCTCTATTTGCACATTTGTTACTCTTTCTGCACCTCTCTTGTTTTTTTCTGCACTTCTCTTGCTTCTTTCTGAACTTCTCTCACCTCTTTTTGTGTACTCAAATGGGAAGTGGAAGCTGTCAAGTTTAAAGGTCTGCGTGCTCTTGTGACTGAGGTATATGTCTGCTTGTGCATGTATTGTTACATGTGCTATGCATTTGAAGACTGTAGTTTAAAAAAGCGTGTAGCTTCTCCTATAGGTCATCAAATCTTCTCAGCTCTGCTCTGACATTCGGTTGCACAGCAGACATGTCTTATGTATATAGGTGTTATAGAGCCCCTCAAATATACTATTGAATACCCATGTGCCCTGTATTATGAGCAGAAAGAAATGTATACACCTTTTTGTACACAAATTTACAGAGTCTGCTGTTTGAAATACAGGTATTCAAGTATTTGTATTTTTATTTTTATGTAACATGTCACTGGGTAAAAGCAGAGACACATGCATGCATATCTTCACAAACTTGGTGAGACTTACAACAGTGATATTGTTAGGATTGCTACATTTGGTAGGCCTAACATTTTGAGCAGTCGATGAATTGTGCACCTTCAAGAGAAAAGTGAGGTTTAAGACATCTTGGATGAAGGATTAGTGATTAGGCTACTTTGCATGAGTCTGTGGAAAGGTACAGTCGAAGTAGGCCTCTTTCTGCACCTCTGTTGCTTCTTTCTGCACTTCTCTTGCTTCTTTCTGCACCTTTCTTCCTCTTTCTGGACCTCTGTTGCCTCTTTCTGCATTTTGTTTGCTTCTTTCTGTACCTTTCTTCATCTTTCTGCACCTCTCTTGCAGCTTTCTGCACTTTTCTTGCTTCTTTTTGTGCCTTTCTTCCTCTTTCTGTACATGTCCTACCTATGTAGGCATATTTAGAAATTAGCATTTAAAAAACCTTTGAAATTCACTGAAAAAACCACAGGTTTCGGGGACGTTATAGTTAGTATTAACATTTTAAAAACCTTGTAAATTCACTGAAAAAAACACTGGTTTCAGGGACGTTTTAGTCCGATGTGTATCTCACGGAAGAAAAGAAGCAGACTGAAAGTGGATTTTTCTTCTGAATCAAGCAGGGAGCCTTGGATCAATTTAACTGCGCGCTCCTGCTGATGACAGGTTTCCATTCAGTGACAATTCTACCCACACTTTCACATTGAAGCTGGATTAAAGAAAGCAAAGCTGCACCATGGATACAGAATCGAAAGGGAGCTTCAGAGAATAGCAACCAAGATCCTCTCCAGTCCACGCCCTGAGGAGAACAAGTCAGGGTTCGAAACGCATTGGCTTTGGGGCTGAGGCACAAGTACTGTAGGGGTGTACATGGGAATCATTGTAAAGTAATTCCTTCCCATCGGTCATACTACCCCATTCTTAATTGTGTTGCCTTATGCCCATCATTCAGGCAGGACCTTTCGAACTGCAATCGGTCCGCCTGCTTTTCATGTGTTACTTAAGGACTGGTGTCGCTTATTTATTAATAGGACTATGACAATTGAATTGGTGTCCTAGTCACTTTTTGATATGTTGTGTGTCGTTTTATGTATGTAAATAGATGTAGATTTCGATTCTTTATATGTCACACTGTCTATTTTTGTTGTTTTGTTCACAAGTGTATCACTCTAAGGATTTGTGTAGCTTTCTCTATGACATGAAGAAACGTTGTTGTAAACATCGTGAATAATGTGCATAACTAATGTGAAATAAATCACCCGCACTTGTAATTAATTGTTCAAGTGCTGATTAATGATGATGCAATTATCTATCTGGTCACTTGCTTGTTTCAGACAATAGGGTGGTCCAGGCCAGGTAGACATAGGACCCAAGCCTCTGGTTGGTTTAGATGATGTCACATATTACATCACTCATGACATGGTCATTGATATCACTGATGAAATCACTGATAACATCTCAAATGACATTACTGAAGACATCATCCACTTATTATCTGATGCACCTCCTCACACCCTAATATAACCTTTCATACACCCACTCTAAAATACAGACAACCATTTTTGAACCCATAGACACACCAGTACTAGTTAGTACATACCCACTCACTGATTCATAGGTCTACACCCACATCCACTCACTCACCCATACAGTTACTCATACATGCAGTCACTCATCAATACAGCCACTGATATATGCACTCAAACACCCATACAGACACTCACACATCGCCAATCACCCACAAAGTTACTCACGCACTGAGTCAGTCGCCCAAAATAATTAATCACACTGCCATTTACTCACCTATACAGTTATACACACACCACCTCACTTATTCATACAGATAGTAACACATACTTACTCTCTTCTACAATCACTGACACAAGCACACACTCATCTATACAGCCACTCTCACAATCACTCACTCTCACATGTAGTCACTAATATACTCCAACACTCACATATACTGCCTTTCACATATGTAGTTACTCACACATATACCACTGAGACATCCATTCACTCACCAATACAGCCATACTCACACTGACTCCCCCATACAACCCCTTGCAGATGCACTCATGAACCCATACACCCAGTGAATCACCCACTCACACATCCATGCAGGGAGTCACACACACCCCCTCCTACCCACACAGACACTCAGGCACCCATACAGGTACTCAGACAACCAATCATTAACCCATATAGACACTCTTGCAGCTACTCACCAACCCATGCAGCCACTTACACACCAACTGACAGACTGATACAGACATTCACACAGATCAGTCATTAACCCATGCATTCACTAAAACACTTTTAATCACTCACTTATACAGTCAGTCACGCACCCACTAAATAATCCATTTAGACACTTATACACCCACTCACTCTTCAATACACCTTTGCATATATATACACATATATATATATATATATATATATATATATATATATATATATATATATATATATATATATATATATATATATATATATATATTCACTGAAAAAAACCATAGGTTTCAGGGACGTTATAGTTAGAAATTAGCATTTAAAAAACCTTAGAAATTCATTAAAAGAACACAGGTTTCAGGGATGTTATAGTTAGACTGCCATTTCACTCATACAAAACCAGAGAAATTTAGCCGTTGTAGTTAGCTGAGCTAACTATAACTCACGCCCCCGCAATGCACTGCTCTTGACGTCACATATTACATCACTCATGACGTGGTCAGTGACATCACTGATGATATCACTGATGACATCTCAAATGACATCACTGACGGCATCATCCACTTAATGTCTGATGCACCTCCTCACACCCTAATATAACCTTTGATACACCCACTCTAAATTACAGACTACCATTCTCGAAACCATAGACACACCAATACCAGTTAGTACATAGCCACTCACTGATTCCTAGGTGTACACACATCCACTCACTCACCCAAAAGTCACTCATTCATGCAGTCACTCATCTATACAGCCACTGATATATGCAATTATATACCCATGCAGACACTCACACACTGCCACTCACCCATAGTGTTACTCATACACCTAGTCAGTCACGCAAAGAATCAATCACATTGCCATTTACTCACCTATACAGTTATATACACACCACCTCACTTATTCATACAGATACTAACACTTACTTACTCTCTTATACAATCACTGACACAAGCACACACTCATCCATACAGTCACTCTCACAATTATAACTCTCACATATAGTCACTTATATACTCTAACACTTACATATACTGCCTTACACATATGTAGTTACTCACATATATACCACTGAGATATCCACTCACTCATGAACACAGCCATAAGCAAACTCACTCACCCATACAGCCCCTTGCAGATGCACTCATGAACCCATACACCCAGTGAATCACCCACTCACACATCCATGCAGGGAGTCACACCCCCCCACCCACCCACACAGACACTCAGGCACCCATACAGGTACTCAGACAACCAATCATTAACCCATATAGACACTCATGTAGCTACTCAATAATGCATGCAGCCACTTACACACCAACTGACAGACTGATACAGACATTCACACAGATTAGTCATTCAGCCATGCATTCACTAAGACACGGAGGGCTCAAGATCAAGGAACTTTTAATGGCCAGCGGCTCAGTTTCTGGAACTTTGAATCAGCCCACTCTGGTTTTAATATGGAATGATATGGGACATTGCGACACCCACTGGGGTTACAATTGATGGAGAAATACAGATTCCACAAAGCCTTGCGGCAGAAACCCACCTGGGCGTTGAAACCTGCCCACTGGAGCGGGAACTTTACTATTGAAATCATGTAATGGTTCTTCAGTTGTTTGCGATGATCCTTATAAGAAGGCTTGTGATCAAGGACTTACGTTTGAAACGCGTTAAGCCTCTTTATTTTGATTAAAGTTCTGAAGCTGATCTGGCTGCAGTCCTCGTTCATTTATGAAGTAACTCTCCGGGAGGTCGTGCTCAGTGGGGCAACCTTTTGTTTGGATATATATATGTTTATATATATATATATGATTGCTCCAAGTTACCCACAGGTTCGGGACGCACTCGAGCCACAGTGTACATCCGCATACCAACAATCACGTCTCGGACAGCCGATGCGTTTCGAAATAAATTCCTTCTTCAAAGGCTTGATTCCACTCTTTACACAGCGTTTGATTTGACCACTCCTTTATTCAATCAATCGCCTTCTGATAGGCTGCTCAGATAAGCCCTCCCCTTTAGGTATTCTGGGATGTGTAGTCCTCCATGTAGAAAAAAGCGTTTGTGGAATCATATTATAAGACCCTCCAATGGGCCCCGAGGCGTGCATGGTCAATTGTAGGTGCTGTGGCTCCTTTAAGAACTGGACATGATTTCCAGCCCCCAGGCCCGTTGCCATCCATGCGGTGGTGCAGTCCCCTTACGGCTGGGTCGACGCGTATAAATGATTGCTCCAAGTTACCCACAGGTTCGGGACGCACTCGAGCCACAGTGTACATCCGCATACCAACAATCACGTCTCGGACATCCGACGCGTTTCGAAATATATTCCTTCTTCAAAGGCTTGATTCCACTCTTTACACAGCGTTTGATTTGACCACTCCTTTATTCAATCAATCGCCTTCTGATAGGCTGCTCAGATGAGCCCTCCCCTTTAGGTATTCTGGGATGTGTAGTCCTCCATGTAGAAAAAAGCGTTTGTGGAATCATATTATAAGACCCTCCAATGGACCCCGATGCATGCATGGTCAATTGTAGGTGCTGTGGCTCCTTTAAGAACTGGACATGATGTCCCCCCCAGGCCCGCTGCCATCCATGCGGTGGTACAGTCCCCTTACGGCTGGGTCACCGCGTATAAATGATTGCTCCAAGTTACCCACAGGTTCGGGACGCACCCGAGCCACAGTGTACATCACCAACAATCACGTCTCGGACAGCCGACGCATTTCGAAATAAATTCCTTCTTCAAAGGCTTGATTCCACTCTTTACACAGCGTTTGATTTGACCACTCCTTTATTCAATCAATCGGCTTCTGATAGGCTGCTCAGATGAGCCCTCCCCTTTAGGTATTCTGGGATGTGTAGTCCTCCATGTAGAAAAAAGCGTTCGTGGAATCATATTATAAGACCCTCCAATGGGCCCGAGGCGTGCATGGTCAATTGTAGGTGCTGTGGCTCCTTTAAGAACTGGACATGATTTCCAGCCCCCAGGCCCGCTGCCATCCATGCGGTGGTGCAGTCCCCTTATGGCTGGGTTGTACGTTGGGTACTTTGGAGCTTGGATATATATATATCTATATATATCTATATATATCCCAAAGGTGACCTTCCCTCTGCGGTCACAGATCGAGGCGCACACTGGCGAAGTAAATTAATAAATTTTATTTAGCCACACGAATTCTATCGGAAAAAGAAAAAAAATATATATATATTATCTACTGGCGGTCGCCAGTAGATAGTTATAGTTAGGACCTATTTTCCATAGGAAATCCGCGACATTCTATTTGAAATAACTCTTGCGTCGGTTGACAAATCTTCGCGAAATTTTCAAACTTTATGGCCCGCTCCGGTCCGCTCCTACCCTGAAAGTTTCGGGGTGATTCGTCAAGCGGGGGCCGAGAAAAAAGGGGGTCCCAAAACGTGTTTTCCCCATTCATTTTCCCATAGGAAACTTTAGCCACGGCTACAGCCCGAACTGCTGAACGGAATTACACCAAATTTGGCAAAGAGGTAGTTCTTGGTTCAGAAAGAACCCTTTTGTTAAATGGTGTAAATCCGTTCAGTAGTTCCTGTGAAAATCAAAAGAAAAATCACATATATATCTATGGCCGCGTTGGATTCGCGTACCCTCCCGATCACGAGCTGCATGCTAATTGGCTGTCAACACTCCAAATCAGGAAGTGTTGGCAGCCATTTTGTCCCTCGGTAGAACCGAGGGACAGAAACAAGTGCGCAAAGCGCAAAAGGGGGCAGGGTAGAAACACCCTGACCCCCTAGGTCTGCTCAGGGGGTCCCACAAGGACCCCCTGGGCAGAAAAGCATTTTTCTTTTTTAAATCGTCGGGATGCGCTTAGGGTGCGCGAATCCCGCCGAGAAAAAAAGAAACAAGTGCGCAAACGCACAAAGGGGGCAGGGTAGAAACACCCTGACCCCCTAGGTCTGCTCAGGGGGTCCCACAAGGACCCCCTGGGCAGAAAAAAGCATTTTTTGTTTTTAAATCAGCAGGATGCGCTCAGGGTGCGCGGATCCTGCCAAAAAAAAAAAAAATCAAAGCGCGGTCTCCCGCGCTTCGATGCAAATTTGCCCCCGGGTGGCCCAAGTCCCGGGGGCATGCGGGGGGTGGGTTTATTGTTTATGGGGGGCCTCTAAGGCCCCCCAAGCCCCAGGGACTGCCACCCCCGGGGCTTTTAAAAAAAATGATGGCGGGCGGGCTGTGCGCCCTCCCGCTGCCCCGGGGACCGCCACCCCCCGGGGCTGTTTTTTTTTTATTTAAAAAACATGTGTGGGGGGACTCTAGCCCCCCACATGCCCCGGGGAACACCACCTCCCCGGGGCTTTGAACAAGTTGGGAGGGGGGCCGCGCGGCCCCCCTCCTGGAGCCAGTGATGGGCCTGGGGACCACCACCCCCCAGGGCCGGCTCCTGCAGTGTCCCGGGGTGCCTACCCCCGGGACACAGTAGTTTGCTATGACAGGACGGGAGCATCGCGGCTCCCGTCCTGTCATAGCAAACTTGGTTTGCATTTTGAAAGAGAGAGCAGGAAACCTGCTCTCTCTTTCAAAATGCAAACCCAATTGCTTTTCCACACGGGGAGCAGCATGTTAGCTGCTCCCCATGTGGAAAAGCAATGCCGGCTTCCGCAAGAGGCGGGGAGCCGGCTGGGACTGTGGGGGGATTGGGGACCCCCCCACAGTCTCCAACGAGAGGCTGGGACTGTGGGGGGATGGGGTCCCCGGGGCCATAAGTGGCCCGGGAGGGGGTCCACGCAGCCCCCCTCCCCAATTAAAAAAAAAGAAAAAAGGGCAAGGCCGGCCCCGGGGATGGGGTCCCCGGGGCCTTAAATGGCCTGAGGAGGGGGGCCGCGCAGCCCCCTCCAAATATATATTTTTTAAATTAAAAGAGGGCATGCCCCGGGGATGGGGTCCCCGGGGCCAATAGAGGCCCAGGGACGTGGGGCCACGCGGCCCCCTTCCCGTTTAAAAAAAAAAAAAATGCTCAGGCCCCGGGGGATGGGGTCCCCGGGGCCAAAAGTGGCCGAGGGAAGGGGAGCCATGCAGCCCCCCCCATAAAAAAAAACGGAAAAAAAAACGGCATCGTGCCGGAGGCCCCGCCCCCTCCCTGCAGCAGTGTGCAAACATGCACCCTGGCGCGTTTTAAGAAGGGGAAGTAATTCCCCTTGAATACTGGGGGTCCCTGGGGCCAACTAGCCCACCAGGAACCTCCAGTATGCGCCAGGGGCTGTGTTGCAGAGAGGTGTACAGAGGCCACGCCCTTTATACACCTCTCTGCAACGCAGCTCTGTGGCGCATTTTGGAGGTACATGGTGGGCTAGTTCGACTCCAGGGACCCTCAGCATTCAAGGGGACTTAATCCCCCAACTTAAAACGCGCCACGGGGCGCGTTTGCACAGTGGTGAAGGGAGGGGGCGGGGCTTCAGGTGACATGTGTGCAAACAGGCCCCGTGGCGCATTTTAAGATGGGGAATGAAATCCCCTTCAATCCTGAGGGTCCCTGGAGGCCAACTAGCCCACCAGGTACATCCAGAAAGCGCCACAGAGCTGCGTTGCAGAGAGGTGCAAAAAGGGGCGTGGCCTCTGAACACCTCTCTGCAACGCAGCTTCCCTGGCGCATACTGGAGGTACAGGGTGGGCTAGTTGGACCCCAGGGACCCTCATGATTCAAGGGGACTTAATCCCCCAACTTAAAACGCGCCACGGGGCGTGTTTGCACAGATGTCACCTCAGGCCCCGCCCCTCCCTTCACCATTGTGCAAATATTCCTCTAAAATCAGCCGAACTACGAATTCCGATTTACTCACCTGTTATCAGGAGAGACCTCAGTGCTGCATCTTTGAGCCCAGTACTGATCCTGAAAAGTAATTTTAACCGTACTTACCAGTAACTTGAATTTCCTTCCATAGGCTAACATTGACTGGTTTCACTTGGAAATTCTTCTAAGTGTGGAGTTTTGGAACTTTATAATATTCCTCTAAAATCAGCCGAAATACGAATTCCGATTTACTCACCTGTTATCAGGAGAGACCTCAGTGCTGCATCTTTCAGCCCAGTACTGATCCTGAAAAGTAATTTTAACCGTACTTACCAGTAACTTGTATTTCCTTCCATAGGAATCCATTGTCTGGTTTTCAGCAGAAAAGTTTCAAAGTGTCGGTTTTCACAAACTACAAATATTCCTAAAAAATCGCCTGTATGACTTAAACGCATTCTTTCAACTGTTTACATGAGATGCACCAGTGCTGGATCCAGGATCCACCACTGAGTAAGAAAAAGAAACGATAACACTACTTACCTGCTAAGTGAATTTCCTCCCATAGGATAACATTGGTGATTCTATGTGAAAAAGTTTCTAAGTGCCCACTTTTAAAATCCAATAATATTCCTTAAAAATCACTACTGTAACCAAAACGCTTTTACTCAACTGTTTACAGGAGATGTCGCAGGACTGAATCTAGGATCCAGTCCTGTGGTTAGAAAAGTAATCCATAAAGTAACTAATTGCATTTAACTAGAAATTCACATTGAACTCAATGTTGCATTGTGTTTGAAATTGTGTTGCCCATTGCAACAACTGTAACTACTGTACTTAAAAGTCTATTGCCTATTTGCAAAGTATTTAAACTAAAGTAATTCATTCTGAGAAAGTATATTTTGTAATGTAATGCATAATGTAATTACAATGTAATTTAATAAAAATAAAATATCTAAAAATAAATAGTTAAAAAAATGTAGTAAATCACTATCAAAAAAATAAATATAACAATTAATACATTTAAAAATTGTCATTTACAAAACCTTTGAAATTCACTGAAAAAAACCATAGGTTTCAGACATGTTATAGTTAGGAATTAGCATTTAAAAAACCTTTGAAATTCACTGAAAAAACCATAGGTTTTAGGCACGTTATAGTTAGAAATTAGCATTTAAAAAACCTTACAAATTCACTGAAAAACCATAGGTTTTAGGGACAGTTATAGTTAGTTGGACATTTCACTCGTACAAAACCATAGAAATTTCCCCGTTATAGTTAGTTTAGCTAACTATAACTCGCGCCCGCAATGCACTGCTGATGAGCGTCACATATTACATCACTCATGACATGGTCAGTGACATCACTGATGACATCACTGATGACATCTCAAATGACATCACTGATGACATCACTGATGACATCATCCATGTGATCATTTGATGCATCTTTCTCACACCCTAATATAACCTTTGAAACACCCACTCTAAATTACAGACTGCCATTCTCAAAACCATAGACACTCCAACACCAATAACTACATACCCACTCACTGATTCTTAGGTCTACACACACATCCACTCACTCACCCGTACAGTCACTCATACTTACGGTCACTCAGTACAGGACTATCATATGCACTGATACACCTACATAGACACTCACACACCGCCACTCATCCATAGAGGTACTCACACACCTAGTCAGTCATGCAAATAATTAATCACACTGCCATTTACTCACCTATACAGTTATACACACACCAGCTCACTTACTCATACAAATACTAGCACATTCTTACGCTCTTATACAATCACTGATACAAGTACACACTCATCCATACAGCCACTCTCCCAATCACACACTCTCACTTATAGCCATTTATATACTCCAACTCACATATATACTGCCTTTCACATATGTAGTTACTCACACATGTACCACTGAGATATACTTTCACTCACTAACACACCCATACACACACTCACCCACCCATACAGTCCATAACAGATGCACTCTTGAAACCATGCACCCAGTGAATCACCCACTCACACATCTATGCACAGAGTCACACACACCCCACCCACACAAACACTCAGGCACCCATAAATATACTCAGACAACCAATCAATAACCCATGTAGAGACTCATGTAGCTATTCGCAAACTCATGCAGCCGCTTACACACCAACTGACAGACGGATAGGCATTCACACAGTTTAGTGACTAACCCTTGCATTCAGTAAGATACGTTTAATCACTCACTTATAGAGTCAGTCACGCACCTACTAAATCCTTCATCCACACACTTATACACCCACTCATTCTTCAATACACCTTTCCCTATATATATTAAACATATTTAAACTTTGCAGAAACACACAGTCACTGGATGATGTCATCAGTGATGTCATCAGTGATGTCACTGACCATGTCATGAGTGATGTAATATGTGACGTCATCAGCAGAGCATTGCGGGGGCGCGAGTTATAGTTAGCTAAACTAACTATAACGGGGGAATTTCTATGGTTTTGTACGAGTGAAATGTCCAACTAACTATAACTGTCCCTAAAACCTATGTTCAGTGACATCACTGATGACATCACTGATGACATCTCAAATGACCCCCATCCCCCGGGGCCGGCCTTTGCGTCATTTTAAAATAAAAAATTATTATTGGGGAGGGGGGCCGTGTGGCCCCCTCCCGGGCCACTTCTGGCCCCGGGGACCCCATCCCCCAGGGCCTGGCCTCTCGTTGGGGACTGTGGGGGGAGCCCCAATGCCCCCACGGTCCCTGCCGGCTCCCCGCATCCTGCGGGAGCCGGCATTGCTTTTCCACATGGGGAGCTGCTGACATGCAGCTCCCCATGTGGAAAAGCAATCTGGTTTGAATTTTGGAAGAGAGAGCAGGTTTCCTGCTCTCTCTTCCAAAATCCAAACTTGTTTGCTATGACAGGGCGGGAGCCGCGAGGCTCCCGCCCTGTCATTGCAAACAGCAGTGTCCCGGGGGTGGGCACCCTGGGACACTGCAGGAGCTGGCCCTGGGGGGTGGCAGTCCCCAGGGCCATCAAGGCCTCCAGGAGGGGGGCCGCGTGGCCCCCCTCCCATCACATGCACAACCCCGGGGAGGTGGTGGTCCCTGGGGCTCAGGGGTCCATAACGGACCCCCAAATTAGCATTTTAGTGCCCCGGGGAGGTGGCGGTCCCTGGGGCATGTGGGGGGGCTATAGCCCCCCCACGTAGGTATATATTTTTTTTTAAAAAGAAGCAAATAATTAATGAAAGCCCCGAGGGTGGCGGTCCCCGGGGCTTGGGGGGGCCTTGGAGGCCCCCCCAAACCTTTAAAAAACAAGCCCGGGTGGTAGTTGTCCCCGGGGCTGCGGGGGGGCCATGTGCCACCCGCAAATATTTTATCAAAGCCCCGGGGGTGGCGGTCTCCGGGGCCCCCGCAATTTTATTTCTGCATGCCCCCGGGACCTGGCCCAACCGGGGGCTTAATTAAACAAAGCGCGGGAGGCCGTGCTTCGTTTTTTTAAATTTTCGGCCGGATTCGCGCACCCAGCGCGAATTCGGCTGATTTAAAAAAAAAATGCTTTTTTGGGCCCTGGGGGTCCTTGTGGGACCCCCTGAGCAGGCCTGGGGGGTCAGGGTGTTTCTACCCTGCCCCCTTTTCTTGTTTTTTGCATTTGTTTTTCTGTTTTCTTGTGCCTCGGTTACCGAGGCACAAGATGGCTGCCAACACTTCCTGGTTTGGAGTGTTGACAGCCAATTAGAATAAAGCTTGTGATAGGGAGGGTGCGCGGATCCACCGCGGCCATAGATATCGAAACTTATATTTTTTGATTTTCTCAGCAACTACTGAACGGATTTACACCATTTAAAAAAAGGTCTCTTTCTGAACCAAGGGCTACATTTTTGCCAAATTTGATGTCATTCCGTTCAGCAGTTTCGGCTGTAACCGTGTCTAAAGTTTCCTATGGGAAATGCATTTTTCGACATCTATTGTTTTAATTTCTCAGGAACTACTGAACGGATTTACACCATTTGAAAAAAGGTCTCTTTCTGAACCAAGGGCTACCTTTTTGCCAAGTTTGGTGTAATTCCGTTCAGCAGTTCGGGCTGTAGCTTTGTCTAAAGTTTCCTATGGGAATTAACATGGAGAAAACATGTTTTGGGACCCCCCTTTTTTCTCGGCCCCCGCTTGCCGAATCACCCCAAAACTTTCAAGACAGGAGCTGACCGGAGCAGGCTACAAGTTTTGAAAATTTCGCGAAGATTCGTCAACCGGCGCCAAAGATATTGAGAACACAATAAACGAGTTTCCTATGGAAACTAGGTCCTAACTATAACTATCTACTGGCGACCGCCAGTAGATAATATATATATATATATATATATATATATATATATATATATACCAAAAGATGGCTGTAGTACATCCTCATATGTGCCAGGATCAAGGGACTGCCGCACCTGCATCGTGCCTGGAGCTGCGTCGCAAGCACTCCCAACTCTCAAGCCTGCTCTGCACAGCAGCTGAATGGCCCAGCGAACTGTCCCTCGTGGGTGGTTCCCTCTGCTCCGTCCTCCACTGTCACGACCGGCCTGTTTCAGCTATACTGCAGCTAGAGGCCATCAGAATCTGTCACCTACTGCTCCTCACCACCTCTGCAGCCCCTGAGACAGATCTTGATACTGTTTGCCCTACTATCATCATGCGAGTAGTGGGTGTCATCATGCCTTCCATGAGAGTCCACACTGCTATACCAAGCATATATATATGTTCTTTGGCTCACTCACTGGTCTGCATTGTTGTTATATACCTATATGTTAGTCTGTGCTTATATGCTCTCTTGCCCTTGCCACATCATCAATATTAGCCTGTGTACACTGTACCTGATACATTATGCTTATAGGCTTTCTTGATCATCTTACACCAATACTTTAGTTATGCACACACTCTTACTTAAGACGAAACACCCCATATTAACTATCTCAGAACTTTTTTGCCCATATTAACCACTGTCCTTCGTGTGCACTGGTGCCATGTATCTGTCATTATTTTGTGTAACTGTTTTTTACTCCATATGTTACTAGTACAACTATCACTGTTTATAGTATGCCGCTGTGTATACTGTTGGGATGTCTTTGTTGCCACTCTATGTAATTGTTTCTACCCATATGTTACTTGGTTAACTGCTTCTCTGTCAACTATGTAAAGAGCTCTGATACCTCTAATACCTTCGGGTCGAGTTTGGGCTATACAGAACTCTATAAATAAATATATATAGATATATATATATATAGAGATATATATATTATCTACTGGCGGTCGCCAGTAGATAGTTATAGTTAGGACCTATTTTCCATAGGAAATCCGCAACATTCTATTTGAAATAACGTTGGCGCCGGTTGACGAATCTTCGCAAAAGCTTCCAACTTGTTGGGGCGCACCGGTCCGCTCCTATCCTGAAAGTCTCGGGGTGATTCGTCAAGCGGGGGCCGAGAAAAAAGGGGGGTCCCCATTCATTTTTCCATAGGAACTGTTCATCGCGGCTACAACCCGAACTGCTGAACGGAATTACACCAAATTTGGCAAAGAGGTAGCCCTTGGTTCAGTGTCGTGCCTTTTGCTTAAATGGTGTAAATCCGTTCAGTAGTTCCTGAGAAAATCAAAAGTAAAGTCACATATATATCTATGGCCGAGTAGGGTCCGCGTACCCTCCTGATCACGAGCTGCATGCTAATTGGCTGTCAAGTGGCTGTCAACACTCCAAATCAGGAAGTGTTGGCAGCCATTTTGTCCTCGGTAGAACCGAGGGACAGAAACAAGTGCGCAAAGCGCAAAAGGGGCAGGGTAGAAACACCCTGACCCCTAGGTCTGCTCAGGGGTCCCACAAGGACCCCCTGGGCAGAAAAATCATTTTTTTAAACGGCGGGATGCGCTTAGGGTGCGCGGATCCCGCTGATTAAAAAAAAAGCACAAGAAACAAGTGCGCAAAACGCACAAAGGGGGCAGGGTAGAAACACCCTGACCCCCTAGGTCTGCTCAGGGGGTCCCACAAGGACCCCCTGGGCAGAAAAAAGCACACACAAAAAAAAAACCGGCATCATGCCGGAGGCCCCGCCCCCGCCCCCTCCCTGCAGCAGTCTGCAAACGCGCCCCTGGCGCATTTTAAGAAGGGGAAGTATCTCCTTGAATACTGGGGTCCTGGGGCCAACTAGCCCACCAGGAACCTCCGGTATGCGCCAGGGGCTGCGTTGCAGAGAGGTGTACAGAGGCCACGCCCCTTTTACACCTCTCTGCAACGCAGCTCTGTGGCGCTTTTGGAGGTACATGGTGGGCTAGTTGGACTCCAGGGACCCTCAGTATTCAAGGGGACTTAATCCCCAACTTAAAACGCGCCACGGGGCGCGTTTGCACAGTGGTGAAGGGAGGGCGTGGCTTCAGGTGACATGTGTGCAAACAGGCCCTGTGGCGCGTTTTAAGATGGGGAATTAAATCCTCTTCAATCCTGAGGGTCCCTGGGGCCAACTAGCCCACCAGGTACCTCCAGTAAGCGCCACGGAGCTGCGTTGCAGAATGTTGTAAAAAGGGGCGTGGCCTCTGAACACCTCTCTGCAACGCAGCTCTCTGGCGCATACTGGAGGTATCTGGTGGGCCAGTTGGCCCCTAGGGTCCCTCGGGGTTGAGGAGGAATTAATTCTCCAACTTAAAACGCGCCACAGGGCGTGTTTGCAGACATGTCACTTCAGGCCCCACCCCGTTCCTTCACCATTGTGCAAATATTCCTCTAAAATCAGCTGAACTACGAATTCCGATTTACTCACCTGTTATCAGGAGAGACCTCAGTGCTGCATCTTTGAGCCCAGTACTGATCCTGAAAAGTAATTTTAACCGTACTTACCAGTAACTTGAATTTCCTTCCATAGGCTAACATTGACTGGTTTCACTTGGAAATTCTTCTAAGTGTGGAGTTTTGGAACTTTATAATATTCCTCTAAAATCAGCCGAACTACGAATTCCGATTTACTCACCTGTTATCAGTAGAGACCTCAGTGCTGCATCTTTGAGCCCAGTACTGATCCTGAAAAGTAATTTTAACCGTACTTACCAGTAACTTGAATTTCCTTCCATAGGATATCATTGCCTGCTTTTTGCTGAAAAAGTTTCTAAGTGTCGATTTTTGAAACATACAAATATTCCTCTAAAATCAGCCAAACTACGAATTCCGATTTACTCACCGGTTATCAGGAGAGACCTCAGTGCTGCATCTTTGAGCCCAGTACTGATCCTGAAAAGTAATTTTAACCATACTTACCAGTAACTTGAATTTCCTTCCATAGGCTAACATTGACTGGTTTCACTTGGAAATTCTTGTGTGGAGTTTTGGAACTTTATAATATTCCTCTAAAATCAGCCAAACTACGAATTCCGATTTACTCACCCGTTATTAGGAGAGAACCCAGTGCTGCATCTTTAGCCCAGCACTGACCCTGAAAAGTAATTCTAACCGTACTTACCAGTAACTTGTATTTCCTTCCATAGGAATCCATTGTCGGGTTTTCAGCAGAAAAGTTTCAAAGTGTCGATTTTCACAAACTACAAATATTCCTTAAAAATCGCCTGTATGACTTAAACGCATTCTTTCAACTGTTTACAGGAGATGCACCAGTGCTGGATCCAGGATCCACCACTGAGTAAGAAAAAGTAACGATAACACTACTTACCTGCTAAGTGAATTTCCTCCCATAGGATAACATTGGTGATTCTATGTGAAAAAGTTTCTAAGTGCCCACTTTTAAAATACAATAATATTCCTTAAAAATCACTACTGTAACCAAAACGCTTTTACTCAACTGTTTACAGGAGATGTCCCAGGACTGAATCTAGGATCCAGTCCTGTGGTTAGAAAAGTAATCCATAAAGTAACTAATTGCATTTAACTTGAAATTCACATTGAGCTCAATGTTGCATTGTGTTTGAAATTGTGTTGCCCATTGCAACAACTGTAACTACTGTACTTAAAAGTTTTTTTGCCTATTTGCAAAGTATTTAAACTAAAGTAATTCATTCTGAGAAAGTATATTTTGTAATGTAATGTATAATGTAATTACAATGTATTTAAAAAAATAATATATCTAAAAATAAATAGTTTAAAAAAATGTAGTAAATCAGTATAAAAAATAAATATAACAATTAATACATTTAAAAATTGTCATTTACAAAACCTTGAAATTCACTGAAAAAAACCATAGGTTTCAGACATGTTATAGTTAGGAATTAGCATTTAAAAACCTTTGAAATTCACTGAAAAAACCATAGGTTTCAGGCACGTTATAGTTAGAAATTAGCATTTAAAAAACCTTACAAATTCACTGAAAAACCATAGGTTTTAGGGACAGTTATAGTTAGTTGGACATTGCACTCATACAAAACCCGTGAAATTCCCCCGTTATAGTTAGTTCAGGTAACTATAACTCGCGCCCCGCAATGCACTGCTGATGACGTCACATATTACATCACTCATGACATGGTCAGTGACATCACTGATGACATCACTGATGACATCTCAACTGACATCACTGATGACATCACTGATGACATCATCCATGTGATAATTTGATGCATCTTCTCACACCCTAATATAACTTTTGATACACCCACTGTAAATTACAGACTGCCATTGTCAAAACCATAGACACTCCAACACCAATTACTATATACACACTCACTGATTCTTAGGTCTACACACACACATCTACTCACTCACCCGTACAGTCACTCATACTTATAGTCACTCAGTACAGGACTATTATATGCACTCATACACCTATATAAACACTCACACACCGCCACTCATCCATAGAGGTACTCACACACCTAGTCAGTCATGCAAAAAATTAAGCACACACCCATTTACTCACCTATACAGTTATACACACACCAGCTCACTTACTCATACAAATACTAGCACATTCTTACGCTCTTATACAATCTCTGATACAAGCACACACTCATCCATACAGTCACTCTCACAATCACACACTCTCACTTATAGCTATTTATATACTCCAACACATATATATACTGCCTTTCACATATGTAGTTACTCACACATGTACCACTGGGACATACATTCACTCACTAACACACTCTTACACACACTTACCCACCTATACAGTCTATCACAGATGCACTCTTGAAACCATCCACCCAGTGAATCACCCACTCACACATCTATGCACAGAGTCGCACACACCCCACCCACACAAACACTCAGGCACCCATACAGATACTCAGACAACCAATCAATAACTCATATAGACACTCATGTAGCTATTCACAAACGCATGCAGCCACTTACACAGCAACAGACAGACGGATACAGACATTCACCCAGTTTAGTCACTAACCCATGCATTCAGTAAGATACGTTTAATCACTCACTTATAGAGTTAGTCACGCACCTACTAAATCATCCATTCAGACACTTTATACACCCACTGATTCTTCAATACGCCTTTCCCTATATATATTAAACATATTTAAACTTTACAGAAACACACAGTCACTGGATGATGTCATCAGTGATGTCATTTGAGATGTCATCAGTGATGTCATCAGTGATGTCACTGACCATGTCATGAGTGATGTAATATGTGACGTCATCAGCAGTGCATTGCGGGGCGCGAGTTATAGTTTCCTGAACTAACTATAACGGGGAATTTCACGGGTTTTGTACGAGTGCAATGTCCAACTAACTATAACTGTCCCTAAAACCTATGGTTTTTTCAGTGAATATATATATATATATATATATATATATATATATATATATATATATAGATATAGGTATACAGATATCTATATATATATTCCAACAGTCCGTTTCAAAGAAACTGGTGCCAACACTCGTAGCTGCATCAATATGTCTGCTTTATTTGAGAAAAGCAGCTTGATGCGTTTCAGCCGTTTGCATCAGGCTTTCTCACAACAAAGAAACGTCAGGTTTTTTTACATTTAAATACACATTATTTTTTTCAATGTAATAGACGTAGAGGTGATACTAGGTGCCCATATAGATGTGAAAACAAACATGAATTTTATATAAACAATACAATTTCTGGTGATCACTAAAATAACAGCAATCAGGTACTAATTACAATTTTTAGACAAGTGACACTAAAGAACAGAAAATAGCTTCATTCTGTTACCAACATATACATAGTGTATATGTGTAAAATGCGTAAATAATTTTTTATTTGGAAATCATAAAAAAGATGTGTTCAGTGTTACTGAAAGTCCCAGAATGATTCATTTTTGAAAGGCATGCCCACAATCAGCCCGAAGTCGGAAACAATATGCAGAATTTAACATGTATCACCAGTAATTGACCTCTGATAGTCATTTTATACGCTCACCAATCCGAGCACGAATAGGCTTTCTCACTCTAAGCAAAAACCGCTTCATGTGAGACTTGCACATATTTATATCCGCTTAAATTCATTACACACTTATGCAAACCACAGAAATTACGCTTATCTAGTGACAACCCCAAGTGGGAAATATCTGCTCTATCATGGCCAAAAACAAAGTGCTAACCCCAAGTTGGGAAGATATTGCATTTTTAATCCCAAATGGGTCCAATGTTTACTCAAAAATTAGATATATGATAGACAACCAATTATAAAAAAATAGAATGTGAGTGCACTGTCCTTCAAATATGTACATCACTAAGTTTAAAAATCTAAATCAAAAGAAAACGTTTATTTTCTTGAAACCTAAAGCTAAGGGTTCTATAAGAATTGTATGTTAATTCAAGAATATATCTTGATTTAAACTGTGGTAGTTTTCTTTCTCTATTCCCACCTCTAGGATCCCTGGGAACACAATCAATGACTAAATATTTCAATAGTGTCACATCTCCCTTCTGTACTGAATTAAAATGTCAGGCTACTGGGTAGGTTTTATTGCAATTTCTTATCGCCCTAATGTGCTGTAGGATCAGTTTATGGACCTGATGTACCGTACCCCGTACATATTTTATTGAATACGAGCAAGTTAAAACATAGATTGCATATTGATTCCTGCAGTTGTATGCTCCCCTAATCATTTTGGGATTTCTGTGGAATGGGGTGAAATACTCTGTTCTATTTACACCAAACTGGCAGGCCTTGCATTTAGCACACTTTTTGAATCCTTTAGTTCTAATTAACCAGTTTTGATTTTCCGCCTTAACAGAGCTGGTAGTCACCAGGGCATCACACATTGATTTTCCCTTTCTGTATGTAATCAGTATTCTTTTCTGGATTTTCTCTCGTACTATGAGGTGAATGTTGAAGTCGGTTTGAATCTAGTAGGGGCATCTTCATAGACATCAATGTCCATTTCTTGAATGAGACTTTCCCTTGTAAAAATCTGCTGCAGTTCAATAACCTCAGTCTCTAGTTCTCTTATGTTTTTGATAAACTCCAAATCAAACACTTTCAAATTCTGGGCATCTCCCACTTCCATTGACGTAGGTCTTGTCACCACCCTCTCTGGTTTCACACTATGGTATTTCATCAATTTCAGAGTTCTAATGGATTTATATACAATGATTGTAGTTTGACTATAGTTTTTCAGGGCAATAGCACAATCCTAGTGTTAATATTTGCTCTTCTGGTTTCGTCAAACTTAGAGTAAGGAGGTTGATGACCACTTTTTCAACCCTGATTTTTTGCAACTCCATTAGTGTTTCGACACAGGTTCTGTTTTCTTTCCTGGCCCCCCTTCTTTTCCTTCTTGTCCTTTCCATCCGGGCCTCTTTGCTGGCTTCGTGCTCTCAGATTCCACTTTCGGTCGATGCATAAAAAATTCAGCTCATCGACTACTGAAGGTACTTCTCCTCCAGCAGCTCCACCTTTTCCTACAGTACCTTCTTCTGGGTACGTATCTACCTATGAACTTACAGGACGTATCAATGGTGTGGGTTTATCTTGAACCTATCTGATATTCTGAGAGAGTTGTGTCTTCTAATGGTATAGATTCTTTTTGCAAATGTAAAAATTTGGCCATGCTCGTAGTCCAATGTATCTCTTCTGAATTTAAACACTTTTGGGCATATTCACAAGGAGCCATCGCCGAATTAACGGCACTTTATCGCAGCCAAAGTCGTGATAAACTTACCCCCCCATTCACAAGCCGATGTTAACAGCCCACAGCACCAGTATACCCGCGATAGCAGCCGCAAAAAACATCGCCACAGAGGACCCTCGCAAATATCGCTAATGAGATGCAGAGTAGGTGTTCCCGTGACAAAAGCCGAGACAACAGCACACCTCAACATTCACAACGACCAGCCACATCCGCGATAAAAACACGAAACAGGCGATAAGGCGCGTTAGCACCAGGAAATCTACACCTGCTCTGACCTGGTGTAAAGTCGGACGGCAGCCAGCACCACAAAAGGGAGCACAGCCCAGGGCCACAACCGAAGGGCAATAGATGCCATGGAGCCACACATCATGAAGCCCGGACACCCAAGAGGGCCCCAACACCCACCGCCACCACCCCAGGACCCCATCCCACACTAGGAATACCCCCCCACGGACCAACACAGACGCAGCGCAGACAAAGACAGCGGAACCCCAGGAAACGTACCAGCCGCACAGACCCAACATCTGACAATGTCACCTTCCACTCCAGGCTGAAAGGGACAACCAACCTACGCATCCTGACCATCATCGCCTAACAGGCCTAAGGCAACAACACAGCGGACAACCAACATCCCACCCTACACAAAGCTGATGGCGTGGCTGCACCTGTTGGACCCTGAGACCCCCCATCCAACACCCGCCAGAGTCTGAGGAGTCCCACAGCCAGCCACATTTAAGTCCCCCACACCTGTCCTGGACATCACCATCACCCTGGTACCCCAGTCCCCATACGTACAACACAATGCGCAGGATCCGCTGGAGACCAAGCAAGGACCATATGCCATAGCAGGATGCACGCACGTGTTGGAGGCAACACACAGCACACATGTACTACCTGTACCCCCTGGTGACACAGCACACAACCACTGCAACAGGAAGCACACGTCTCACACCAATGTGCAGGCAACAACAGAACACCGTGGAACACCCAACAATGTTGCCTTCAAATACACAGCCAGTGTGCATGATACCTTCATCCTCCGACAGTCCATCATCAACCCGCGTTCCCAGGTTGGCAACAAGGAAAATGTACAGCCCCTTGGCAATATACAAATGAACACCCCACACACCTCAACACCACAACCATGCAACTCACAACTCTGGCAATGCACATGTCACAAAACCACATACAACAGGCACAACAATATGCCCACCCACCAGACATGACAGAACAACTTACAATGTCCACATGGGCAAGCCCTGAAAATGAGCCAGCAACGGCATGGCACCTCAGCCACATACTAGCCGAATGTGGGGAGAGGTGGCAACCAGGCATGTGTGAAGGATGCAGTAGAACCATGATTGGGAAAGTACACAATGCCAACAGTGCCGGAGATGTGCTGGACACCTCGCAGTATGCAGAACACACCCATATCCATGGCGACATACACCGCTTGCGTATGGAGTGTAGTGGACAGTGGACGCCACCATGTCACCACAGCCAGTGGGGGACCTCGCAGAAATGTTGCCTGTTACACCCCCCCTAAGCGTCAGCAGAGTGGGATGGCCCAGCGTACGCCACACCAGCGTAGGGGTGTGAATAAAAACCACGTAGGCCTGGGCGTGGTCCACTTCCGGAAAGACCCACGTCTCTGCCAGGGCGGCGCCTCCCACCTCGCCATGAGGCCGACACCATCCTCGTGAGCGGAGTTGCCTGAGATGCCGTGCGCCTGCCGAACCCCGGCACGCTGGTCCACGAACCCGTCAGGCCAGCCCCTGCGCAGCCAGGCCACACTGATCACCTTCCAACACCGGCGTGTGTCAAGGAGGGCCCACTACGTGCTGGCGCAAGCCACAAGCCCGAGGCCCGAGACCTTGGCAGCCACCTCAGACCACCGGTCCCAGGATGCTTGTTTCCGGTCCAGGGAAGCCATGGCTTGGCAGTTCGGGCTGGACTGTTCCCATGAGGCACAGGGTCAGACTGATTTGCATATGGCCATGTCTGAACTGGGGTGGTGGAGTGAGCTAAAGAATGATGATGAATTAAACCCAGATCACTTGACTGGGGGTGAGTGTTTGATTTGCTCAAACGCTCCGTCCATCATCCCCTTTGGCATCACGGCCGCCACGACACCGGCCCGCTTAATTCCTTTTTCGTTGACGTACTCCACTGCCACCCCGGCCTACTCTTCGGACCAGTAGGTCCCACATGTGGAACTGTGTCTTGAGTCATGAATGGCAGTGACCCCATATCCTGGCCAGCGGCCACAGCACCAGACCCCTCAGTTCAGTGAGGCATAGTTCCATATGGGCATCTTGCGACACGTGGTGCCACTAACCCTGTTCAACGCCGGCCTGCTACACGTGGTGCCACTGAACCTGAACTACGCAGCCCGGTGGGGCCATCCAACCTATGCCGGCGACACTCGGTGAATGGGTCGTGCTGACCGCTGCCTCAGGCCTACACCACGGTCAGGTAGGTCACACATTTGGAACTGAGTCTTGATTACACTATGGCAGTGAACATCATTTAAGGCAGAGAACAATACACTAGACACCCTCCGATGTGGTGGCAACAAGTCTGTGCATGGCATCACAACCACACGTGTCTGTGGGCCTACGCAGATGACTGCCCTCGGCATACGCTGCGCACGAGTGGGATCACTGATTTGTAACTGAACATCGGTAATTCAGAAGGCAGAATACATTTCCTCGCACGCACGGAGTGGTGTAAGAGGATGACACGTTGCAGTCCGGAGGGAACAGGATCAGCGTCACGGAGGTGATTGAACACTACTGACAACTGCCACTGTGTCACCAACTCTGTGCCTCGCGAGCCAACGACCCGTGGCTGTAGGCCACTGCTGACTGCTGCCTCCATCCTACACTGCGGTCCAGTAGGTCACAGAGCCTTGATTTGGCATTCTTGGACTTCACATCTGTGTACGGGCATCATCGCAGACTGCATCCCCTCACAGCACCTGTGCCACTAAGTTTGTTCCCCGACATTCATGGACACTCACTTGTAGGACATTGGTGGTGTTTGAGTCCATGGACTAGGGGCTAGTTTTCATCCTCATGTAGCTGATCCCGAATTGTTGGTGAGGACGAGGGTTGCGCTTTCCACTCCTCCATTTGCTGCTTCCAGATAACATCAGACCTTCCACATCATGCCCTGGAGGACACCTTCCACTGTCCTCCGAAATCCTCCACAACATACACCTCAGACATTGATGGGGACCCGCTCAGGTCGCATGGCCCATCTGACTGCACCGCAAGTCACCGTCCCTTGGCTGGGTGCCTGTGCCGGCCGCAGTGCATCCAGGGCCACTAACTCTGTGCTGCTCAGGCCTGGGACCCCTTCTTCTGAGTCATTGAATGGCCTCTGTAGTGATGGTCTTGGGGTCATCAACGCCATGTGTCTGTGGCCCTGAGCTGCTGCCTCCTCCGGGCCCAACTGCTGTCCACCAGAGCCCACACATGGCATCGAGTCTTGACCGGCCCGGATGTCGCATCACTGCAGGAGGCACACGCCACCACTGCAAGGACCACCTTCAAACGCCATCTGCCACAGTCGAAACAGTGGTCCTGACAGACCTAAGGAGTTGCTCAGACCTGTCGTGGATGCCATCATCGGACTGATACCCTGCTCAGCACTCCAGGTGCCAGTGACTCAGTGCACCGCAAGACATTGTCCGTTACTGATTGAGTTTTGTGCTGTTGTGAGGTTGCGCAGCAATGTCACCTCATGCAGTGGGGAAGACCTGGGACTATGATGAGGAAGATGTGTCAAGTGTGCGGAAGGGAGAGGGCACAGATAATGGGAGGGCAGGAGGCAACAGCCCCACGGCAGGAATGCAGACTGGTGGTGGTAGTCAAGATACACACCCGGATCTATTGCTGGGTATTGCGCTGTGGACTGCGGACGCAACTGTCACCTCAGGCAGTGTGGGAGACCTGGGACGTGGATGAGGAAGTTGATGCAGGTGTAACACACCCCACTGCATCTGCATCAGGACTGATCTGAAGGGACACACTTCTAGCAATTTCTTCACATTAGCACGCTGTTCCCTAGTGCCCCTGCCTCAGTGCACTGCAACTCAAGGAACGTCCAGACTGAATATTGGGTGACCTCTGTCCTTACTCCGGATCCCTCCATGTTGCTCTGCAGTTGACTCTGTTATGCTGGTGTTTTCTGTTTCCATTGCACTGGTGTCCACTGTTCAGGTTGTTGGCAGCACCAAGCACTCCGTGCGGGCTGGCTTATACTCATCCCACACACATCCAGCACAGGCGTCACTGTACATGTGGCCCTGCCAATAAAGGGGCCGGGCGCACGTGCCCGTGGCCAGTTCAACATGATATGTGCATGTGTCTCTGTGGAGGTGTGGTCTCCTTTGTGGGGTGTGGGGGGTCCCTGAAGGGTATTGGACACCCACTTATGTGTTCTAGTTCGCATTCCATGGGTTTGGCAACACCCTCACATGTTGGGCCACCTCCTTTTGGCGTTCTGCCACCTGGCATTGGGATGCCATGTGTGGGTGGGTGAAGTGTTGTGAGCCAGCCGTGGTTGCGGGTGCTTCATGCTGTGTGGTCTGTTGCAGGGGCTGGGTTCTCCTCTGAGTGGCTTGTCTGCCCTGGTCCTGGTGGTGGGTTGTGTGGGATGTCCATGGGCTGTGTAGGGTGTCGGTGTCTGGGCTGTGGTGTTCATCTTGGGCATCACTGATGGGTTGTCTGTTCTGACCTGCTGGAGGTGTTGTTTGTCCCTCTGCATTGTGAAGGGGAGGTGCATGTTGGCATTGTGTTTGCGCCTTGTTCTTGTCGACATGCAGACTGTGTGACAATGTACATTGTGAGTGTTTGGGCGGTGGTGGCTATTTGAGTTGGGACAGTGTACATTTGGCCTACATGGCTGATGTGGGGTTGTAGGGGTAGATGTGCATCTCACAGTTCCCTGCTCTGTCCAATGTGATTGTTCTGTTACTGTGCCTGGTTTGACCCAGTTGTGTCCCCTGTTCTGCAGTGTGCGTGTTGCACTTAGTGCCACATTGTCATGGTATGTGCTGTGATTGCTATGTGTGTGTGCTGCAGTGTGCCACGGGGATGGGGGACATGTCCCTGGGTAATTGTGGGTGTGCAGTGTGTTACACCTCATTGTGCATGTGTGGCATTGTGCCCATCACCCCCCGTCCCCCCAGTCCCTGTTGGATCCTCACCCTGTTGTTGTTGTGTCAGGTCCTGTCGGGCTGTGTCCGTACTCCCTACTCCTTGCACCCTCTCCACACTGATGACTGTGCCCTGGGTTTCCTCCTGCTCCTCCTGTGGCGCTGGACTGCCACCTCCTGTCGCCGTTGCTGCCTTCCTGTTGGCAGCGGTTTTGTACCTGATTTAGGTTGTCAGGTCCTGCCGGCGCCTCTTGGCCTCCTGGATTGGCCTCCTGGGCTCTGCGACTGCATTCCAGGTGGTCTGCTTGTGGGTCATTTGCTGGTAGTGTTCTGTCGCCTCCGTGGCCTTGGTCTTGTTTTCCTGCGGTCTGCACCCCGTCTTCCTCTCCATTTTCTCCTTGGCCTTCCCCGACCCACTTGTTCCTTGCTGGTGGTCTGTGGGGGTTGTGGTGTTCGCGTTGCCCTCTGCTCTGGGTCAGGGTGAATGGATGTTGCTACGTGCTTTGGCTTGTTTCTGGTGTGTTGTGCCTGTGGTTTTTATGGTGCAATTGCCCGCCAGACGCGTGGGAGTTGCAGGCCTGAGGCTGCTTTTCGCAGCTTTTAGTACCGCGATTGGCCTCATCGCATGATTTCTCGCGTTTCGCATTTTTTGGGCGTGGTGTTGATTTTCACGCTGGCATTTGGCGCGTTATCTGGTGAATATCGCATGCTACCGCCTTGTTGTGAATTCCACGTTGACACAGGGTTATTTTCCCGTGATAGGCTGCGTTATTGAAAGTTGCGTTACGCTACTCTTGAGGTAGTTGTCACGCGTTCTTGTGAATATACCCCTTTGAGTTTTTTAATTGTATCTTGTTGTTTATTTAATTTTCACCTATTTCCACCATTTGTTAATTAATAAATTCTTTGCCCTGTTCTTTCTTGAGTTCCTCAGATATTTGTTCAATCTCTTTAAGTATGTTTTCTCTATCGATCTCAGCATACTTAATCAGTATCTGTACCAATCCAATGGATGCTTCTGTATTGCTATTAGCCCACTCTTTGAGCATCTCTGGGTGGGGATTTTCATAGCTCTGCGCCACTATATTCCTTAAGCTGCGCAATATGCGCCCCACCTCTAGGTATTTCCTCAAAGACTTGCTCTCCCATCACTTTGATTGCTCTGTAAGCGACAATCTTTCATACCACTTTAATTTGCCCTTGACATCCCGCTCTCAGCAGTTCTTTTGGTCTCCCCTTCTCCCGGTGCGGTGTTAGTAATCTCATTTAACAGTTTATCAGTAATTTCTTCCCTTTCCTTTTTCTGCGGCCATTACATTCCTGGGGATATCACTTCAGTCCCTCAACAGCTCAAACCCCCGCTTCCTCTAAACGGACAATATTTACAATGAATACTCCTGAATTATGCACTAATTACAATACTGTCTCCTTTGTGCCAGTTGAAGGTTCATTTTCTATTGTTTTTAACTGCTTCGGTGCTCATGACGAGACCAGCTCGTCATGAGTCACAGTGCAGCTGTGCTCATGACGAGCTGGTCTCGTCATAACGGCTGCGCGCCGCCCACGCGGGATTAATTCCCCGCCTGTGTGGGAGAATTAATGAGTGGGCGGGGTTGTGACTTGACCAGCTCGTCATGAGCACAGCTCCACTGTGACTCATGACGAGCTGGTCTCGTCACAAGCACCGCGGCGCCGCGCTCACCCTCCTGCCCCCCGCACCCGTGGGGGAATTACCCCCACAGGGAAGGGGTTAAAGTATTTGTATAATGCAGCTACAGTTCCCACAATGCCTTCTAAATGGCTTCAGTGGTATAAGTAGATAAACCTTTATGGAGAAAGTCTCGCCGACTGTGCGAAAGATCCTGAGGGGTTGAAACATGTTGGTGGAGCGATTGTGTATCTGAATAAAATCCTTTATACTGAAGTTCATGAAGTGCAACATCATTTTGTGGCTAAATATTGATTTGGACAAGAGGTCGAGCCCCAACACCAGCACATGCTGCACAGTGCACCGAGAACCAAGACCACATTTTTTGCAAAGTGGAAGATTTGATGGCTCCTGGCCCAACATTTGGAGGAAGGAGAGCCCACTCGGGAAGAGAGGCGGAGGTCAGAGCTGGAGGGTGCCGCCTGCAGAGGAGTCTCCCCGAGGTGGTACGATGAGGTGCTAACATGTAGTTGTTGTTGCTGAAGCAACTCAGACTCCGCAACACACAGAAGTCTTGTGGAGTGTAATTTGATACATTGTATAGGGCAGCAAACTCTGCTAAAAGGAATCCAAACATACAAATCAGCAGCCAAACACAATCACTGCAAGTGAGTTAAAACACAGACACAGACATGGTGCTGTTCAAGATACAAGGTCTGTAGTCAAGAAACCCAAACACAATCATGGAAGCATGGAAAGCTAAAATAGTTGCAAAAGCAGCAAAACTGTTTCAGGCAGAAACATTGGAAACAAATCTCACTGCTATCAATGACACCACACAGGCGGGAAAGGAATTGCCTCTATAACATTCGTTTTTCCAACTAGAAAGAATGCACACGAAAGAAACAATTAAGAGCTGGGAGGTGATCACATTAGAAAAGTATGTAGTAGTCAATAGGATTCAGAGGGGACTAAGGATTTTTACGATGCCAACACATCCGGAAACTAAAGCAGAGCTATTGCAAGAATGGGGGCAAAACAATATGCAATGTTCCTTAAACTTGATAATGATCTATATCAAACATGCCACAATAGATCTGGACTAAGTCAATAGAATAATTGAGGAAACTGAATCAAAAATATCCTCTAATGCAAACAAAGATGAATCAACAAAACTGAGAAAGGAAATGGAAATTTGATTAGAATAATATGAGGAAAAAATACAAGAAGGCCAAAGGAGAAAATTTGCACAAGAGGAAACGGATTACAAACAAGGCAGGATTTGAACATTCCCCAAAAGATTTGAGGCTTTAAAACGCAATTATCCCTAAAACTAACCAATGCCCATAGCAGGAGAACTCACAAGTGAATCCACTGTGGAATGGAGTGAGTGGGAAGGTCCAAGCACCTTTAACGCCCAACAGAGGATGACTTTATTTAGAGGAAATGAGATCAATGCACTTGGATCATTCAATGACAAGAGGATGGGTGAAGAGGCATTTCAATTATACAGACACGAGAATTGACATCGATAAATATGTGCACAAACTCAAACTAGCTCAAATACATGCATACACACCTCCAAAACCAGTCCCCCAAGAGCAAAGTCAAGAACCAAGATTTTATTTTACAAGAGCACAGATTTCAGATAGAAAAAACATGTTTGATCTTATGCACGATCTCGAAGAAGAGGACATGACAGAAATGCAGATTCTACCCATTGAGAAAGACAAACATCTGCATAGCAAACCTAAAAGTAAATACAAATAAAGTTCATACCTACCTCCAGGAAATAAATTCAATCTTTTTGCAGAAGCTGTTACAGCAGATTTAGAAAAAACGATAAAGATAAGACAACCAAACAAAGTGGATAATTTGACATTAAAAGAACGAACTGCACTGAGTTATCTAATGGAAAATGACCACCTAGTAAACAAACTGGCGGACAAAGGGTGAAATATTGTGCTACTGAATAAAACTGATTACATGAAGGAGGCCTACAGACAATTAAGTGATCTAACAAACTATAAAAAACTTGACTCCAATCCTATAAATTGGATGACATTGGACCTGAACAAAAAACTCAAGAAATGGCATGATTTGACTTTAATAAATGATGATGAATTCTATTTTATGATAAATGACCAACCCATCATTCCAATGATATAGTTTTTACTGAAAATCCACAAAACTCTATGGGGCACATGCATGAAAGTTACATTTTGCGATTACCAAATAGCGATTTTTAAGAAATCGCTATTTGGTAATCGCAAAATCCCATGCATCAAAACAGGCTGCAAATAGCGATTCTCTAATTGCAATTCTTTAAGAAGCGCAAACGCAATTAGGGAATCGCTATTTGCTTTTGCGACTCCATTCTTTCCTATGGGCCTCAAGGCTCATAGGTGGGAATGGTCTTGCATTGCCTAAATTGCGATTACCTGACTGGTAATCTCAAATTAGCTAATGCAAAGGCAAGGGTGCTGGGGGCCCTAAGGCCCCCCTGAGGCGCCCCTAACAAAAAACATGTGCTCATGTAAGGCACCCACATGCCCTAGGGGCATGTGTGCGCCACATGGCACTTTGAAAAATGCAGTTTTGTTCATTTTTCAAAGTATGCACATATTAGCATCAACTTGAAGTTGATGCTAATTAGCGTTTCCTAAATGCACAGTTCGCATTTAGGAAAGGCTTCTTGCATATGTATTAGGGAATCGCAAATTGCGATTCCCTATTTGTATTCTCAATTTAGGTAATCGCAAGAAATTGCGATTACCTAAATTGCGAATCTCAAAACTTTCATGCATTGCAAAAGGCCATTTTGCGATCGCAAACGGCTGATTTTTGCGAATTGCACTGTTTGCGATCGCAAAATACCTTGATGCATGTGCCCCCTATGCGATCACCCAGGGAGAACAATTATTTCATCATGTGATTCTCTTTTTGAAAAAGTATCAGTCTATGAGGATCAATACCTGGCACCAATTGTCTAGACCTTAAGCTCTTATATAAGACACAGGAGATTTCTTATGGTTATTGGTTGATACTAATTGGGATGAAAATTAGTTACTGGTGACCTTAGATGTGGTGTCTTTGCACACCTCCGTAAAACATGAAATAGGTCTTCAGGCTTGCACCTACTTTTTTAAACTAAGAAATGTTGAAGAGCTACAACACTCAAATATGTTGTTGACCATGATTGAAATGTGCTTGACCAACAATATTTCCTTTTCAACCACAAGCTCTACCATCAGCAATGCAAAACTGCATGGGCATATCATTTTCACCGAACTATGCAAATATTGTAATGGGGTGGTGGGAAAAGGAACATGACTGGGAATCAGGCAACCAACAAGAACTTGAAAAAATAATTCTATGTGCCAAGTATATAGATGATTTGTTTTTAATTTGGAATGGTGATAACAATCATTTTATGAAATCTTTCAACAAGTGGAATGGAAACAGTTAAGGATTATCATTTACCTCTACGATAAGTAACCCAAGGATTAATTTCCTAGATATACAAGTCTATATAGAAATGGCCAAATTCACTCAATACTATAGAGGAAGGAAACAACTACTAATAGCATTCTACACGGAACAAGTTTCCACCCAAAATCACTCATCCAAAGTATCCTTTATGGAGAACTAATCGGAATGTGAACACAGAGGAGGAAAAAAATTCTCCAACACAAAACAGAGATTGAGACACCGAGAATATAGATAACAAGATCTACAAAAAGCTTGGATAAAGTCAGGAGTAAGTCTCGTGCAGAAACATTAATCACTCGAAGAGAAAAACAAATAAGATCAGCGAAAAAGGATCAAGAAGAACCAAGACTAATATTGACATACAATAAGGAGAGCAAAAAAATCACAAACAAAATCCAGAAACATTTGCATCTTATATCTAAGGATCCAGACATTGGTACTCGCTTAGGACAGTGCCCTCAACTAACCTACAGATAAGCCCATTTGTTAAAAAACCAATTGGAAAGGAGCCATTTCCAGGACAATCAAAAAAGGAACTGGTTAAAAGAAAGACAAAGTGGCTTTTCAAAATGAAACAGATGTAAAACATGCAAAATAGGTGTGAACATGCAGGCCATCAAAGACAGGGAAGGTAAAACGAGCAAGGGTGGCCACGATATTACATGCAAAACTAAGGGCCCGATTACGATGCGGTTAGGGAATCTTCCCGATCGAATCGGTTTGGAAATGGTTTCCAACCGACTTGGAACGGGAGAGTCTGACCAGCCGAGTATGATGCATCCGGATGCTTCCAGATACAATTTGGTTGGACTCCCATTGACTTCTAAGGGAGCCTATGTTCCTAACCGCATCGTAATCTGGCCTTCGGTCGGGGAGACACGTTCCCGATCCGATTCGGAAGGAGCAAATGCCGTTAGGAGGCCTTCCTAACCGCATCGTAATTGGGCCCTAGGTGGGAATGCTTTGCTAACTGCATCGTAATCGGGCCCTAAGTATGTGGTGTATATAACTGAGTGTGCTTATGGGCTCCGTTGTGTCGGAAGCACTACATTAGTGCTAAAAAAAACAATACAAGAGCCCATAAGGGCAGCAAAACATTGGGATCAAAACTATGTAACATCAAAACATCTAGCACAATGTCAGAATATCAATTGGAAGTCAATGCAATATTTTGGATTGAACATGATTCCTCCAAATGAATGTGATGGAAACAGGACCCAAAAATGGAGACAATTGGAATTAAAATATATTACAAGACCTAAAATAAGACCCCTATCAGTCTTAACAATGACAAAGAACTTAATGTACATTTATGACATTATATCATTATTCACTGCATCCATAATTGTGTAGAAAGCAGGAACCAAATATAAAATAATGTTGATACAAAGTGAGATTGAACTTGAATGCTAAAGAGAAACCTGATATGTGTCAATAGCAACTGACAAGAATGATAAAAGAAAAAGGTACTAGACCATTATGAAAGAAGTGACCAAGTGATATGGTAATGAGATCGGCTAATGACTAATGAAACTATGTCATGACTGTACTGTACTATGCCATAATCAAAAACACTAAATACCAAGGTCACATGCTATAAATATAGATCCTGAGTACTTAACATGAAATGCTGGTAATTTACAATGAATAATCCTGAATTATGCAATAATCACAATATTGTCTCCTTTGTTACAGTTGAAGGTTCATTTTCTACTGTTTTTAAGCTATTTGTATAATGCAGCTACAGTTTCCACAATACCTCCTAAATCTCTGCAGTGGGACTAGTATATAAACCATTGTGAAGAAAGACTTACCTACCGCGAGAAAGACCCTGAGAGGTTGAAATGCATTGGTGGAGGGATTGCGTATCTGAATAAAATCCTTGCCATTGGAGTTCACGGAGTGCAACATAATTTTGTGGCTAATTATCGATTTGGGAAGGTGGTCAAGCCCCAACATCAGCACCTGCTGCAGAGCGTGCTGAGAACCGAACCTGCATTGTTTGCTCAATATATTAATATATACATATATATAGTCAGTGACAGAAGGAGGGAGGATACCTAACATTGTAATATCATTACAATGCTCCCTTTTCTCAATGGGAGCTTGTGGTAAGGAGGTGCAGTTTATCCCTGAACCCCGTGGCAGACACCACAAGGTGCCTGCCATGGTGTGCAGGGATCAACAGGGGAGCACCATAGGGGCCTCCTCGGCCCCCAACCGGAGGCCCAAGTACAAGGGGGCCCTGCTGGGGGCACCCAAGCACGCTTTCCGATATGGTTTCCATGTCGGACAGGCCGGCATGGAAACCATGCCGAAAACCATGCATCATAATCTCAAGGGCGGAAAGGCCCGCCCTTGAGATTACTGGCTGGCTTCGGACTGGCCAATGGGCTCCTAGAGCCCGTCGGGAGCCAGCTGGAATGACCAGCCAGTTTACTTTCCAACCACCTAGATCATAATTAGGTAGTCGGAAAGTAAACCGTGGGGCCGATTACGATCCTGCCCTGGAGGTTCCGACCATCAGTTGGAGCCGTAACGGGCCGCATTGTAATCGGCCCCTCAATATTTATTACACACTGATGTTCAAGAATGCAGCTTTTTAACTAACGAAAATTACTTCAAACAGATTCCACATATTATTTAGCCACAGATATTCCAGGGAATAGACTAAGAAGACTGTTTTGCTGAAAATATGTATTCTAATATTTTCTATTTTTGCTTGGTGCGGAAGAGCATAAGTGGTTTTGAATTTGCTATTTTTATATGCTTTACATTTATGCATGAAAAATTGAGGTGTTTGTACCATCCACTGTTCTGATGATTATTTAAGCAGCAGTAAACCAGCTCTTCATATAGTGATTATAATCTTTAACATGTATCAAGGGGAGATATCAATTTGAAGCCTTGACCAGCATTTCAGTTAGTAAAATGTTTACATTTTTAGATGATATCTTCCTGAATAGATTATCTTATTTGCTAATTGTACTGATAATTCATATTTGATTTGAATTTTGCTTCGGTCTTTTGAACCAGGCAATCTTCTCTTCCTTTTCCTTTGCTTCTTTATACTGCTGTGTTGAGTACCAGCTTTGGATATTCTTTTGCTCTGAATCTCTCCAATGCTTTTTTCCTTCGCTTTCAAACCCAATGTCTGTGTTGCAGTTATGCTTGGCTCTGATAAGTCCTCCATATGGTACATATTTTACCATTTTCCATTGTTTGCCAACAATTAATTCATAAACGTTAAGCAAAACCAAAATATTTTAATTCTAATCATTTTCCATTGTTGGCTGCATTTTGAAATTAACAACTTTTTCAAACTCACTATTACGCAATAACAGGTAATATAAAAAATACACGAGTATTGCTTTCTATACTGCCATCTCAAAATTCCGGTGACATTTCTAAATTGACTTAGCCTTTGTCTTGTACTTTATCACCTAAAGGACTAATTGCAATAGAGAACTATAATACACAGTGGAGGCCGGTCATTTTAAGAGGGAGGGGGCGGACGGACAGGACACACATGCACACGTACATATACACACCCACAGCCATGCATTCACACACACACAAACACATCCATTCACAACACTCATTACCAAACATACATTCATACATACACGCAAGCACTAAACATTAATTTAAAAAAAAAAAAACACACACACACTTACCTGCAGCTCTGCCTCGGAGGTCCCAGGAGGCTTGGAACTGCTGCCTTCCCTCATTGGCTGACCTTTAAGGTGAGCCAGTGGGAGAAGGCAGCAGTCCCAATGTCATCACGTAGTGGGATGGGGTCAGTGAGAGTGCTGACCCCGCGCCACTCTGTGATGAAGTGTCACTGATTGAAACTCGTCCCTGGGCACTTCAGGGCTTAAAACTGAAGCACCCAGGTGCGAGGCAATCAGTGACTCTACCCCTCGTCACTGAGGGGTGGGCCTCAGGGGCCTTTGCTGAGCTGTGGATGTTACGCCCACAGGAGCTGTGTCTTCCTCAGCCCAGCAAATTTCAGCTCAGGCAGCCAGGTGCCTGGCTGCCTGACCTGAAAATGAACAGTGTCTGTCAGGCTGACCTTTATTCAACTTGACAGACACTGTTCTTGAGGGGCAAAAGGTGGGGGGGCATGGCCCCTCAGCCCCAATGGACCATCCGCGGCTGATATTACACACTATTAAGGGAGCACCTGAGGAATCGAATTGCAGAAGTGAAATCACCCCATAAGGCCCTGCAAGAGCCTGGTAACAATACCATATTATGTGTGCAGTATCCAAGTAGGGTAGGGGCAATGGAGAATGAGTAAACTGGTGTTTGGACAACAACAGAGCAGCTATGCCCCCCCAGCATTAAACAATAAGCCCCACATGCGTTTAAATGTGTCACACCAACTCTTTCTGGGCCCAGAGGAGACTTCCAGTGCAAGACAAGCACTCCTAGAACTGTGACGGCTCTTTTTATGTCCCAGGGGTGTAGGGATCTGTGTTTGCAGGTTGTATGAAATCTTTACAACTAGAGTAAAATAGAACAAGGATACATACTCAGCACAGTACTACATGTTTTGTTATCAACTGTAGCAGTATTAAAAGTGAAAATTTGTAGATATTCCTGAGTTTGATTAAATGGTGACAGCAACCAGAAATTTTATAATACTGATTACACTGTGAATGGACCATATAATTATTCCTTTCATTATTTTGGTGATATCCTGTCAATGGAAGTTGGCCTGATGTTTTTTAACTGCAACTAATATATTGTGTTAGGCACCTGAGAGTACTGGTTTATAGTTCAGGGCTCGCTGGTGCACCAACCGTTAGAGATGAATACAGCATGGGGATACACAGTAAAATTAAAGGCTTACTTGACCTGTGGGGCCTTTTTAATGTGAATCTCCTGTTTCTGCATGGACCCTTTAGGAGTCTCACCATAGGCATTTCCACCTGCCATTCTGTATATATTGTAAATATGTGCATAGCATTTAGTACTGTGCATAATCAAATAAAAAGCACTGACTGGACAGCAATGTATTACGTTTTGTTTGGTGCATTGCTGAGCACTGAGTCTCTAGTCCAGGACACCTCCCAAGTATGCTTTGGACTGCTTTGTTTTGCTACCCTGAGATACAAGTGCTAAATAGGGGTAGTTAGTTTTCAGTTGAGAACTCAGCAGTACAGCAGCAATAGTATATCGGAGGCAAAACTCCTGAGTTGTCAGAATTGGGACCACATCCCAAGCCATCATATTTTGCCCACCATGTCACCTCAGTTTGGACCCAGCCATATGCAAATCAGTCCTGACCCTGCTCCTAATGGGAAAAATCTAGCACAAACTGCCAGCCCAGGTCCTCCCTGAGCTGGAACATACACAGCCCAGGACTGTTTTCATGGTGCAAGGGTGCCTATATTGCATGCAGGAATGGTATTGTGCAGGAAGGGGCAACTTGCTGAACAAAAACAATCCTGGGAGGCATATTTATGTTTCTATGTGGGCTGCAGAATGTAGCACACTTAGAAAGAGGAATAATGAGGACAAATAGAGCTATTTCTCCTCGTTATTCCTCCACTGAGAAGGTGTAAGATTTTGACGCATCTCCAAGATCACAAGTTCTTGTAAATGTGCGGATGCATCAAAATCCATAGGAATTGCATTGGAACACCCACCAAAAGCCCATGGAAAGGCCTTCTCAGGATAGAGTAACACAACGCAGCAATTTGCGCTGCATTGCGTTACTCCAGATTTCTGGAGCCACTCGGAGCCACGCAAAGTGGCTTTGCGTTGCTTCAAAATTCTGTCTTAAGGTTTGCATCACTCTTGCAAGAGCAACGCAAATGGCCTCATAAATAGGCCCCATGGTTATTTTTAGTTGCTTCTCCACTACACTGCTCAAAAAGGTACTTTTAAAATGTAATTTTATTAATAAGAGGAAAAACATATTTCTCTACCCTTTTTTCCAGCTGAACTGTGAAATATTTGTTATTCAAAACACTATTTTCTTGTCCTTCTTTTATATATAAACACCCAACCCTCTAATAATGTTTTTAGGGCCAAGAATGACACTGTTCAAATCGACCAGGAATTCTCAAAAGGATTCCTGGTAGTTATAAATGGATTTACTACTGTGGATTTCTCTCGTACCCATGCAGAAAAATCTATAGTATTAAATCCCTTGCAAAGGGTGGAAATTGGGCATTACAAGGCTAGGTAGCTTTGTATGTTTCAGAGCACCCACAAACATGCACATTTGTGGGCATTCCCAAACTCCAGTCTGATCCTTTCCCACCCTGGACATGGTCAGAAATTGCCAGAGTAACTCCCTTTCTAATTTGGGAAGGGTAATGAATAGCCCCCAGATTTGGAGAGGTAGTCTGGGAAACGCTGTTTCCGCGAAGAAAAATATATTTCCCCCCAGGAAAAAAGGAAAACAAATGAATTTGGACGGTGGGCAATATTCCTTTTGTGCTTGAATCAATGTTTTGCAGATTTGAATATGGGGGAAGAGAAGGAGCCTATAGGCGGTTTTATGAGCACCTTGCACCAATGCAAAGTCACAAAAAGTGATGCAAACTCATGCAAAGTGGTGAAAAAATATTTTTCTGAAAAGAGCAAAGCTTTTCTTTGTGCTCAAAAGTAGTCCAAAAACTAATGCAAAAAATGCTCTGCACTACTTTGCGTTACTTTGCGTCAAGGGAGCGTCCCATGAGTGGTTCAGGGGCGTTCCCGTGTTACCACTCATGAATTTTTACCCAAAGTTCTATCTGCAAAACATTGTAGACAGGGCTTTCAACCAACAAAATAACACTTCTTTGAGGCAGTATGTGCGTGAATACGTCTAATATTTTACATGCTGCTGTATTTCATTTTTTTGTACCTATTTAGCAAAGTTTTATATTTAGTTCTGTTTTCATGTTGTGCAGTGTTTGTTGTGTGCGTGTTATGTTCATTGTCTCATGCTGTTTGTGATGTGATGCCCAGTTAAATGTTGTGAGAGGAACTGGTGGGATCATTCGGGGATTGAATATATTGAAAATGGTCAGATAGTACCTGTTCCACTTTATGTATCAATTGTCACTTCCTAAGCCGGACTGAGGCTCTTAATAGCTATGTTTTCTCAAATCAGAGTACTGACAAAGAAGATTTTAAACCTGCTCTTTTTTGAAAAACCATGCTTCGGGAACCAGGCACAACAAAATGCTTCGCATTAATCGCATTTTGCTGAGTTCCACAGCAAGTGACTGAAGTCTCTCATCAATAGAAGTATGAGTCATGGAAAATACAGGTTTAATTTACCGGAGAACATGAATTAACCACGAGTTATTACATTTGCAGACGGTGCGGGTTCTAACCTCATTATACTTTGGAATATAGCATGTGAAAACATACTTCAGAGATTTAGATAAATAGAAACATTTTAACACAACAGAGATACAAATGCATCCTTGCCTGCCTCTTCCTGTGGGCCAAAGGGTCGTTTTATATGTAATTGTTTGAGTATTGTTAGATCGATCGAATTTGAAACAAACATAGGAGGGTGTTCACATTTCTTGCTGTACATGAAAAATACTGGCCAACATTGATGGGATTTTGGTGTAGGGCAGCGCAGCAAGGCATCTTGCTGCACTGTCCTACGTCAAAATGAAAGGGCAGGAATGCAATATGGTGCATCCTTGTCCTTTCTCCCTGCGCTGGCACCGTTTCAGCAGCCTAGCTCGAACGTAGGCACCCTTGCACCATGGTGCAAGCGTGCTTCCGTAGCATGAAGGACACAAAAACAATCCTAAGAAGTGTTTTCCTCCTTCTATGTGTGTTGCAGAATGCAGCACACATAGAAAGAAGGAAAAATCGAGGAGAAATAAACGTTATTCTCCTCATTACGCCTCACCTCGGGAGGCATACACATTTGGTACTTCTCCACATTCACATGATTTTTTTAAATCTGGGGCAGCATCAAAGCCCATGGATGCTGCTTGGGAAAACTCACCGCAATGCCCATGGAATGCCTCCTGGGCACTGAGTAAGGAGAAGCAGCGATTTGCACTGCGTTGCCTTGCTCAAGATTCATGAGACCACTCAAAGCCATGCAGGGTGGCTTTGCGTGGCTTCATAAATCGGATTGACAGCCCTGCATCACACATGTACCACTTTACATATTGCAAACGTGACGCAGGCCTCTCATAAATAAGCCCCACAGTCTTAACCAGAGGTCATCAACAACACTGACTTCTTAGTTTAGTTTATGTTTTATAATACCCGTATATGCTAATAATTTGCCCTTTTTTGAAGATTAGAAGATTGTTTATCTGTTTTTTTAGGATAGTGGTCTAATCTACAACGTATCCCAAATGACCTTCCTGCATAAAATGTTAGTTGTGAAAAAGCCACCTAATTTCGTTTGTTAGTAGTTCTGTGTTTGACTAAATATCCTATTAGACTATTGCCATGGCAAAACTAGAGTTTTCAGATGTGATTGGCGATTTGCTTTAAGGAAAAGATTCTAGATTTAATTGGCCCTTGTTGGAAATGGCCCTTTCTGAAGGGTCACCCCCATACTTTTTGTCTTCGTCCTCAATGTTTTGCTGAATTCGTTTTTGCTGGCCTCGGGACTCTGAGCACTCTAAAATAAACCTTTGTCAAGACCAAACCTTTCTTTTTAATACGTATAAGGAACCGCTATGATAAGCCCTGGACAGTTCAAAGAGCAGGGTGCAATAAATGTAAAAAGCAGGACTTGTACTTTTGAGTTTTAAATGTCCTGATAGTAAAAAACTCTTACATTTGTTTTTCACTGCCACAAGGCCTATATCTCCTATAGGATAACAATATTATTGCCTTATTACCATTTCTAGGTGTAATTTCCAAATGGGAAGATATAACTGGTTCAAAAATCCTAATTTAAAATCCAAACTTATGCTGAAGTTGTATTTTAAATTGAAATTCTGAAAATGCCACTTTTAGAAAGTTCTAACTCTGGGCACAAACTTGCGCACCCAAAAGTTGGCATTTTCCTGCCTTATGCAGTTGATGCCTGCTGCCTGTCTCTGGTCACATTACCCGATGTAGTTGGCAGTTGAGCTTTGCGTATTCCTTCTAAACAGCCACACACAACAGGAGCTTGGATATGAATGAGTGGGCCATCACTGACATGACGTGAGGGAGTAGCTGGGCCCAGCATCACTTACACCTGAATAGGTTGTATCCGGTCCCCACACAAAGGGCTGCATACCCATTGCAGCTAATCTGGAGCCAGTGGCAGGGAAGGCAGGGCATCTGTGCACTTCAAAGTCATGCCTCTAGAAGCATCTCCCCACTTCAAAGACAGAACTGTGTATGAAAGAAGGACCTCAGACACCACCACTTCAGTACACTTTAGGGCCTGTGGATACTCTGCCAGGAAGGACTGCTGTACCTCTGAAAGGACTGCCACTCTGCTGAACTGCACTCTGCTGGACTCCTGCTCTGCTGTGCTGATCTGCTGTCTGCTGCTCTCCTACCTGGGTGAGAAGGACTGGACCTCCATCTCTTCACCCCAGAACCCAGAGTGACTCCAAGGGCTAGTTGGCTGGCCTCCCGATCTGAAGCCTCAGGTACATAACAGGCTTCCAACCCCTGCACTGGGACACTGCCAAGTGGTACAAACCCAGTCCTGGACCCTTGGAAGCGGGCCTGAGGTGCTTGCCAGCAGAACAGACACATCTTCTCTGCTGAGTGGCGCATACCCGAGCAGAACCGCTGCATTGCCGCTGTTGCGTGCATTGGACCCATCATGAAAGACTCGCATCGCCGCTGCCTGCATCTTGGGACCGCCACATCACCTTAGAAACTGCCACTGAGCCACGCTTCGCCTGGCGCAGGTTCTCAGACCTCTCATTGAAGGCAGACTCAACGACGACAGTAAAACTCTACATCACAGCTTCGCCGCTCATCAGAATCAATGCATTGCCCCAGCTGCACATTGCATCCCTGACACCGGAATTCACATCAGAAGTTCCATCAACAGGATCATCAATGTAAACCCAACAGGACCTCGCACCGCAGCCTTGCCGCATCTTGAAACTGATCCATTGTGTTGGACCATTCTTCAAAATATTGCTCCGTGTTAGACCTGACAACCTTGGCATGGTCTTTCCTCAAACGTTTTTGCCTTCACCCCGCTGTTTGCTGAGTTTGTTTTTGATGGCTTTGAGGACTCTGTGTACCTTACCACTGCTAACCAGTGCTAAAATGCATGTGCTCTCACCTTTAAGCATGGTATTATTGGCTTACAACACATTTTCACATTTAATATACTTGTAAGTCCCTAGTAAAGTGGTACTACATGTACTTCTGGTCTGTAAATTAAATGCTACTAGTGAGCATGCAGCAGTCATTGTGCCACCCATTAAAGTAGCCTTTTAAAACATATCTCAGACCTGCCACTGCAGCCTGTAGTGCAATTTTAAACTGTCAATTTTACCTGGCAATGAACCCTTTTGCCAGGCCTAAATCTTCATCTTTAATAAATATAAATCATCTCTACAGTGGGCCCCAAAAAGGCCCTACAGCACGGTGCTGTTTTTTAGAATTAATAGTGACTCTTAAGAACAAGTCCTCTTCATCACATATATTTCTTTGATCATCTCTGCACTTGTTATATCGTTTAAAATCAGTGATTGCATTTAATGAAAATATTTAATTTGAACTATGAGCTCAAAATGAAATTCTAATCAGAACCTCAACTTGGCAATTTATGTAATATGAAAGTATTCGTATCAAATCAGGTACTTCACCATGATTTTGAACAGATCATCATTTTTTCATACATATTTATATATATTTTTTATAACTTAAACACTGTCTGGAGTTGTGGTATCCCAATAATGACGCATGGTGGGATATAAATTAGCTGGTGGGATGTAATAATGTGATTACTCATTATAGCACTGTTTGTTTGATTTTAACTTCTTTTGATACTTTATCGTGAACCCAGTGATCAGACAACTTTGTTTAGTGAATCACATCATTTCGCAGGTACTTCACCAGCATTTGATTACATCCGCCAACTACATGATATAAGACCATTGACCATGTATTATCTCATGAACTGTTGAGCTCAGCAAAATATTTTTGTCACTATATGCACGCTGTCATATGCCTTAAACTACGGTTCCCTTTAAAAGCTGAAAGCAAGTTGGGACGTTTTTTTGTAAGGGAGGGCGGGTCAACCAACCTCTTTTTAAACACCTTGCACCTTTGATCATATGACCCAGACGAAGGCCTTTGGCCGAAACGCGTAGGTCGTTCTGTTTGTTTCCTGATGCACCTGATATCTTGCACTTTGCACTTTTGAAACCGAATGAAGAAAAAATATCTGAAAAAATAAAAATTATAAATGCCAAAGCAACTTAAACTTGCCTGAAACTCTTTGCTGAGGAAAAGTGCTGCCTTGTCTGTGATCTTCTGGGACTGTTTGAAGGTATGGAATGAAGAACAAACACAGCAAATCCTTTTTCATATATATATATATTTTTCTTCACCAAACGCCCAGATCTGGGCGTTTGGTGAAGAAAAATATATATATATATATAGGTTTTGCATGTCCTGTTAGTGAAAAACTTCTAAATTCATTTTTCACTACTGTAAGGCATATCTCTCACATATGATAATATTGGGTTACCTTATTACATTTAATAAGTGCTTGCTTTGAATTGTGACCAGATAGGGATGCCTAGTTTGGTCATAAATCAGTTTTAATTTAAGATTCTCTTTAATGGTAAAGTTGGATTTTAAGTTAAAATTCTGAAAATGCCACTTATAGAAAGTGGGTATTTTCTTGTCCTACCCATTTGGTGCTTGCTGTCAGTGCCCTGGGTTACTTGATACTGCTGTTAAGCTTTGTGTTTTCCTCCCAGACAGTGAGAAAAAAGGACTTAGGTGTGGGCAAGATGGGCAATCCTTACAGGTTGGGTGGGGGTGGAGCTCTTCTCTGCCCCACTTGCACTTCAAGCTAACACTAGTTGTTTGTCACGCAGGACATCTTGGAGCCTTGGAAGGGGAAGGCAAGAACTTTCCAGAACCAGATGTGGAGGTAGCCTAGATGCTTCTCCCACTTCAAAGACTGGCACAAGGCATAAATATTGGACTCTCAGAACAACTTTTCAATATACTCCAGGACCTGTGGACGTTACAGAAGGACTGCCTTGTTCCACAAAAACTACCCTGCCCTTCCCTGAGCCTTAAACACTACCCAACCCCCTGAGCCCTAAACACTACCTGAACCCCGAGCCCTAAACACTACCCTGACCCCCGAACCCTAAACACTACCCGGCCCCCCCCTAGGCCCTAAAAACTACCCCAACCCTTAAAAACAACCCCACACTCTCAAAACCCGCTACCCTGGACATCCTGCAGATTGCAATACAGATCCATTCTTGAATACACAGGCACTCCTACAAGTAGCTATTCAAAGACATTCCTTGGTGCACTGATTCTCTAACAGTGCTACTTATTGTATAAAAGTGCAGTCACAGTTGTATCATTGTCACAACAAGAAAGAGTATAATGCAAAGGAAAATAAGCCACACGTGCCTTGCATCTTAAAGCCTTCTCCTGCTGCCTAATTAAGAGACTTCTTAACATTCAGGTAATGCGATGCCATTCCTCTTCTGTTCACCCTGACAATTATTTGCATAATAATATTGCTGTTATCTTTTATATCCTCATTCCCCATAATAAGAATGATGTGTGTTGTAGAAAGGGTGGGATGGAATTATTGTATGTATTATAAGTTTTTCGAGAAGATAGGAAATTGTCCTCAATTGCTAACATTTCTCTACCATAAAACACAATTCAACCCATTCACAAAGATGTCACACAACTTACTCTTGTAGTACTCAGTAGCAAGCCAGGTGTACCTCTGGCTTACCCCTGAAATTCATGAGTAAGCCAGAAATATTACAAAGGAAAGTCACTCTTACTCAAAGACCAATCTTTATGAATTATAACAAATATTATTTCCTTGTAATCTTAGCCCATTGAAATAATTGTTACTGTCTATATTTGCTCCAGGTAAATATTATCACATATTCTCTTTTGTTAGAGCTTTGGTGAGCTCAAATGAGTACTCCTTGAATGACTACCTCAGTATGTAGCTATATTTTTCATAAATGCTGTCTTCTTTTTTATAGGCCTACCACTGTTGTACTTACTAATACTATGTTAAGATGGCAAGCAACTTTACCAGATAATGTTTATTGACTGACTGGAGCAGTCATTTTTACACATACAATACATGAAAGCAAGTCTTATTGTACATAGAATTTCAATGATTTATGTGGGATATGGTGGGTCAACACTCTTATTTGACTTATGCAAACACATTTTGAACATCACTCACCAGGACAATATAATTTACCTGGCATTGTCATTTGGTCTAGCAACATCTTCAACCATAACATTCAGTGATTAGTATTTTTGAGACATCTGTATAACAGTGAATATATGTCATAAACACACCTGTGTATTATTACTATGTTTGGGGATCTCTTATTGCTATGATGTCACCTTACGGACTCTTCTAGGTGTTTGTGGCCCATATGGTGTGGCAGACTGTGCTGTAATAAGGATATAGATATAACAGCTCAATTGGCATCCTGATTTCACTGGGCCTCTCACCCCACATCATTTCTTGTTGTACCTCAAAATCATGTGTTTATTATCAATAAAGAAGGTGTTGAATACTGCTTACTAAAGCTTATATATTTGCTCTCAACCTATTTTAGAATAAGCAGAATGAAAGTTTTTTGTTTTTTTATTAATAGAGATGGGCATTTTTAGTTAAATGACTTTGATTGCAAAATGGTGCATGGTATGTGGAATTCACTTAAGCATTCAGATTTTTCTCACCAAGCCAAATTTGCAAGTTTGTCTAGGGGTCAAGCTAGGTGGAACTTCCTTGATTGAATTGTCCATGCATCTATCTTGAATAACATTACACTGTCAGACCTGCAGTTGACTAATAATTGGACGGTTGAAAAGATAGGTATGAAGCCACTGCAAGCAAATTGGTTAAAAGGGTTCAGTCTCTTTGTTAGTTTTTTATGGCTAAACTATTTGATAGTGCTGATTCCCAAAAACACAGCGGCTGATAAAACACAGCCTTAATTCAAAATTGGTTCAACTCCAGTTTGGAACACTCAAAGATAGATCTTAGAAAATGAACAAAGAAGGGCAGAAACACCATTTGTAATTGAAGTAATATTCCTGAAGTAGGCTTGTGCACGTGCTAGTAGTGCTGCCAAGAACTATTGGTAGTAACTTGATGTGTAAACAAATTCCTCAAAAAACATTTCCAATATCTTACCATTATTAGATGAACCTAGATGTGTCAGTATAGCTACCACAGTCATGCAAGAATGGTGTGAAAATGTGCAACCTTTTCATCAAGAATCTAGTCAAAATAAGAAGTAGGTCCTGGTATTGGTATTGGTGTTAGTTCTTATAGGACTCCCAATAATTTCTTTTTATTCAAGAATATTTTTCCAGTTCTTGCCCAGCCTTACTCCAAAACAGTGTCTATATTAACAAAACTGCTAGCTATGCGAACAGAACATATTATTCATCTTAATTCCACTTGGAATATTACATCATGACATGGAAATCAATAGACCTCTACTATGGTTAAAGAATGTACCTCAAATATATTAATAACTCTACGTTGCATGTGGTCTTGGTTTCAGATGTCTAAAATTATGTTATGCTATGTAATGTGTATTTGTAAAGTGCACTATCACCCACGAGGATACCTTGACACTGAGCAGGTCTGTGTGCATAGCCCTGCCTAGGGTAGGTTGGTTAATTGACAGGCCAGGTCTTCAGCTTCTTGCGGAATTTAAGGAGGAGGCTCTGATGTGGAGTGGAAGGCCAGTTCATGCTTTATGAGCAATGTAAGAGAATGCCTGTCCTCCTGATCTGGTTCTGTGTATGTGTGTGATGTGTGTGAGTAGGAGTCCTGCACCGTGGAGGTGGTGCTGGAAAGAGACGTAACTGTTCATCTAGGTGGGGCCTGAGTTGTGTAGTGCCTTGAATGTGTCCGTGAAGAGTTTGAATTGAGTGCAGTTGTGTACTGGGAGCCAGTGGAGCTCCCTGAGGTGTGATGTGAGTTCTGTGTGTCGGAGGTTGAATATGAGTCTGGCACCAAGTTCTGGATGTTTGTAGTGTTTCTAGTGGGTTGCTTGTTACTCCCAGTGTAGAGGGCGTTCCCATAATCCAACTTGCTGGTGACTAAGGGGTGAGTGACAGTTCTAGTGTTGTTTGGGAGCCATCTGAAGATCTTCCCCAGCATCTTCAGGGTGTGGAAACAGGATGAAGTGATGACTTTGACTTGAGCAGTCATGTCCAGTTTCTGGTTGAGGACTGCTCTGAGATTACTGGTGTGATTTTTAGGTATGGGTGTGGGTCCGAGATTGGCCAACCACCAGCTGGAGTTCCCTGGTGAGGTGTTCTTGCCGAAGATCACTACTTCTGTCTTGTTGGTTTTTAACTGAGAAAGTTGGCTTTCATCCAGTTAACGGCTTTAGTCATACACGCGGTGAACTTGGTTCTTGTGTAGGGGGTCTTGTCTGAGAGAGAGAGAGTAAGAGCTGCATGTCATCGGCATAGGAGAGGATGTTGATGCGTGCACGGATTATGTTGGACAAAGGGATCATGTATGCATTGAAGAAGGTGGAGCTGAGTTATGATCCTTGAGGCACTCCGCAAATGAGTTTGCAGGCTTCGAACAGTGGCATAACATTAGCCCCTTAAGCCCCCATGGTGCGGGGGGGGGTCTTGAGATCCAGGGTGGCCCCTCAGCACAGTGCACTGAATGGTTCTGGGACCAGTTAGTTTGATGCTCGTGAAAGCAGTTACGTACCGTGCACTGGCTGGCACTGTGCACGGGCGGCGGGCCCTGGCCTGAGAGCTCCTGACTGGGTTTTGGGGCTGTACATATACTTTGCAGGGGGACCCCCTCAAGTTTTGTTACCTGCTGCTTCCGAGGATTAAAATGCCAGGCTGACAGTTTGTGCTCTATCCCTTAAGAAGAAGCAGATCCATTGGAAGTTTTTTGAGCATGGGCATGACAATGGCATGTTTCCAGATGTCTAGGAATGTGGCTGAGTCGATGGAGGCATTGAGGATCAGTGTTAGTGCTTCATTGATCAATAGGAGTTCTTTGGTAAAGACGTGGTGGGGTAATGGTCAGATGGATTTGCCGAGTGGATGATCTTCGTGGTAACAGGTATTTCGGCGGCGGTGACGCCAGGCCACAAGTTCAGGGTTCATTCCTAAAATTAGGATTGGTTGTTCCTCTCAGTCAATTAGTTACATTTAATCTTTTGATCTGTGTTTTTTCTCGAGAGCAGTCTCAGTATCTCACACAAAGTGTTTCAGTCACATTTTAAAAGCACCTTTGACAGGCGAGCACATTGAGCAGTTCCCCTTTATATCCGATTAGCATCTTGGAATATATAAGCAGTACCATGTACTCTGGTTGCAACACCTCTCACGGGCTGACTCATTAATCGTCTTCTTATTAGAAGTAGAATAAATAGTTGAACAGTATTTTGGTTTATTGATAATACACTGGACATTTCCACAAAACTCAAATATAAAGTGAAAGAACCCAATTTCAGCAGCTCTCACAAAACAGTGCCAATTCTGATGACACACTATTTTTGGCAGACAGATTTTAATGAATAATTAGTTGGAAAACAAAAATGATGGACATCGCATCTCCTGTAGGATCATTTTAAACTGATGTTTTTGTTCCTTGTACAGAGCTTAGGAAGTTCCTTGTAAACAGCTTATGACTTTTTTCTGGTAGGTCAGGTCACACCCTATTAGATAGATCCATCTCTTCTAAGGCACATACATTTGCCTCCTGCTTTTCATTTTTTCTATCTAGTATACATGTTTTTGATAGGTTCATGCAATATATATTGCTAAAGAGATCTAACATTTTTGGATAATGAAGCAGACTTTGACATTTAGCAAAATTGTATGAGCTCTTATTCAAAACTGCCTCTGACCCAATGCATTTTTAGCTTATTTAATTTGAAGCAATTTTTGTAAAATGCACTGCTTGGTACAGTTTTTCTCACACTTTTGTTAGGACTGAGAAGGATCCCAAATAGCATATAACACTGTGCACATCTGTCTACAAGGAACCTGTGTACCATGGTGTTGGCGGATCATTTACTTCCATTATGTCAAGAAACCAATTTCTTCAAACTTCAATTTAGGATGGCAAATTTAGGGGAAATCCTCCTATCACATGTTAAGGGAACTCTGCATCACTGAATCACAATCTGCTAAAGTCGGTAAGTGGTGTTTGTCTCAATAGCCCATTCATATTCCCCAAGCTCAAAAGCAAATCTGTGGCATCAACTATTCACAAGCAGGTGTAACCAGGAAGAGCTGTATGCCCAGTCATCCGTGTATCCTGGATTAGTGCATGTTCTTCCTTCAAAATAGATATTTTGGCTCTCACAGCCAGAAGTGTGAAAAGGGGTGTGAACGTAAGAACGTCATCCAGGAACGTCGAGGAACGTCGAGGAACGTGAGTCCCCTTTTGCTAAGTGTTGCGGCTGAGCTCACGGAGATTATGTTTAATATTTATAACATGCCCCAACCTCATTTTGCGGTTGAATGCACATAGTTTCAACTTTAGTGGAAATGCTTTGAACGGCTGATTGTCAAGACGGCACCAGCACAATATACTTAGGGGCTTATTTACAAGCCCCTTGCGCCACTTTTCCGTCACTTTTAACATGGGAAAAGTGACGCAAAAGTGGCGCAAGGGGCTTGTAAATCTACCCCTTAGCATCTGAATAGTATATCAGTGACTTCTGAGTTTTAAAAAGTGGCATGCTGACTCACCTGTTCCACATTCAGAGTTTAGGAATAAGAGAATGCGAGTAAAAGGGAGTGTTTGGGGAACTGGGAGTTTGATCACATTGTATTCCTTTTTTCTGTTAATGTTTTCACCAATGGTACTATCTGTTATCAGGAACATGTGAGAAGTTAAAGTTATGCGTTTCACTGATGAAAGTTTGGTTGCACTTGAATATGATAACGTTTGAGTAGAAAGCTTGTCACAAATCCAGAGTAAATATGTGTTCAAGTACGACACTAGACTAAAAGCATGTCTTCTTCACTTATTGAACACTGAATTTTCAAGGAGGTCTATTACTGCACTAGTGCTTGTATCACATGTGAAGAAATATTTCTCATATCACATAGGCACATGATGGGCTGGCCAAGACAGTAACAGAAATTATTCTGTAGCGACAGTATTTAAGGAACACCAAAGGAACACCAAAGGAGTCAACTGTACACTCACCCCTCCTGAGACACCTAACTTAAACCTACAGATATTTAAAACAGATACACAGATATGTAACCAACGGGCATATTTACAAGCCCCTATCGCCACAGGAACAACACTTTTTATGACGTTCCTGTGGAGATAAACCCTTCACCTTATTTGCAAGGCAGCGTTAAGCCACTTAACGTGGCTTAATGCTGCCTTGTAAATAAGGCGTGCAATGGGTGTTGCGGTGGGTGTTCCACCGCAACACCCATTGATTTTGACGCTGCCCCCTATTTACAAGGGTGGAGTAAATAGGAGTCAGCGCCAAAATAAAAACAAGGGAAAACCTGGTCTTAAGATGGCGAAAAGAGGAGAAATGTTTAATTTCTCCTCGTTTTTGCTGCTTCTATATTGCCATGAATGATTGTTCATGTGCAGGAAGGTGGATGGAAAAATGACGATTTACAACTTCTATGTGTGCTGCACAATGCAGCACATAGAAGTTACAAGACGCCATTCTGGATTGTTTATGTGCAGGAAGGGACACCTTCCTGCACATAAACAATCACTCCCCCAAAGCAGACACCCTTGCACTATGGTGCAAGGGTGCCTTGGTTGCTGCTAGGCAGCTAGATTTAGTGCCAGCACTAGGGGAAACACAAGGGTGCGCCAAATTTTTGTGAATATGGTGCATCCCTGAGTTTTCAGAATGGCGGAGCGTGGCGTTAGCAATGCTTGCTTAATGTCACGCTTTGCCATTCCGTTGTAAATATGCCCCCAAGAGTGAACTCATGGATGGCAACAAAGTGTGAACTCATTGATAGTTTTGTTAAATCCTGGAGAGCGATCCTTATCAATGACGATTAGTAGTAGAGTTTTGTTTCAATACCTTCTTTTTTAAATGGAAGAAATAGTGCTACAACAAACATGTAGCATTCTATACAACAGCTTCTTAACATGGTAAGCAAAAAAAATAAACATGCATTTATTCGTACCATTGGCATAATTTGTATCATATCTTTAGAAATCCCTTGAGATTATTCTTGTTTTTTCATTCATATTTTTTATTTATAGTAAAGTGAAGATACAACGCTGGCAGCTACTTTAAACTGTAAGACCTCTGGGGTGGTGCTTGATGTTTTTGTCATTGTGTCAAAAAAATATGCACTCCACTTTCAAAATGTATTCTTTACTCAAAATCCATTAAGAGAAAATATGGGCTACTTAGGTATTCATGGAAAAAGTAATGCAATGTAACCTCAACTATGTTAGACTCTACATTGTTCAGATTTCTCAAATGTTATCTTGCTCTCAGCATTGTGAGATATTTAAGTGGCAAAACAGCTTTTCTTCTAAACTAAGGGACCTATTCATCAAAACAGTTCTGAGTATGTAAAGCAGCAATTCAGTAGTACCACTTTACATTCTTAAAATGCTAGTCACAAACCACCGGGGGAGATCTTTACCTATGACTGTCCTATGCCTTTTATGTGGAGTTCTCTGCCATGAGTGTGGGAAACTCTGCACAAGAAGATATACTTTTTTGGTGTAACTGTTGGTGGGCAATGGAAGTGGCAGGAAAGCTGTGACTATTTGCGGCAAAGTGAATGTAGTAAATGAATAGATAAGGAGGGGCACAGGACGGTACATGCAAATATAACCATCTCACCACAAAAGAGTAAACTAATTGCTGTTCACCACATTACATGCACGTCTTCTTCAGTAACAATACTGACAAAACACATCCAATTCCACTCCATTCAAACCTACACATAGCCATTCACTGGTATTACAAGGAAGTCCCATAGAAATCAGTGAAGTCAGGGAATACCACTAACATCAAATATGTAAAATAGGAAAATAAAGGGAGAGATGCATTTGCATCAGAATATGTTATTTAAAATAATATATTGTTATGTCCATAAACATGCACAAACAGTCACACATAGCTAGAAATAATATTGAACACATGTAGCAACAAGGTTTCATTCACATTTAACACATCTGCTAATACAATAGGATGGAAAAGTTAACACTTCTAACTCCACCACACCCATCAACAGGTAAAACTCACAACATGAACCAGTCACACCATGCCTGCCCACATAAGAATGCATGCTGCAAACAAAACCATTTATTACCATTTGGTGAATGTCTTGATGGCCTTTATCCTCATTTTGAGGATTACTTGTGGAAAAAAAGACAGAATCTAGAAGCAGAGGATTAGCACATTTGGGATGTCATGGTAAATAGTAATTGCTAGATTCTGATAATTGACATGGTTGAAGACTGGGAGAAGGAGCTCACAGCATCTCTAGCACACCTCCAGGCCATCTATTCACCTCTCGAAATACTTGTTGCATGCCACTTCCTGACCACTCGATCTTCCCTGAGGGTCATTGAGGACACAGTAGGGTTTTCGTAGCCAAGCCATTCACGGTGCTTGTGAAAGGCATTGAGATGCTTCACCGGGTCAAGTATACCAGTTTATCATCATGCCACTGCCACAGACAGAAAAGCCATGCAAGGGAAATCTATTCATTTCTATTGCCCGCTTTGCTCACATTTTAAATGCAATTGACTACACCCATGTGATGCTTCAACCTCCCTGACACTGGGAACAACATATCAGCAACAAAAACCACTGGCACTCCACTAAAGTGAAAACTGTTCACGATGCCTTGAGCAGGCCTGGGCGTAGTTCGCGGAGATTTGCTACGCGGAACTCTGCGAAGTTACAAAAAACTCAGCGAAGTTCCGCAAGTGGCGGAGTGCAGTGCAAACTGCAGTTTGTGCTAGTATTTCTAATCCTCGGGTAGAAATTCTACCCGAGCGGCAGCTCGCGCTCGCGAACTTACCGTTCGCGATCGCGAGCAGGGAAAAAACTCTGCTGCACATCGCGAAGCAGAGTTTTCTGCACTCCGCGAGCTCCGCGGAGTGCGGAGTGCAGAAATCTCCGCAAACTCCGCGAACGGAGCGAAGTTCACCGCCCAGGCCTAGCCTTGAGCTGCTTTACAGATGTGCATACTACCTTTCCAGGATACACACAACAGGCTACATTTTCTGACAGTCTGCTTTTGTACATTAAAGTGTTGTTGGAGATTTTTTGGTTATGTGTGACTACTGGGTAAGTTTAACTAACACTTGCACTGCATTTATATCTAGAGTATGGCATGACAAACCTTCAGTTCTACTACAATGACGTGGAAATTTACACAGACTAGAGAAAAAAAACTGTATAGTATACTAAATATTTTGAAGCAAAGCACTGCAGTAGAGTTCAGATGTCATCAGTATTGTAATATGTGCAGTCAAAGAAGTGCATAATAGTAGTGCAAGTTATACTTATGTCAATTATGTATAACTAATGGATTTCAATGTTTTTAGATTCTAAAACAATATTTATTATTAGAACACCTGTGTATATCTTCACTTTAAACTTCGTTTTTTGTCAGTGAATTTCTACGTATTTTTACATATTACTACACTTTAACCTTTGGTTTGTTAATTGAATTTCTATGTTCTGTTTAATGTAAAGTCATTGGAAATGACAATGGATTGCATGGTATTCCCCCAGAGTTTTTGTTGATCATAGAACTCTGTGCACTTAACCCCTGCAAACCAGAGGTAAAGTGCTTATGCTTCCCCACTAAACATGATCAAATTGGTATCCACCTGACTGGCACTTTTACATTACCTATAAGTTCCTAGTATGTGATTCCAAGTGTACACAGGGCCTGTAAGTTAAATTTCACCAGTGGCCACCAGCACCCAGTTGTGCAATCCATTCCAGTGACACAACAAACCCAGCCCCAGGCCTACCATTGTAGCCTGGTAGTGCAGTTTAAAACTGCCAATACAACATGTCAAAATAAACCCTTTTGACAGGCTAACCCTTCCTTTGAAATATTATTGAGTCACCCCTAAGTAGGCTTTATCGCTCATAAGGCAGGGTGCATGGTATTTAAAAGTAGGCCTTGTAAATATGTAGTGTTTTACATGTCCTTGCAATGAAAATGCCTGAAAGCTATTTTCACTGTAGCAAGGCTAGCTGCTCCCATAGGGAAACACAGGGTCATATTATTACTCCCTATAATGCTAGATTCAGATTGGTATCAGCTAGAAAAGTAATTCAAGGATGCTTTTTTATGGTTAAACTAAAGGCACTTTCAGAAAATTGCCACTTTGTTACCATTAGCCACTAAAAGCATATATGTATGTATTCCAATTGTCACCTGGCATGTGAAGAGGTGTGAACTGCTCCCAGGACAGGGACAAAGGGTACTGAGTGTGGAGAGGTGTTGTCCTTCCCTTAATAGGATGGCCTAGGGGATGTGCCCAATAAGTTCATTATATTCAAATGGGACTTCCCTGTCACAGGCAGATGTTACACTTCAATAGGGAGAACCCAAAATCAAACACCGGACCTAGGTCAGTATCAGTACAGAAAAACAGGCGGTCCCAGTAGAAAGCCTAATACACAAACATCACATCACCCATGTCATAAACTAAAGAAAAACAATTTTGAAAGTTCACTTCTCTTTTTATCGTTGCATTATAGTCATGCCTCTTAGATAAGCATATGCATAGGTGCTCCAGGTGGGAAAGTGCTCAAAGGAAGTGCTCGTCGTGAGGGTTTCGGTGGCGTGAAAAGGGGAGTGTATATACAGTATTTACAGTGTCTTTAAAAGTTACAGATACAATCAGGTATTAGATACTGTAACACAATTACTGTTATCCCAGTTGTGTAACAAAATCAGAACAGGCACTTAATTACAGTTGACGTTTCAACCCCATCAAATAGCAAGGTGCATTAAGTCCTTAAACCGGGGTCTTCTTCAGGACAGAATCAGATGAAATCTCTAGACAAATGTCCTCTATGCAGACTGAATAAAATGTAACCAGATTTATAGATGAACAGTCTTTCAATCAACTATCACTCCCATGTAATTACAATAGAAACACTGTATTGTATATGATATGTCATTTTATTCTTGCATTGGGATTATGTGTTGTTATATATGATGTTCTACTTGAGAAATTGCAAGCCCATACAGCAGGGTCTTGGCAATATGCACTCCTGTGAATTGTTTCATGGCATAACTTTAATTGACACCTTTGAGATCTGTCATTTTAACTTGTACTGATCCATTACAGGCATTCAAAAACATATTCACCTGTGGTTCCCCCTTTCAATCACAATACCACAGGCTAACAGTAATTAGAACACCCCCTTGTGTTCAGATATTTTGCCGATTTTTTATGAGGATTCATCAACCTTCTACACCCATGCGTGTTCTCTTTCTCTAGACACCCCAGTCTTCAAATACCGATCTGTACTCCTTAGATCTGAAATAATTATTTCCCTTTATTGGCAATTTATTCTTCCAAGGCAATGCTCATCATAATTCTGGTCTAGGCCAGCATCCCCCGTTTGTTTGAGGTCTCAGCTAACCCCTTCCAGTAAGTAATTTCTCTATGCCTATTGTATTTGTTCCTGCCCCTGGCGGTGGCATTCAGCGACTGTGTCTCTGACGTGAGCACAGTCCCGTGCATGCTACGCCAGACAACATCTATTTTTAGATGCGGGTCTGCCAACCGCTCGGCAATACGTTACAGGATCGCGCTCTATTGAGGTTTGTGCCTACTGAATCGCAAGCGCACACAGAACAATTTGAGCGGACGGCTTAATAGCGTTGGCTGTCTCCTAACCACGCTGTTGTTCTCCTTCTCTTCCCCCTTTTTTAGAAACTTGATTTAATCTGCAACATTGTATCGCTTATTGTATTCAGCATCTATTTTTAGATGAGCGTCTGCCAGCAGCTCGTCAAGACACTTCAGGAACACGCTGTATTGAAGTAAGTGCTTATCAATTCTCAAACGCACGCAGAGCAATTTAAGCGGATGGCTCAACGGTGTTGGCTCTCTTCTAATCACGCTGTCGTTCTCCTTCTTCTTCCCCCCCTTTTTGTAGAAACTTGATTCATTCAGCAATATTGTAGCGCTTATTGTATTCAGCATCTATTTTTAGATGAGCGTCTGCCAGCAGCTCGTCAAGACACTTCAGGAACACGCTGTATTGAAGTAAGTGCTTATCAATTCTCAAACGCACGCAGAGCAATTTAAGCGGATGGCTCAACGGTGTTGGCTCTCTTCTAATCACGCTGTCGTTCTCCTTCTTCTTCCCCCCCTTTTTGTAGAAACTTGATTCATTCAGCAATATTGTAGCGCCATGTTCCTAGTTCTAATTAGATTGAAATCTACCAAACGTGAGCCTGCCGGCCGGCAGGGAATCCGCCTTATTTTGCACAAGGTATGATTTTCTCTCACACAGCTTACAATACACTTATTGAAACCGGGCCATTAGGAGGCCCGTTCTTTTAAACTCTCATGATTTCTCCTCCCCCTTTTATCTTAGACACAACTTGATTCAATCCTTATTTGGGGTCATATTTATCTACAACCTACTGACCGTTTAGTAAGTATATGTTGAACATGGGCATTAAATAAAATTTCCTAATTAATGAATGGCCCACATGGTAATATTAGAATTTTCAATTCTTTCAGACTCAAGCAGTCCACGGATGGGACTGGGCTGCCTCTTTCATTCTATCCCTCTGGCATAGGAGCGGAATTGGCCCACTTTCGTATTGTGTTTTCACCGCTAAAACGGTTGGATATAAGGTGAACATCTATTGTCCCTCCTCAATTTACTTGAATAAATATGTCCATCACCTTTATTGATTCAGTTTTTCCTTTACTTTATGTATAATTTTAGGGGTCTCCCTCTGTTCTGAAGAAGACCCCGGTTTAAGGAATTAATGCACCTTGCTATTTGATGGGGTCGAAACGTCGACTATAATTAAGTGCCTGTACTGATTTTGTTACACAACTGGGATAACAGTAATTTTGTTACTGTATCTAATATCTGATTGTATCTGTAAATGCTTTGTGGCCTCATTGGCTATCAGACAGGTCTTCTTTTTAAAGACACTGTAAATACTGTATATACACTCCCCTTTTCACGCCTCCGAAACCCTCACGACGAGCACTTCCTTTGAGCACTTTCCCACCTGGAGAACCTATGCATATGTTTATCTAAGGTGCATGACTATAATGCAACAATAAAAAGAGAAGTGAACTTTCAAAAAGGTTTTTCTTTAATTTATGACATGGGTGATGTTTGTGTATTAGGCTTTCCACTGAGACCGCCTGTTTTTCTGTACAGGCAGGTGTAGCTCATGCCTGGGCCTGCACCATCTATTGTCCTCTTAATCAGGCTGGCACCAATCCTTGTGGGAGAAGGAGGTGTCCTAGTACTGGTTCAGAGTGAATACAGGGAGGAGGTTGCACATTTCCCTAGCCACACTTCTGGGTGGGCATAGGAATCTCTGACCAAGGAAAGAAAGGTTCTGCCATGTTGGAATTTGGGAGAGATTCACTGTGGCACAGTTTACAATAAAATAAACAGGAAGTGCTGCAAAACTGGGTAGGATCTCACCTAGGAACTTTTACCCAATTGGTTAGTCGGTGGTCAGGCATTTCCCCTGCCCCCAGGCTGGCACTGCAAAAAGAACAATTGATGGACAGAATGCAGAACAATGTCATACATTCACCCCAGTACAGAGATCTGGGCCTAAATCCATTGGTTTTTTGCTCACCATGCCATTCCAGTTTGAACCCAGCCATATGCAAATCAGTCTTGACCCTGTGCCTCATGGGAACAGTCCAGCCCAAACTGCCAGGCCAGGTCCTCCCTGGACTAGAAACAAGCATCCTAGGACCGGTTTCAGGGTTTCACCCCTCATCAGCCAGGATAGCTTGACTCCAGTGGCATGGAGAGCACAGGACCCACGTCTGGGCATACCCGTCCCACTCGAAGTGACAAATGCAAAAAGAACAATTGATGGACAGAATGCAGAACAATGTCATACATTCACCCCAGTACAGAGATCTGGGCCTAAATTCATCAGTTTTTGCTCACCATGCCATTCCAGTTTGAACCCAGCCATATGCAAATCAGTCTTGACCCTGTGCCTCATGGGAACAGTCCAGCTCGAACTGCCAGGCCAGGTCCTCCCTGGACTGGAAACAAGCATCCTGGGACCGGTTTCGGGATTTCACCCCTCATCAGCCAGTTTAGCTTGACTCCAGTGGTATGGAGAGCACGGGACCCACGTCTGGGCATACCCGTCCCACTCGGGGTGACAAATGCAAAAAGAACAATTGATGGACAGAATGCAGAACAATGTCATACATTCACCCCAGTACAAAGATCTGGGCCTAAATCCATCGTTTTTTTGCTCACCATGCCATTCCAGTTTGAACCCAGCCATATGCAAATCTGTCTTGACCCTGTGCCTCATAGGAACAGTCCAGCCCGAACTGCCAGGCCAGGTCCTCCCTGGACTGGAAATGAGCATCCTAGGACCGGTTTCAGGGTTTCACCCCTCATCAGCCAGGATAGCTTGACTCCAGTGGCATGGAGAGCAATGGACCCATGTCTGGGCATACCCGTCCCACTCGGGGTGACGAATGCAAAGAGAACAATTGATGGACAGAATGCAGAACAATGTCATACATTCACCCCAGTACAGAGATCTGGGCCAAAATCCATCGGTTTTACGCTCACCATGCCATTCCAGTTTGAACCCAGCCATATGCAAATCAGTCTTGACCCTGTGCCTCATGGGAACAGTCCAGCCCGAACTGCCAGGCCAGGTCCTCTCTGGACTGGAAACAAGCATCCTAGGACCAATTTCGGGGTTTTACCCCTCATCAGCCAGGATAGCTTGACTCCTGTGGCATGGAGAGTACGGGACCCACGTCTGGGCATACCCGTCCCACTCAGGGTGACAAATGCAAAAAGAACAATTGATGGACAGAATGCAGAACAATGTCATACATTCACCCCAGTACAGAGATCTGGGCCTAAATCCATCGGTTTTTCGCTCGCCATGCCATTCCAGTTTGAACCCAGCCATATGCAAATCAGTCTTGACCCTGTGCCTCATGGGAACAGTCCAGCCTGAACTGCCAGGCCAGGTCCTCCCTGGACTGGAAACAAGCATCCTAGGACCGGTTTCATGGTTTCACCCCTCATCAGCCAGGATAGCTTGACTCCAGTGGCATGGAGAGCACGGGACCCATGTCTGGGCATACCCGTCCCACTTGGGGTGACAAATGCAAAAAGAACAATTGATGGATAGAATGCAGAACAATGTCATACATTCACCCCAGTACAGAGATCTGGGCCTAAATCCATCAGTTTTTTGCTCACCATGCCATTCCAGTTTGAACCCAGCCATATGCAAATCAGTCTTATCCTGTGCCTCATGGGAACAGTCCAGCCCAAACTGCCAGGCCAGGTCCTCCCTGGACTGGAAACAAGCATCCTAGGACCGGTTTCGGGGTTTCACCCCTCATCAGCCAGGATAGCTTGACTCCAGTGGCATGGAGAGCACAGGACCCACGTCTGGGCATACCCGTCGAACTCGGGGTGACAAATGCAAAAAGAACAATTGATGGACAGAATGAAGAACAATGTCATACATTCACCCCAGTACAGAGATCTGGACCTAAATCCATCGTTTTTTTGCTCACCATGTCATTCCAGTTTGAACCCAGCCATATGCAAATCAGTCTTGACCCTGTGCCTCATGGGACTAGTCCAGCCCGAACTGCCAGGCCAGGTCTTTCCTGGACTGGAAACAAGCATCCTAGGAACGGTTTCGGGGTTTCACCCCTCATCAGACAGGATAGCTTGACTCCAGTGGCATGGAGAGCACGGGACCCACGTCTGGGCATACCAGTCCCACTCGGGGTGACAAATGCACAAAGAACAATTGATGGACAGAATGCAGAACAATGTCAGACATTCACCCCAGTACAGAGATCTGGACCTAAATCCATCGGTTTTTTGCTCACCATGCCATTCCAGTTTGAACCCAGCCATATGCAAATCAGTCTTGACCCTGTGCCTCATGGGACTAGTCCAGCCCGAACTGCCAGGCCAGGTCTTTCCTGGACTGGAAACAAGCATCCTAGGACCGGTTTCGGGGTTTCACCCCTCATCAGACAGGATAGCTTGACTCCAGTGGCATGGAGAGCACGGGACCCACGTCTGGGCATACCAGTCCCACTCGGGGTGACAAATGCACAAAGAACAATTGATGGACAGAATGCAGAACAATGTCAGACATTCACCCCAGTACAGAGATCTGCACCTAAATCCATCGGTTTTTTGCTCACCATGCCATTCCAGTTTGAACCCATCCATATGCAAATCAGTCTTGACCCTGTGCCTCATGGGAACAGTCCAGCCTGAACTGCCAGGCCAGGTCCTCCCTGGACTGGAAACAAGCATCCTAGGACCGGTTTCGGGGTTTCACCCCTCATCAGCCAGGATAGCTTGACTCCAGTGGCATGGAGAGCACGGGACCCAAGTCTGGGCATACCCGTCCCACTCGGGGTGACAAATGCAAAAAGAACAATTGATGGACAGAATGCAGAACAATGTCATATATTCACCCCAGTACAGAGATCTGGGCCTAAATTCATCGGCACTGGGCATACATGTAGCATCCCCAATACCCTCCTCAGAACCCTAATGGAACATTCTGAAGCAGAAAGTCTGCTGTCTGAAAACCTGGGAAGACCGGACCTGCTTCACTTGTACCCAGGACCCCAGAAATAACTCAAAGTGTCAGAAGGCTGACCTCTTGTTTGAGATACAGGAACACACAAATTTCAAGAGGCCTTTTCCCTTCATTCCCAGCTGACTAAGTCCAACTGGACCTGCCCTGCACTCTGCTGTTGGCCTGTGTTAGAGTGAGTCCTGACCCCAGAGTGCTGTCCCCCAAGGTCCTTGGCCTTTGGCTGGTATCAGAGTGTACTCCTCCTGAACAACTGTGACTTAGAAACGTGCTGTGATCTTTCTCCCTAGACAACCACCAAGATACCGGGACCATCCTGCCCAGCCGATCGGATTAGGGTGCGTCACTGCTTGTACTGACTTCGCTGTAGCCTTGCTATATTCTCCAGTTGCAGTTGGAACCCGTTGATTCTGAGGCCACTTCGACTCAGTTAGACCTGCCAACCTAAAGGTGGTCTTCTCCCAAATGTTTTACCTTCTGCCCTCCTGTTTGGCTGATTTCGTTTTTATAGGCCTTAGGACTTTGTGCATTTTATGACTGCAAACAAGTGTTACAGTGCTTGTGCTCACTCCCTAAAACATGGTAAAATTTGCTCACACCTAATTGACATATTTAGTTTAATTATGTCACTATTAAAGTGGAACACCATACACCAGGGCCTGTAAATCAAATTCTACAAGTGGTCCGGCAGCTCTTATTGTGGCACCCACTTAACTAGCCCATTAAAACATGTCTCAAGCTGCAATTGCAGTCGCTTTGCAGTTTTTAAACTGCCAATTCAACCTGACAACATAAACCCCCTTTTTGATTCATTTACATTACCTCTAAAGTAGGCCCTAAACAACCCATAGGGCATGGTGCATTGTATTTAAAAGGTTGAACATGTAATTTTAAGTTTTACATGTCCTGGTGGTGAAAAACTCAAAGATTTGTATTTGAATACTTTGAGGCCCATCGCTTCAATAGGATAACATTGGGTTACTTTATTACCTTGCATAAGTGATAATGTTTGTTATGGGGCAGGTAGAATTGTCATGTTTGGTGTCTAGGAATTGTAGTTTAAAATCCTCTTTAATGGTAAAGTCGGATTTTAAGTCACAATTCTGAAAATGGCACTATTAGAAAGTTGCCAATGTCTTTTCTTAACCATTTAGTGCCTGCAGCCTATTTCCTGGGTTACATGACTAGGTGTAGGTGGCAGTTGATCTTTTTGTATTGCTCCCAGACACACAATAGGGGGCTGGGTGTTGGCAGAGTGAGCAATTCTGATAGGATGGAAGGGCAGGGCGGTGCACAGCCGCACTTGCACTTCAAAGACACTGCCTCAGCACACACACAAATATCTTTACCCTAGCCTTTTGTGACTCCAGGCATCCTGGGACCTAGGCAGGGAGGCACAAAATTCCAGACACTTATGTGGGAGGGGGACTCTAGAAGTTTCTTTCACTTCAAAGCTGGCACCAGGTATAAAATGAGGACCCTCAGGCCTACTCTTCAGTTCACATCTGGACTTGTGAAGGACTCTCAGGGGACTGCCCTGCTGCTGGTGTCCTGCTGTGTACTTCAGAGGATGCCCTGCTGCACAAAGAGGACTGTTCTGCAACCTGAAGCCTGTCCTGTGCCCTCAGATGACTGCCCAGCTACTTGAGACCTGCTTTTCTGTTTGAACCCAGGACTACCAGAGTGACTCCCTAGACAAGTTGGCTGGCCACCTGATCAGAGCCTCAGGGACAAAAAAGGCTCCAACGATCTTGAACTCACACCTGGAACCAGCCTGAGTTAGTCCTGACCCTTCAAGTGGTGCCACTCCATTCCTGGACCATTGGAAGTGGTGCTAAAAGTGCTGATATAGGCTGAATCCATCACATTGGGAAATGTTTTGCCAAAAAGACCGGGACCTAAATGCTTGTCCATCCACCCAATGTGCATTGCCGGTCAGCCTGACTTCACGGCAGCTCACACTAAATTCTTATACGCAGCAGCAAATCTTGTTCAGTGACGCCTCGCAAAAGAGTTGTCCGGCCTAGTGGAGTCCTTGTCGGCTACAACCTGCAGCTTCATTCCAGTGGAGATTTTAGACTTTCATAAAAGAGATTAATTCTGAACGTGGAAATCTTCACTGTGACTACGTCCAGTGGCTCCCCGACGAGAACACCTCCTCCTCAGACACTGCGTGCTGCCTTGCCCCACTGAAATTTCCTTTTCAGACAATGTTCTTAAAAATTTCTTATAAGTCTGAAAGTAAGAGGAGACCGGGCCCAACCTACTTTGTGTATTCAAACTGCGCTCCATCAGCCATAACTTTTGACTTTGCTCCGGTATCACACAAATAGATGTCTGCTGTTGGCGCCTTCAGCTTGGGTGCTACTTTTCACTTTAAACTTTAAAAATGCATAGTTCCAGTTGTACTGATCGGATTTTTGTTATTTTGGTGTCATATAATTAAAAACAAATTGACTCTATTTTTATAAATTGGTGTGTGATTTTTAGGTTGAGCTTAGGAAGTGCTCACAAGCTGTCCGTTGGCTCACTCTTGCGGCCGATACTGCACTACCATGAAAGGCTGAGGACCACTGGTGAAGTACAGTGTCCTTACGCTTGCATTCTTTATGTGCTGGTTTGGAGAACTATTTTGTTTAAATCTTCCTTTCTGCCCGTTGCTACTTCTTTCTTTAGGCTGCTCATGGCTTTTCTTTCTCCCAGGCCCACTTTTCCACCCCCTTTCCCCCTCCTGTCTGCTGAGGTCACACAGCACCTCTCGCAAACTGAGCAGACTGTGTGCCCCGGGTCTGTGATGGTGGTCTGTATGCCACGGTCTTGTGGCTGCTTTAGCTGTGCTCTAATGTCTCTATGGGCAGTCTCTGATTGAGTTTTCAGATGCCACCGTGTGCCTGTGTTTTCTGCGGCCTCACATGCAACTATGATTTCAGTGTCTAAGTGCGTGCTGTTGCCTTTATGTTGTGCAATTAGCTGTAATGTTGTTTGTGTGCCATTGTTTAGAGTGTCAGTTGTTTGTGTAAGTGAAAACTCTTTTTTTTACCACATCAACGGCGGAGTCTGAAGTCTGAGTGTGTGTTTCCATCTTTTATACAACAAGAACAGGCAGCTGTAGTCCATTCTCTCTTTCGTCTGGATCTGGGTCTTGCTGATTGGCTGTACTGGCGGCACCGGGAGACCCCTGGGAAATGTATGTTTGGGTAGAAGGGGAAGCAGCCAACATGGGAGAAATTAAAAAATCTAGAGGACTTCTGTTACAGGCAGCCAGAGCATTTGCCGAGCTGCAGCAGTATTCTATCGAGAAGTGTTTGCGACTTGTTTTAACATGAGAGTGTTATTGCAGGAAAGAAAATGTATTGTTTTCTCAAGGGAGTGCATGCTCCGCTGATGTGGGGTTGTCAAGTGACCACAGGAGGTTCACCTGGAGAAAAACATAGGGGCATATTAACAACGGCCAGCGATAATTATCGCTGGCCGTGCTTAGCGATAATTATATTATCGCAGGCTATCTCTGGTATTTATCGCCCTGGTAGCGCGTTATTAACAACGCGTTACTCCAGGGCGATAAAAATTCCAAAGATAGCGAGGTTATCGCCCTTTTGCAGGGAACATCGCTGGTTTTCCAGGGTCGTATCAGCATAATCCACCCCCTATGTTAGGGATGGCTAAGTCAGGATTGTAGCAGACGTTAGGTTTTGGCGAAAACGGCCGTTTTCGCCAATATCTAATGTGTGCTAAAATCATGTGGGCTGCCTTGTAAATATCGCGATGTAAACATCAGCGATATTTGCAACGTAGTCCATCTTGGGTACGCCCAGTAACGCCCACTTTGCATCTCATTGGAGATGCACAGTGAGGCGTTGTGAAAAAGGGTGCTAACATGCAATTATGCATGTTAGCACCCTCTTGTAAATAGGGCGCTGGTTTTATCTCCGCTTTTTTGGCTTTGTAAGCCAAAAAAGCGGAGATAAAGCCCTTGTAAATATGCCCCGAAGTTCTCTTTTTTTTTCTCTGTGTTTAGCACGTTTCCTGCAGCAGACTGCAAGGGCTCGTAGAACACAACCGCAAGGTGTGTCCTGCATACTTCAGGCTAGTAGAACTGGAAAACACTGCAGATAAGAGCTGGATGCAAATTCACTAGGTATTTTACTTTAAAATAGCTGCAACATACAACTGCCAGTAGAGGTTTGCAACTTTTACATGCAGTGTTTTGTACATTAATGTCAGAGTCCTATTTCCATACAGTTTTAGTCCGTGCAATATGAATTGTATGAAACTGACCTGAGCTGCACGTCGGCACTCAATTTCACAAGTGAATGTCGACAAAGAAGTTGAACACACTTATTGCTCAAGTAAATGTAGATAAACATGAGCAGTAAGCGTGTTCAACGTCTTTCTTGACATTCACTTGTGAATTTGAGTGCCAACATGTGCAGCTATGGTCAGGTTCGCACAATAACTATTGCACAGATTAAAACTGTATTGGAAATAGGACTCGGGCATTTGCCTCAGTTCTGTAATCCTGGATATTACTTGCCTCTCCACTTGGTTCCTTTATGCTCTTGCTTTTGATTTCAAACATATATTTGAAAGCATTGTTCTGCCTTGCACGTCAAAGTAATACAAAATGCAAGTTTTAGCAGAAATAAACCAGCCACAAAAAATCTACTGATTTAATGCAATATCTATAATGGGAGTTCAAGTTTAAATAAATAATAGTGGCTAGTGCAGTAGGATAACTCTTCTTTTCCTCAGCAATCTCACTGACCTGCCTGGTTGTTGCATTGTCTGAGTTTTTATTTAAAACGGAACAAGTATGTCCATGGTACTGAAGTCTTTCTGGACAATAAACCCTTCCACCAGATTATGGCACTATTTATCAATAATGTGTGTGAAATCGTCAAGCATAAAACAAAATGTTTTGTACTGAGAACATTTCCTCGTGGTTATCACCCAGTTCACGCATTTACATCCACTCCTTTTTTGTTTGTTGACAGACTGCATTGCTGTTTTGATGTCTGCTTCAAATTCGCCTGTATAGAGGTAGCAAGCTATATAGTTTCAGTTGGTGTCATCAGCGGGGCAGATCGATCAAATGATGCTGCCAGGCATTAAGTACAGGGTAGGAACACTGAGTTGTGGGTGAAAGGACGCTATGTAGAAGACCAGTGAAAGTTTTGCCTGTCTGTAACTGCAAGTAGTATCTTGATATAGAGAACTGCAATATTTTTCTTCTTCTGTTATTTTGTTTATTTTATGCCTGGTTCTTTTAGGAAATGCTTAAGGTGTCTTTAATTTACACAAGTCCTCCCTCTTTATGCATCTGTGGCTTGCTCTCCCCTTCTTTCTCTCTTTCTCACCCACTCTTTCTACTCCTCTGTCTCAAGCTCATTAACCACTTCCTGCACAAACTACCTGTCCCTCTCTATCTTTCTTTCTATCTATTCTGTGCAGTTCTCACCCCTATCTATTCACCGTGCCACATAATTCCACTACACAAATATACTTCACGCAACACAATTCCACCCCACACAACTCCACAATTACCAATTCCAATACAACCCACATAGTTCCACTCCACACCCCATACATCCACTACACTCCAAACCAAAACACATAGGTAAAACCCATTGTCATTTACAGCGCCAATCGCTCTAACTCTTGCAAATGCAAGACCTATCGCATTGCAAATGCTTGTTTTGTGTTGTGTTTCAACTTTATTGCTGTTTAAGTGCTGCATGAATAATTTACACATTGCCTCTAAGTTAGGCCTGAATGCTTTTGTGGCAGGTTACCAGAGGGTTAAGCACAGGTTATTTTTATGACTGTTTGTAGTTCACCCTGACAATGATTATGGCTGTTGCTTGAGAAGGGCTCACACCCTCCTCCGCCAACAACCCAATTTCTTACAGACTCCATCCCGCAGCTCCCTAAACGCCACCGTCTATGAGGACCAGATCAATGCCAAAAGCCCTTGGAGTGCAAAAATGTGAACGTCTCCTGCCGTAGCTAGCAACTGGTGGTAGTTCCACACCTCAGTTATACCTCAAGCCATGGTAAAAACAAATGGGTATTTTCAAATAAGATGAAGTGGAAGAAATGAAAGAAGGTCTCAATGTAGGAGGTCCCTGAGGTAAGGGAAATGAGAGTTGTAATGGAAGTACATGTGGTAGTTAAAGAGCTGATCTGGTTGAGTATCATCATCATTGTGAAGATGGATGATCAATGTCATTTGTTAATTTAATTTAATATACTTAGATTATATACATGTTTAATTTAAAATGTAGTTAATAATGCTACAGCAGTTTTTATAATCATTCCAAGTTTAAAATAGATATATAAAATAATTTACATTAACATTTAACTTACATTTTTTAAATATGATTTTTAAACTTTAATTGACTTTTCGAAAATTTCACTATACTTTCCAATCTGTGTCCCAATTGCGGAGGTCTCCCCAAGTATGTGGAAAATAAAATAAAGTCATAAAGTTCTTATTAATAATAACTGTATGTTGGTATATGATGTTTTTCTGACTACACCACCTCTTTCGGTGGTGGGGACATGCAAACCTACACTTTTGAGTAACTTTACAATTGTAAATGGCGAATAGCCAAAAGAAGTAAATTTACTCAAATGTTGAAGAGTAAACTTATACATGCAGTTTTACTCACCTGCAAGTTTACCTTTGTCAATAGGCCCTTGTTGTTCATATGAAGCAGGGGTCTTCAATCTGTGGGGCGCGACCCCCAGGGGGGGCGTGGAGTTGTGGAATGGGGGTTGCGCCTTCCCGTCACACTTCTGCCTCGAACTGCCTCAATCTGGATTCCAAAACTTTTACTCTTCGTTTTGGATTCCGAACAGTGCATTTCAAGGAGCTCTTTGATTGGAGGACATTGACGACTGTCCTCCAATCAGAGAAACTGCAAGATGCACACCAGAATATGCCGGGAACTGGGGCCATAAATATGCACCTGTGGAGTGTGGAAGGCTCTGTATTGCTTCAATATTTATTTGTTCCTGCTGCCTTGCATTCCTGCTTCCTTTCCTGGACTTCCTCGTTGCTGCTGCTGCTGCTGTGTTGTTCCAGCTGGTGTCCTCGTCGTGCTTCTTCCTCGTGGCTGCCTCTGCAATCCGATCTCCCGGCTGTTTCCTGGTTTCGAAGTCAACCGAAGCTTCGCAAAACTTGTGAGTAGGCTGCCTCTTCCCCTGCATCCACCCTGCCTTTTTTTAACCCCTCAGAGACACACACACACACAAAGGATGTGCATTTCCTTAAGGATTCAAAGAGTTGCAAATGTATAAATAATTTTGAAAGGTGGGTTGGGGCTCATTTATTGGAGAATATTTGTGCAAATGAAGAGAGTTAAAAACTATTTACCAGGGGTGAGATAAAAGGTCAAAAGGGTCGCAAAATAATTTGCCTTCACTATCGTTTTTTGACTAGCATGTGTTGTTGAGCCAAATTTTAACTCAACATTTACCTTCTACATTCATATAACTTCGCTTCTCAGCAAATGTTTATTTTCAATCTTAGCAAAGTTATTCCACTTTGTTTCCATGACCTTTAATTCTGGCCCAGTTATTGCATTTTTGTATTGTCCTCTGGGGATACTTTGATGGCATATTTCTATTTCTTGGCACATCAAACTTTTTACTGATAATAATACTATTTCACCTAAAGCAACTATTCCTACTTCTCCAACTGCTCTGACTGCCACTACCAATTTCACTACTGCCAGTGCTACAACAGCTACTAGTACTGCTAGAAATCATATCAGAGGGGCTCAGCTACATACTTTTGGATATTTTTTCAGGAAAAATAATTTCAGATTAGCAACATTTGTAGGTGATAAGGGGAAAATATTTCTGTAAATCTGATTTTGCCAATTCCTACTAACCTTGTAGTCTCCTTCAAAAACAAATCTATTGACTTTGACCTCCTGTGTACCATGCTAGACCCTAAACACGATGTGAGTGACAATGTTGAAAATGGGTTCTGCCTTAGTATGCAGAGGTGAATGGCATCTGTTTACCTGCCTTTGTTCTGTAAATGGTGGCACTGTCACATGATTACAATTTCCTCGACCTGCAGCTCGCTGGAAAATGAGCAATTCTGATAAATTACCTTTGGCTGGTGTCCTTTGTTAAACTTTCTTCTTACCTCATCTGAGGCCTCCTGTCCCCCTACATCACCAACTTGACCAAGCAGCTGGGGAGGGGACCCAGTATGCCAGTCCTGTTTAGTGGGCAGCCTCCTGTAAACTCTCGCCATCAGTTTCTTTGATTAGTGGTGGCAATTGAGTGGGTGATTCTCTTTTGCTGGGGAGTGCCTGTTCTTTACCAAGGATTGTTTTTCCAATCCTCTCATGAGGATACAACAGGACTGCTCTGGAAGGGCTGCCTTACCATACTTTCTCAGCTGCTGTTTCGAGAGGTTCTCTTACTTGGGGTTGCACCCTAGTAACGTCAAGTTAATGTATCCAGATAATAAGGTCACCTGGGATGGGGTGGTTAGTGGCTGTATTTATTGGTAGCTGCAGCCTAGGGTAGACACAGCTCCACCCTGTTTCAAGACGATGCAAACGTTGTTGGTTTTGGGAATGGACTTGAAGTAAGGCTAACAAATGATAGGTTTGTGTATCGTAAATGGCTTTTAGCGGTTCAAACTTTTATTTAACAGGGCACTTGTGTCCTGAGATGACTCAGTGGCAATTGAATTTGGAGAAGCGAGTACTGGTTTATGGTTCCAATCCTAATAATGGATTTAAAGTGTGATATCTCGGGAGCTGTATGTTGTAGAAACCAACCAGAGACATCACGTGTTGTGTGCACTCAGACTCGAGCTCTCAAAGGGCTAGGGTTGTGCCTTTTACTTTCTTTCCGAGGCAGGGTTGGGGCAGTGTGACTGTGGTACAGGCTGCAGGTGCTCTGCCCCTTTTGAAATGGCGCAGCCATCAAGCCTGGTCTGGTGGCTTAGTGGACTAATGCACCCACTGTAGGGGCCTGTGTTTGACCTCATGGTTACAGGTTCAAATACCGGTGGGTCCACTCAGCCTTTCCTCCACCTGAGGTCGATAAAATGAGTACCATTGAGTTGGGTAACAATAAACATCTGTTATTCAGCGCCTTGAGACCCTACCTTGGGTGATACTTGCGCTTTACAAATACACATGTTATGTTATGGAGCTGACAGAAAGGCAGTCTGCTTGGTGGGGGCCTGGGTGGGTGGGGGGCTTGGAGGGGGCATAACATTGATGGGATGAAGGGGAAGAGCCTGGACAGACAATGCCCTGCCTGTTTGTGATTATTAGGTATTGAGAGACAGGGCCAGACATACTTTAACTGACAGTAATGAGAGGGACAGATGGGAGGGGGTGGGAGAAAAGAGGCGTGTGTAAACTGTTTAACTCTGCACAAGACCTCCAGGGTTTTAAGGGACCCCCTATTTCTCCCGGCCAGGACCAGGTGAGCTTCTAATGTGGCTACACGTATTCCTGCAGAGTGGAAGGCCCTTTCAAAGGTTGACTAGACATCTTTCTGTTGCTCACTGCTGTATTTTGTTTATAAACTGGTACTGATGAGGTGAAACCATTGCTCAGTGTTACCGTGTGTAAAAAAATGTCAAAATAATGAAGCAGTAGTATCCCAAAATATGCGCATCACATAGCATTATTTACATTTTCTTACCATACAATTTAGTTGACCCTGCTGCATAATTTGGTCCTCCCTTGCCTCATAATTTTAGTAGCCCTTGCTATAGGGCAGTCTGGCAGTGCCCAAAGGGGTGGCCAGTCAGGTCAGTGTGTGTGCTTTGTTTTGCTGGTTGCTGACCTGTTTTACAGTCTGGTGGACTGTTTTTACTCTTAATTTCTGTGCTATTACCACAAATATTGTCTGCAGGACGCACAAGTGCATGTAGTCTACCATACCTTGCAAAATACCTCTACAGCTCGGCCTTTACAAGTTTAAAACCGCAGCATAATTTGGTCCTCACTTGCCTCATAATTCCAGTAGCCCTGCCTATAGGGCAATCTGGTCGTGCCCAAAGCGGTTGCAGGTCAGGTCAGTGCTCTTGATTTCTGTGCTATTACCACAAATATTGTCTGCATGAAGCACAAATGCATGCAGTCTACCATACCTTGCAAAACACATATACAGCTCAATCAATTACAAGTTTAAAACTTCCCCGCTTTCCAAATAAGGGCCCCTTTTTAACATCTCATATACGCTGCACTCACACGCAGTAAACTTCATTGTCCACTCTGCGCTATATCCCTTATAGCTCAGTGAGCTCCAGTGATGAGTGAGAGGGGAGGCCACACTTGGTGGCACTGGCAGGAGGCCAGAGAGTGTCAAGCTGGGCGCCAGGCTTAGAAATCATAACTATAGGTGACAAAGGTGAAGAGAATTTTTTCAGGCTTTCATCTCAGGCTGTCACGAAGGAGGGGATGGTCAGACACCAACCTGTCAAGGAAATTGTAATTGCCAGGGAGAGAGTACATACTCTTTGAGTGGGGTTTTTGTGATTACTAGATAATCCTCATCAGAATACAGCAGCGAAGTCTTCGTGACCACTGAATGTAAATTGTGCGCACACAAGTCACCTTGTTATGTGTGTGAGTGGCCTCTTGGTGCATCCCCAGTTCAGCAGAGCCTGGTGTGCTGCTGGCAAAGCAAAACAAAAACAAATAGAACACCCTGTGGTCTTACAGTTGTCCAATGCATTATGAGTGATTATGGGGCAAATGGGATGAGCCAGAAGGTCTAACAAAATGGCAGAATGCCACCAGTGTCCATGCATGTATGAACATTAATTCCTTCAAGAGAAAGAGAGATGCGAAAGAGAGGTTAAATGCAAGGAAGGAGATAGAATATGAGAGCAAAGACAAGAAAGTCAATAGAGGAACATAATGTATCGCTGAGTAACCAAGAGTCTGCCACAACAGCCTGCACTTGTCTGGCAGGGTTTCCAAGCAAGCACCGCAAGGCTGGCTTTTACTGGATAGCAGTGGTCTTCCTTCTGAGATCAATTAGGACACGGACAACAACCTTGTAGTCCTTCTACCTTTCTTGAAGAAGGTGTCAGGAGATCAGGAGTTGGACTAGCCTAGATAGAGAGCACTACAATAATCAATGTGGGCACAAACAGCAGATTTTTAATCTCATTAACAAGTAGGCGGTGGATTTTAAACATTTCGTCCACCCATGTTACCTATTGCTATCAATGTGTGCGCACTCAAGAGAAGGGGAACCTTGGTAATGGCCCACAACGCCAGCTCACATAATGGAAGCCAGGACCAGCTGCAATTTCTGTTTTAAGCACGTGGAAGGAACCTGATGTGTTATTCGCGTTTTAGATAAGATAAGAAGATTTTTTACACTTCTTGTGAAATTGCAAAGAGTTTTTTTTAAATGACAACCATACTGCATGCAGCAGCAAGTCTGTGGTAAACATTAATATTGGACTTTGGAATTTTGTATCATAGGTCAAACACACATTTGACATGGATCGTTTCCTGCTGCCAAAAGATGGTAGATCACTCAAACAAAAGGCCGAAACAGATGTCGAGAAAAGAGCTGTAAAAAGTAGGAAGTATGATGCCTCCTACCTGGACCTTGGATTCACCTGCGTCACCATAAATGGTGAAATAAAGCCACAGTGTGTGGTTTGTGGCATGACCTTGGCTAACGAAAGTCTGAAACCAAACAAATTAAAGCGCCACTTGGAAACTAAACACAGGTTTCTGGTAGGAAAGAATACAGATTTTTTGCCAGAAAGCTGGAATACATCACCCACCAAAAAGACACTGTGAAAAATGTGGTCTCGGCGCCAACAAATGCCTTTAAAGCATCTTACAAGTGGCGTACCACATTGCCAAAAACAAAAAGCCTTTTACAGATGGGGAAAAAGTGATTCTTCCAGCAATGCTTGGTGTGGCCAGGACAATGCTTGGTGAAAAAGCGGCAGAGAAGTTGAAAATGGTACCACTCTCAGACACAACAATTTGCCGCCGAATCTCTGACATGTCAGAGGATATCCACAGACAACTCCTTGCACACTTGAAATCGAGTTTGTTTGCTTTGCAATTGGATGAAGCGACTGACTTATCTAAGGAAGCTAATTGCTTACGCCAGATACTGCCACAAAACTGTACTATTGGAAGATTTTTTATTCTGTAAACCAATCATGGGACAGGAAACATCATCAACCCTGTTTGACATTCTCAATGACTTCCTGTGCTCCAACGGCTTAAAATGGGACAGCTGTGTTGGGATCTGTACTGATGGTGCTCCTTCCATGTGTGGGGCTAGGGCAGGCCTAAAAGCCAAAGTGTTAAAAGTGGCTCCTCATATTGTATGGACCCACTGTATGATACACCGAGAAGCCCTTGCAGTCCGAAGCATGGATAGAGAACTTGGGGATGTGTTGGATTGTGCTGTGAAAATTGTTAATTTCATAAAGGCTCACCCCACTAGAGCTCGTCTGTTTGCAATTTTGTGTGCAGAAATGGGAGCGGAACATAATGGTTTGCTTTTCCATACAGAAGTCCGATGGTTATCCAGAGGGAAAATTCTGAATCGTATTTTTGAATTAAGAAATGAAGTATGGCAATTCCTTCTAGATTTGGATCCATACAAAGCAGAACAGTTGTCTAATCCCCGTTGGCTTGTGCTTTTGGCATACCTTGCAGACATCTTTGATAAATTAAATTCCTTGAAGTTGTCTTTGCAAGGAGCTGAAAGTACATCTTTCACAATGTGCAAAAAAAAATCTGCTTTCAAGAAGAAGCTAGAGTTGTGGAAAAGACTAATCAAAGATGGCCTGCCGGAGGCATTCCCATGTTTATCAGAAGCTGTTGAGGGCACAGGATATGAACTTGAAAGCGCTGCTGAGGTCATAAGAAATCACTTGACTTCTCTCAGGGACGGTTTAGAAAAGTACTTTCCTGAGGACATTGATCATGACAATGACTGGGTCTTTCAACCTTTTCTAGTGGATGCAGGTACTCATCTCCCAGTGCACCTGCAGGAAGACCTAATTGAGGTCCAGAGTGATAGCGTTCTCCAAATGCAATTCAGCAAAATCCCATTGGGGGAATTTTGGCTGAAAATGTCTGAAGAACATTCATGTTTGCCAAAATTGCAGTCAAGACTATTCTGCCTTTTAGTTCGTCATATTTATGTGAGATTGGGTTCTCAGCATTGGTAGTATTAAAGAATAAGTAACGTTCAAGGCTTGAGGTGGAACACAGCCTGAGGATGGCAGTTGCAAAAATACATCCACAAATTGACAGTCTCTCTGGAGAAAAACATTCAGACCCATCACATTAGTTCAGAAATGTGTTATCAAGCTTTGTCGAATTATGTTTTGTTTAGGAAAAATAAAGTACTGTTGTGCATTTCTGGGCAATTCTTTTTGGAGACTTTTTGTTTAAACTGTGTAGTAAGCCTGTGACGCCGAACTACAATCCCCCACAAACCTTTAGTTTGCTAAACACTGTTTAATAATATTTCCCCACCGTACAAATGATTTGCCATGGGAACTGGGGGCATTTGTGGTTGTCGGTGATGAGGAGTACCAAGTTCTAGAAAAAAATTTCAGGAGGGGATCCTTACGGCTGGAAATTTTGACAGGGGGGTCTCGGCATTCAAAAGTTTGAAGACCTCTGATATAAAGTGAGAAAACTTAAGATCAGTATTTTTGTTTTTTTTCTCAGGTTTGGTTTTTTATATTTCTTTTTTGATCTGCAAACACTGTTTAATAATTGTGCTGGAAAATAGTAGCATTATAGTTGCTACAATTTTAAATTTGTCTTCAAATTTGTTGGGGTGATGTGACGAACATTGAGGACAGGGACTCCATTCCCCACACCACCTTGTTTGCAGAGCCCAGGAGAAGGGGCTAACCAGCTGCTGCTGTGCTCTAAAGCGCCTGGAGTCCCACAGTGGATGTGATGAACATTGAGGAAGGAGACTCCACTCCCCACAAAAACCAGGAGGAGGGCTAACCTGCTGCCATTGCGCTCTAAAGCACTTAGAGGCCTGCGGGCGTAGGGGACGGAACGAACATTGAGGAAGGGGACTCCATTCACCATAACACCTGGAGGAGGGGCTAACCTGCTGCCGTTGCGCTCAAAAGCACCTGGAGACCCATGAGTGCGGAGGATATGATGAACATTGAGGGAGGGGACTCCATTCCCCACAACACCTTGTTTGCAGAGCCCAGGAGAAGGGGCTAACCTGCTGCCCTTGTGCTCCAAAGTTCCTGGAAAACCCCGGGGCGCGCCTGGGCATGTGTGTTTTTAGCAGGAAAAGGCTGTGCTGGACCAACGCCCTTGGCCTCCTCTCTTCCCAAGACTGCGGATTTTTATTTTTACCCAGGTACTGCGAGTGTTGTTGAATGTGTGCCCCCCATTTGTGTAATGAACCAGACAGTGGGTTGAGTTCCCTTTGTTGGGGAATCAATTTTGTTTAATCATTTAGGTTCGGGTAGGGAATCCATGAAATCTGGGGATCATTGCAGTGGAATTTGCTACAAGTTTGCAGTAGTGTCCAGTCCCCTGCTTAAGTGGTGGGAGGGCTGGAAGAGGGAAGTGGGGAGGAGGTGAGGGTTCGGGCGACAATTATTTTTTAAATAAATAAAAAAAGGTACCTGAATGCCACCGACCTCTGCATCGCGCTCCTCCAGGCTTCTTCTTCTGGGCACAGGCTCCCAGACTGCACTGCGGCCAATCAGGATGCTGCATGAAAGCAGCATCAGGATTGGCATGAGCGCTGGCAACTTGCGCTCCCTGGCAGACTGGGAACCTGTGCCTGCTCTCTCCAGCCCGAGCAACGCATCTGGGGCTGGAGAGAGGTTCACTGCTCATGAGGGTTTGGCCGGCCATCTCAGGAGTAAAGGGAGTGCCCACCAGCAGTGTCATACCCTGGGCCCTCCCCCAAGACTTATCAGAGTCCTGGGGCGGGTCCGGGGGATTAAAATAAAACAATAATAAAACTGGTTTAAAACCCGTTTTATTATTGTTTTATTTGCTGGTGGTGACGGGAGGGCAGTGCTCCTCCACCCTAATGGAGCGGCCGCCACTGCAAGTCTGCCTTTTATATTACTCTACTAATATGGGAAAACGGAAAATAACCTCAGCAGCACCACAGACCTAAGGCCTCATTTGATCTCTCTTGAAGTTTTAGGCTCTTCTTGAACTTGAATGGGCCCATTCATGCCAACACCTCACTGCCCACCAATGTGACGTTTTGGCATACCAGACTCTTCCCGCCACATCGATTGCCAACGATGCCTGGCAATGTAAGTTCTGCACTTCATGCTGCAGTATCGACAGCTTATGCTGAACATCAATGCGTAGCTTCAGCAACGACCATGTGCGACGCCCGACATGATCTCAATGCTACAACGATGAACTTTCGCAACGCGTGGCCTGCTCTTCGTGGTACATCGACGACCTTCCGTGATGCTCTCCCTGCTCCTCACAGCCCCTTCCACCATGACCATTTTCTCAGTTAAACTTAAATTTTGGTCTTTAGTTTAAATATGACCAAAACTGAGACAAGAGTCTAACTTTACTACTCGTAAATGCCCTTTGTGAATGCCGAAAGTTGTAAAGTTAGACTTTCATCTCAGTTTACCTTTGTGAATTGGGCCCATGGTCTGCACTGATGGATTATGACCTCGTTTGCACATCCCCAGACAGTGGTAGAGCACACCTACAACAATGCAAAGGGCAAGACCAGGGGTATCGTGGAGCAGACTTTCGGGGTACTGAAGTCTCACTTCTGCTGTTTGGACATGTTCAGGGGTGATTGCTATACTCCCCCCCTTAGGTGCGCAAAATTACTCTGGTTTGATTTACTGCAACTTCTGTGGATGAGGATGGGGATGAGCTGAGAAAGAAGGGAAAATATGGGCACAATTGCTGGGACTCAGCGAAGGAACACCATTGTGCATAACGTTTTCAGTGAAGCCTGAATCAGTTTGATGGCCATAAATCCAATTTTTGTTTTGAGAGAAAAAAATGTAAATAAATGAATGAACACTTCCTTTGTGTAAGCACTTTCATTTAACATTAACCGTAAACATCAATACATTCACATCTCACCTAATTGTATTTAGCCCATCACAAAGGTCTTTGTCTAGGTGTTATTCTCACCCCAGTACACCATCATGTGGTCCAAAACATGCTTACATATCAACAGCATGTGCTAAACCCATGTGTGTGTGGAAGACTTACACCAAACAAAGGTAGCAATTTGGAACAGTGTGCACATGTCGTGAGTATGTGTGGTGCAAATGTGTACTGACTGTCAGATATCCTACAACAATCCAAAGGGAGTGTAAATGTAAACAGTGTGCAATGACTGTGTGTGTGTGTGTTTTGTAAGTCATTAATGTTTCCACTGCTTTATACTCATGGAGTCCAGTATAGTGGCCTTATTGTCCTATGACTGTGAACAGAGGCCATATGATGTGCATGGGCACACAGTGCAACCCAGTTAGTCTACATATGCTACACAAACGTTTGCAAGCACATACCAAAATCAGTGTGGCATCTCACCTAACACAAAAATGTGGACTCCTAACCTGTTTCGGCGCTGGATTGGCTACCTCACCACAATGCAGCCACATTTGACCTAATAGGCAAGGATTCAACTGTTACATGCAGGAAAGGATGTGACCGTGTACCCCTGTCTTACTCTGAAACAAACAATGCAGTGACTCCTACAGCTCCATCTATGTGTGCTAATTTCTTCAGGACACAAAGCAAATCTAATAGTCAAATAGATGTCAAGCTATAACTACATGTGATGTCACAACTAGCAAGGTAGCATGCACTGACGTATCCAAGGTCAGAGAGGCATAAGCTGTCAATAAATGCACATATGACCATCTGGAGTGAAGGTCTACCCACATTCTAAGTTCAAGTAAGCCCTCTCTGTTGCTGAAAAATGTGATGCATGGAAATGCTAAACATATTACTACTTGGAAGTCATGACACTTTTTAGACCTCCTCAAGCATGACTTGTGAAGGACAACATATTGGCTAACAGTTTTGGCTGATGCTTTTCTGCAGGCGTTATGTGGATGTGTCACACATATAGTGCCAGACACCAAGTCCAGATAGCAGATGTGTGTATACCCCTATATCATAGGTGGTCGGTGGGTATCATAATTTGCTATATGATGTCAGGCACATATGAACAGGTGACCTATTGTCCTAACAACATACCTGTAAAATCTATAGAGTCAATTTGTGATCGGGATGCCACATTCACTGTGCATTGTGTACGTAGCACATCCTTTGTCAGTAACATAGACAGATAGTATGATCTTCAAGTATGGGCATCATCTTGTATGACAATGTGGATATCATTTGCATAGGAGTGCAATATCCATGAACAAAAATTCCTACTACGCAGATACCTACATCAAGACAAGCATAATACAAACTGTAATACATACTGATTATGTCAAGATATGCACATTTGACAATATGTTTCAGAACATTATATTACCTTTCCTATTGTCCACACCATGAACGTAAGGAGTCACATATAACACATCCCATGTCTTCAAGCATGTCAGCAAAGATAATTTGAGCAAGAGAAGTGATCCCTTGAAGTGTTTACCTGCATTGCACCAATCAATACACAGTACCACACACAAAGGGCTAGTTGCGTGAAAAAAAACACATGCATTGCCCATTTCTCTAGTGAGGCGTCTGACAGAAATGACACTTTAGTAAGAATTGTGATGCTTTAGTAGGAAATGTGATGCTTAAATAGGAAACGTAATGCTTTAGTAGGAAAGGTGACACTTTAGTGGGAAACGTGAGGCTTTAGTAGGAAACGTGATGCTTTAGTACGAAATGTGACGCTTTAGTAGCAAACGTGAGGCGTTAGCAGAAAATTTGACACTTTTGTAGAAAATGTGATGTTTCAGTAGGAAACATGATGCTTTAGTAGGAAACCTGACTCTAATAGGAAATGTGTTGCTTTTGTAAGAAATCTGACGCTTCAGTCTGAATTGTGAAGCTTTAGTAGGAAACGTGATACATCCATCCAAATGGCTCAGCCATGCTGCAAAACAGGAAGTGTGAATTTCCTTTCTCTTTCACTTTTTTGTTTGTTTGGAGTGTGCTCTTGCAAACTGTACTGTTTTTTGGTCTTGTTGGTGTCTCTGTTGTCCCTGTTGTGTAGGTAAATTGTTATTTGTGTATTGCAATTGTATTTTGTATTGTTTTGTGCACTGTATTGTCGGATGTTTGTCCATTTAGGGGTTTGTAATCTTAGAGAAAGGGTTCTTTTTTGTGGTGTTTGCGTTTAGGGTGGGTAGTTTGGGTAGGGAGATGTCTGGCAGGGGCAGAGCCAAGAATATGTCAGAGAAGGAGTTTGGTGGCCTGTTGTGGCTCTTGGTGCGCTACCGTTCGAACATGATCGACAGTGAAGGTAGGGTTAGACAAGGCTACCTTACACTAGAGAGGTGGGAGGAGGTGCGGTTCGAGATGAGTCGTGCCTTTAACATCGAGCGTAACGTCCAGCAACTTAAGCACCAATGGGTAGATGTGGTCAACCTGGAGGCAGATCTCTTAGACCACCTGGGGATTGAAGTTGGTGGGCCTACGGGTAAGTCCCTATATTCCATGGGCTTGTAGCTGTGTGGCCAGGGGCGTAACAAAGGCCCCCGCAGTGTGGGGGGCCTCCCAGGCTTACCCATACTGGAGGGGGCCCCATCAGCCCGTACTAATGTCAGTGTGAGGGGCCCCTTCAGCATATCTTGCAAGGGGGGCCCCCCCATATGTTTTGTTACACCACTGTGTGTGGCTCTCGCAAACATCTTTAAATGCTTTTTCAACAGGAGGGCCCAGATATGTATTTAGTTTAGCATGGCATGATACAGGCTAACTCAGTTAAATAAACAGAACATGCCACATGGGACTGTTCACAGTGACATTACACTAGCCAAAACAGACCATGCAGTGCAGGGGAGGCCCATAGGTGCTGTGGGACTCATCTGGCACTGTGAAGGGAGCATTGTTACCCGGCCTGCTAGGAGGTCATTACTGACTCCAAACTGTGGGGGCCAGCCACCATGCATGTTGCAAGGGAGCGCACTCACATGTCATCAGGCCACAGGTTAGACAGAGTGTTTGCTTCCCCCCCAAAATTGTTACACATACGTGTATATTATGAAAAATTGTCATATTTCCTTTTTGAGTCTGTACAGTGCTTGAATGATCATTGTCCATTTACAGTTCACTGGACACATGTAAGGAGCTAAGTGAAGAAGACAAACAAGCATGGCTACTGTCTGATGTGTGTAGCATTCTTCGGAACACGTATTGACTTGAGAAGGCTCCAGCAATATCATACTATGCAGAGAGTGGTCCGTCAAATTGAACTGTTCACATAGCCATCAAAGCCAGGCACCCTTGTACCATGCAGGAAGCTAGACTGGTCTTGTACCTTGTCTGCACTCTGTACACTGGATACATGATGTGCCAGGTAATATCTGAAAAAACTGCAACATGGCATACATATGTCCATCGTTAGGGCATTCCAACTTTTCCTTATGCTACATGTCCAACGTCTAGACAATACCAGGCATTTGTAAGGTCAATGTACTGTGCTTCATATGTGCACAGAGTACATGTTCAGCATTCACAGAGCAATGTACCATGTTTTTGTCTTGCAGGTGGACCTGACCCATACACCTGTGGCACGGTGGACAGTTTCACAGATCCCAGTGCTACCAGTGAGTGTAACCTGAATGTTTCTGTGCTCTGTAAGGATTGTGTGTGTTCTCATATATTGGTTGCAGTGAGGTGTGTAAGGGGTATCAGCAGTCAGCAGAAACATGCTTTACCTTACTTGCAGATTCACAAAAGAAGTAGGACAAATTTGCATGTGCAATTGATAGGGACCAAATACTATGTGAATTAATATCCATTGTAAGCAGGCCCATACGATGAATGGCTCTGAATCTGCTGAGCTAATGTTGTTCCAGCTATGGTGTACATGCTTATGGCACATATACCATCACCTGACCCAAAACCAACAGATGGCCACAAGTTCAAATGTTTCTCACCCATACTATGGACAAAAAGTAACAACATGTTACCCAAAATATGTGACAGAAATGTTGCATGGGATAGGCTGTGATTTTCCTGAAACAGTATGTTTGCCCAAGTCAAAATTTGAGAAGGACACAGGTGTGGTTGGAGTGTAATACATATCCCAGACAATACTACCAATTGTCAACAACACATATAATGTTAATATGTGCACAGTGAACATCTTTTTCAATGTAATTGTCCTCCTATTGTGTGTTCACATCATACCATTCCCGTGCCTGCAGAATACGTTGCACCACCCCACCATGTCAGACATTCATCCCACTAAACAGCAAACTGTCTTGGGATCCATACATGTACCTGTAGTTCAGTATTTAGCCAAAGTTTGGACTTCAATGGACTTGGGAGACCATGTGAGCAGGCTCAGCATACCAAAACATGATTTCTCCCTAGTATAAATGCTACATATGTGTTTGTGAGGTGACATAGTTGAAATGTATCATTCATGCTAGCAAAACAAGTGGGCGGTTACATATCCCCATCTGTTGCTGTGAGTGTGTAAGCACATTGTTCATACCAATGACTTACTTGGATTCACCCATTAGCCCATATCTATCATGATATGTGGTAACTGTCATCCCCCATCATGGATACCTGTGCATCCCTCAGAGTACTGCATATCAGTGACATGGGGTGACAGGAGAAATTGGTAAAATACCATGGTGGTATAAAGGATGTTGTCAAAAAATTCTATGTGAGCATAGAATTGAAGGAATGAACTTAAATCTGCCTGTCTGATGCACGTTGCTAATGTTGGAGTCTACATGGCAATGTATCGTCAATTTGGTGTGGCAAGTCCATACAGACTATGATGATTCCTACCTTAGTTCAGACTGAATAGGTATTAGTCGATGTGGCACATGTCAGCAGTCCATACATGCTAATACAGTTACATGCCTGACTCATGCCCTCATATACCCAACACCCTATAATTAACACACGTTTATACCTTTGTAGCATTTTGTGATGAATAAGGCCAGTTTTTGTAAGTGCCACGGGCATGTGTGCACTGTATTGTCAGGATACAGGCCATTTCACAGTCCACCTACTACTGTCCTTACCCAAACTGTCTCCCCCCTGGAATTTTCACAATTTAACCTTTTTGGGCTATTACCTCCAAGATACAGCCAATGTAATCATCCATATGAGATCTAGAGCATGCATGCACACACTCATCACATGGATAAAGTATGAGTTGATGTGCATCTAGGTAACAATCCGTACTGAAATGTATCAACAAACACTTGGTTCTGTAAAGGACCACAGGCTATTGCTTGAATTTCACGACGTGATCTATGTAAAAGGGTTCCAAGTATGTCCATGAGTCAATATTGGAGAGGTGTCCAACAGGTCTGTTGATTTGGAGGTAGCTAACCACACTCCGTCTATGTTTCAACTACCTGGCACAGAGTCATTCTATGCTGCAATGTGTGTGGCCTTGTGTATTTGCCATAACAGTTAAACATTGCTGAAGCACAATACTTGTGCTTGCTATACATTACGCATTCTACCTAGATTCTACCCTCTTGCATACTGCATGACAATCCCCAGGGAGTACAGATACACAATGTGTACCATTCCATGTGTACAAAACATCATTGTTCCGAATCACTCTTACTATTCACATAGGTATACATTTATTAGGTCAGACACCGCGATTTCATGTCCCTGCAAGGCCAAGACCTGGGTACTTTTGCATTGTAACTGTAGGAGACCTACATGCTTCTTATGATGCTTGATCAGGATTCGTTCCATAGATGTCTTATTTTGGCCGGACATGCCGCTTGTGCTGCAATAGTAATTCAAGCATGTAATTGATGACAACTTGGACAACTTCAGCTTTCTCTGATACATATGTCCTTCCTCTCCAGCAGGCAACATGACCCCTGAACAGGAGAAGGCTGACAGAATTTGCTTGGAGAGGTACTGCCACCTTAGGCACGTTGCCAAGGCCTAAAGGCATATGGGAAGGAAGCACAAGGAAGGGATGGCAGGGGGAACCTGGAAGCTGCCATCTCAGGGACCGAAAGTGCTTGGCAGTGCAAGCTCCAGGCAGGAAGTGAAGGGGTCCCATGGTGGAAATCCAGGGGCTGTCCCGGGACCCTCCTCATCACAGCTGGCAGTGCCACCACAGGCAGTCCCCACTACCCCTGGGCAACAATCAGACTTTAAAAAGCAGTGTCTGAAAGACAATGCTGACATGAAGTTGAGGCTGGCAGGCCTTGAAATGGAGGTATCCAAACTCATGAGAATGGTTCGCATGTTACAGTAGTCAGTGGACAGGATCGCTGAACAATTGTAGGTGCCCCTATGATTTTCTGCCCCTCCCCAGTTTATATTTGTTGTTTTTATTGATTAGTATGTTAGCAAAGGTTAGGATAGGTTTTAGCATAGGGATAGGTTAGGTTAGTTTAGCGATTTTATAGCTTTTAATATTTATCTGTTGTTAGGTGGGGATATCAGTGGGTAGGTTATTAAGTGGTTGGGGGTTAATGTTTAGGATATGTATAAAAAAATAACAAAATCCCCCCAAAATAAAATAATGTACAGAAAATACAAAAAGATAGTTTGTGTATGGTTGTATTTTACATGTTTCTCATGTGCAAATGTGTATTAACCCGTTCCGTGCTTATGACGGAACCACGCCGTCATGAGCCACGGGCGCCGTGTGCTCATGACGACGTGGTTCCGTCATGCGGCTGCCGCTCGGCCCACGCGCGATAAATTCCCGCCTGTGCGGGCGAATTAATGAGCGGGCGGGGCTGTGACGGAACCACGCCGTCATGAGCACACGCCGCCCGTGGCTCATGATGGCGTGGTTCCGTCACAAGCATGGCGGCACCACGCTCACCCCCCACACCCCCAGCGCCGCGGCAGAATTACCGCCGCAGCCAAGGGGTTAAGGTCGGTGGGGGGGTTGATGTTAAACATGTCTGTTGTGGTATATTTATAGGGCAGGATAAGCTAAGGTTAGGTAGGCTGGGCTAGTTTTAAGTTAGGGTTGTGTAAGTAATGTAGCATAGGTTATTTTAGGCATGGTTTAGATCAGATTAGTTAGTGCAGTTTAGAGAGTTTTAGATTTTAACAATTTTATGATGTCTTGAATAAATGTTCCTTTGCACTTTCACAACTGCTTACTTATTAACTGCGTGGCAGTTGTCATATCTGTTTAAGCTGGGTTATGCACATGCTGCAGGATTTCCTGGCAGTGTTTTTTATACATGTGTTACTAGGTGATCACTTAAGGAGTAGATCATGTCAAGTTTGCAATGGAGTCACTTAAGGGATCTTCAAACATGATTGTCCACTGTAAGTGGCACTCTTGCTGAAAATGGACACACAACCCAAAACATGTATTCACCTACTGTTGCACTGTGGGTGCAAGTGATGCTACATGTTTTGTATGAATGATTAAGTTAAACCATTGTAACTAATCAAGGATGTGTTGGGTCATACACTGATGCCAGCCACTTAAAACTCTCCCTTGCACCATTTTGTTGTCATATCACTGTTGTTTCATGGCTTTTATGCATGGACGTATCCACCACCTGGGCAGAAACATCATTCAGTCTAACAATTGACTGATTCCTAATTGTAGCACTTCACACATGTGACCTTGGGTAACTACTGGCTAGTTAGATGCACATAGGGATCACATAAACTATTTCCCTTGGCCTGTGCAGATTCACCCATGGGTTTATGAAACACAATTCCCTTTAGATAGTTGGTACAGTATTTAGGGCCAACACATCCACCATGGTCTACTTAGTCCAATCATAAACAGACAAACAGCACTCTTGTTCTGGTAAGTGATTTTATTGACACATGAGCCAAGGAGCAAGTGGCATTCCTAACATGGTTTGTGAGCCATTGGGTGTCCAGGCAGATTCCACGGGAAATACATGGAGATACATGTCATGGGACATGTGGAGGAGAAGAGTGCTCCAGTAAGGAGGAGGACCAAATTGCCATTAGGGAAGAAAGGCCACTTCAACAGTCCACAAATGGGTGAGATCAAAAGGTGGGAAAGCAAATAGAGGACAGTACCAGTTGAGAAGTACACTAGCATGGCCATAAGCACAAGTCAAAAGAGAAACTGGCCATGGGGCACAGATAAATGCTACCGGCAAGTTTTTCGGTGGAAAGAGGTGAAGTCCATATATTCGTCCTCTAATGTGTGTTGAGCCCCAACAAGTAAGGCAGCATAGCACTAAGAAGGGCCTGCTGGTTTGCCAGCACAGCAGCAATGTTGCGGTGTAAGGCACTAATTGTTGCTATGTAGGAGTCCTGCTTCCTCTCCATGGACTCCAGGATTCTGCAGCTTGCCCCCAGCTGATTGGCAACCTTGCTGGTGCCACTTTGGCAGGGCAGTTGTTCGTGTCTCTGCCTCATGACACCAGCTATGTCAGCCATGGACTGATCTAAGCCATAGAGCTTAGGGTAGGTGCCTCTCATAGACTCCGAGGTGTTGTTATTGAGACTAAGGAATGTACGGACTCCCTCTAGGTCATGGTCTCCATCCCGCCCGCACCTCATATACCAGCACCAGCTGGACTCCTACCCCACGATGTTGAAATTCAACTTAGGGGTCCTCAGAGTCCAAGGATGAGGGTGGGCTGCCAGGTGGTGTTTGTTGGGTGACAGGTGGATCCTCTGGAGACCCTTCAACACTGTTGGCCCTTCCCACAACTGGAGATGGTGCTTGAATGGAGGCCAGGATTTGCCAGAGGGTGTCTTGCTCGAGGGTTGGCAGGCTGTCATTCTCAGCAGGATCCTCATCCAGGACAGGCAGCTGGTCAGGAGGTGCATCCTCTGCAATGAAATCGATATATGTTAATGGTGATTTATGTTAGATGTTGACATGAGTAATCTGGTTGACATTCAGGCTTTCTACTAATTCACTTTCAGGTCAAAATTGATGCCTAGGACATATGTTACTCATAGGTATTGAGGCCAAGTTGCACTGTAGTTGCCTTTTGGATGGCAGTATCCCTGCATTGTTCACACAACCACTGTGTGACATGGTTACTTGCCGTGTCATAACACATATTGAAACACAGTTACACAGCTCACTGGGCCTGCCATTCCTGCATGTGTGATATGAGGTAAGGTACACATCTGCCTTGGTGATTTGCTTTCTTTTTCATGATGCCTATACTGATTGTGTTTTGACTTATTGACACCACTACTGTCCACTACTGTGCACATTGCACCTAGTCCCCAGGGTGCTTGCATTCCCTGTGATCAGTACTCAGGCCAGAGATTCTTTGAAGGTGATATACGTTTGGTCATTAATTAGTTATGAAGCAGCAGTCTACCTTTCACACAGTACACCATGGCACTCTGCCTTATGCTGTTTTGCATCCACATTGTGCATTCATGTGGCCAAGGGTTCAGTTTTACACACATATGCACACCTCTACAGCTACCAACTTTGCTGCACTGCAGGAATGTGTGAGAACATGTACTTACAATGGGTTTCCTATTTGTGTATACTCATGTGATTTCATTGCACACAAAGTTGGCTCCATATTTGTGGACAGTGGGTACTGTGTACAAACACTGAGGGGACGGCCCAGTCACACTAGGTAGATTGCTAGCACTGACACTCACCTCATTTGCCAGAGTTGGTTATCTACAGAGTATCACACATCATTTGACCCAGGCCCCTTCACTTGTAGGTACACAAGCTTCCTCAGGCAATCATGATTTTGGGCCAGGGACTCAACTTACTGCCACACACTGATGGAACCCAGATCATAGATTGACTCTCATGTGCTTACAACACCAACAATATGCCTGACCATATCAAATGGACTGACATAGCTGGCTGTTTTTGAGGGCTATAGGTCAAGCTGTACCCTACAAAGTAGTAGTGCTAGAATTGGTGAAATATACCTACCCAGGTTTGCCACACAACTAGGCCCATTCACCTCAGCCTCTATCCACCTCTTACTCCTGGCCTTTGTGGTGGCTAACTAGTTGATCTTATACCTTGACAGATCCCTGTTTCACATCCTTGACTTAGACATATGTGGCATGGTGAGACAATTTGCTTTCAGACTCCCTACTGCCAGGTGCTACATCTTCACTCAGGGCCAAATCACATGTAGGAGGTAGTACCCCAATGGGATCCACTCTGTCATCCCTTCCCAGCTGCAACACAACTGTGACACTGCCATACACAGTACTGCATGTGTGTTGGTCAGGCCACCTTGCAGTACACATATCCCTTCTCACCTCCTTGCTAACAATGTCTCCCCATCCAGACACAATGGCAGTTCAACGTGCTCAGTCAGCTTCTACAATTCACTGCACTACCCTGGGCACACCAAGGCAATACACCATCTTTTATTTCAACACATGTGGTCCTCTGATGTGCATCATTTACGTTCCCACCCGGTCTTATTTAGTACATGACAGGAGTTTGGCTGGTCCCTACCATGGCAGGTGACATCTGTGTGCTCTCACTCCGCATGCCGGGAGAGCTGTCACAGTCAGATTTGGCAGGGTCCATGCGTCCATGCATGATGTGTTGTTCCAGTCCATGTTTTTTGCTTTGTATTCTGGGACTTGTAGTTCTGGTGACTCATGTTGTACATTCCACTGGAAGTGCCAGTATACAAAGTTGAACCTGGACTGGTGCTGTACTTCACACATGGAAAAGAAAAACTTGATGAAACTTGGACTGAGCTGTGCAACAAATAACTGGGCAGTGTGACTTACATTTATGTGATGTTGAACAGTACATGATCCATATTCCTGCCCTTTGCCCTGCACACAGCACGGTGGAGCACTGGGACATTGGTAGATTGCACTGCACAACATGACCCTTTTGCTCACATTGCCCCTGGTTGCGACTTACCCTGTAGGTCTTGTTTTCCTCTTGTCCAGCACTGTCCTGTCCCAGAACTCCTGCCATCAACACCTCTGGGATGAGAGCTCCTCCAAGGCATCCAGCTCCTTTTGGGGCACCAGGCCTCCTCCGGTCTGCATGGCTGCCTTCAGATTATTGGCCAGTTTCACATTCGTCATGCCAGTATTTTTTACAGTCAGTGACTGTCCTCTTCGCTTGTCCCACGCTGTTGATATTGGCCACTATTGTCTGCCAAATGGCTTCTTTCTTCCCTAATGCAATTTTGAGTTGATAGGGAGCTAATGTTGGTGCTCTGTCACCTCTGTGATCAAGATACCATCTCCTCCTCACTGAAATTGCACTTCCTCTTCCCCTGGGAGTCAGTCTGGACATCCTAGCTGGTCTTGGGGTTGTTGGGGTAGTTGTCCTGGCTGCTGCTCTCTGCTCCCTGCTCCATGGCTGCCTTCTGTGAAGTGCAGCAATATTTGTTCACAAAAGCGTCATTTTTTATGTTTTTGACGCTTCACACACTGAAAGTGACGCTAATGTGGTTTGAGTCACATTACATGCCGCAAACAAGCTTTACTTCATTATTGCTCCTGATGGGGCAGTTTCCACTGCAACATCACGTCCACGGAAGCATCAAATTTTTTTGGCTCAGCCTGGACCTTACGCCATAGTGGGCTGTACTTTACATACGGCACACCCATGGCTTTTAAATGACACAAGTCATTTTGATGCATTTCTGCCATTGCAATGCATCAGTTCTTGTAAATGAGGCCAAGAGTCAGCAGACTTTGAGCAATGAAACAAAGCATTGTATTGGATCATAAATATGTGTTCATCTTCCCACCTTAAAAATACCCTTGCTCTCTTTGGAAACTATTTCATGAGATGAGAGGTAATTTGAGAAGTCACCAGTGATGTCACTGTACATGTCATGAGGGATGTAATATGAGAGGTCATAAGCAGTGCATTGCGGGGGCATAAGTTATAGTTAGCTCAGGTAACTATAAATGCTGAATTTTGATGGTTTTATGCTTGTGAAATTTGAGCCTAACTATAACGTTCCTATAACCTTTCGTTTTTCGGTGAATTTCTAAGGTTTTTTGATTTTGTTTCCTAGCTGTAACCTGTAACCTTTGAGAGTGAGTGTGTTCGTGAGTGCATAAGTGTCTGAGTGGGTGTGTGAGTGAGTGTCTCAATGGGTATGTGAGTGAGTGTGTTGGTGTCTGAGTGGGCCTGGTAGTGGCTGCATATGTGTCTCACTGGGTGAGTGAGTGGGTATGTGAGTGGCTGAGTTGATCTGTGAATGGGTGTGTGACAGTCTGAGTGAGTGTCTGAGTGGGTCTGTGAGTGGGCGTGGGAGTGTCTGAGTGGGTTTGCGAGTGCCTCCATGTGTGTGTGAGTCAGTCTGTGAGTGAGTGCATGAAGGTCTATGTGGGTCTGTGAGTGGGTGCACGAGTCTATGAGTGTGTCTATGAGTGGGTGCGTGAGTATCTGAGTGGCTGACTGAGTGGGTGCAAGAGTGTTTGATATGGGTGTCTGAGTGGGTGCATGAGTGTCTGAGTGGCTGCATGAGTCTCTGAGTAGGTCTGTGAGTGGGTGCATGAGTGAGTGTGTGAGTGAGTGCATGAGTCTCTGAGTGGGCGCTTGGGTCTGAGTGAGTCAGTGAGTGGGTGCATGAGTCTCTGAGTGGGACTATGAGTGGGTGCGCGAGTGTCTAAGTGGATCTGTGAGTAGGTGGGTAAGTGTCTCAGTGGGTCTGTGAGCAGGTGCATGAGTCTCCGAGTGGGTTTGTTGGTGGGTGTATGAGTGTCTCACTGGGTCTGTGAGTGGTTTTGTGAGTCTCTGAGTAGGTCGGTGAGCGGGTGTGTGAGTGTCTGAGAGCTCTGTTTTCCCCTTTTTTGCTCTGCTTTGCCTTTCCTACTCATTATTTTGCCCTCTGTTTAACTTTTTTCCGCTCATATTTCTGCTGTTTGTTTTGCTCTCTTCTGCTCTGTTTCACCTTTTCTGCTCGTTTTTCTGCCTTCTGTTTTGCTTTTCTGCTCATTTGTCTGGCCTCTGTTTTGCCTTTTCTGCTCATATTTCTGTCCTCCGTTTTGCCACTTGTGAGCCTCGAGGACAACCACACTGGGGCTTTACTAATAATAAGGAGGGGGGCGTTGGGACCCCCCTCGCTTTAGCACGGTAAGCCCGGGACCACCACCTCCACAGGGCTAAGTTTATTTATTTATTTTATTTATTAATTAAACTTATAATGCGCAACAGCTACCCAGAAAGGGTTTCCCGGCGCAAACGCAGATACAGAGGCTGATGTCAAAGCAAAGGCAGCAGGCTAATGATTAAAAAGCCATGTCTTCAAGGATTTACGGAAATGAATGTAGTTAGTTTCGGTTTGAAGAGTTAGGGGCATAGTATTCCAGAATGAGGGGCCAAGATGTGAAAAAGACCTACCGCCCATCCTTGCTAGTTTGATTTTTGGGACAGAAAACCTCCCCTGCGTAGATGAGCGAAGGTCACGAAGAGGGACATAGGGATGAGCCAGTGATTGAAGGTATTTGGGGGCCGTACCACTTTTGATTTTAAACATGTAGCTCAGGGCTTTGAACTTAACTCGGTTCTCCAACCTGAGCCAGTGTAAGTCACAGAGATGGCCGGAAACAGAGGAAGTTCTGGGGATCCGGCATAAGAGCCTAGCTGCAGAGTTTTGAACCAGTTGCAGCCTGCGTGTCACCTCTTTGTTAGAACCCAAATACAGAACATTGCCGTAATCAAGTCTTGAAGTAATCAAGGCATGAACAACAGTCCTCTGAGTGGGTTCTGGTAGCATCCAGATAACTTTTTTAGCCACTTCAAGATAGTGAAACAGGTAGCAGCTACTTTAACAACTTGGTTATGCATACTTAGTGTATCATCCAAGATTACACCCAAATTTCGAGCTTGGCGGACCGGTATAGGAAGAGCACCCATCTCGCAGGGCCAATGTTGAGGACCCCAAAGTTCCCTATTTTTCCCAAATATAAGAACCTCGGTTTTTCCTCCATTCAGTTTGAGGTAGTTAGTTTGCATCCATGATGCAATATTCCTCAACCCCAGCTGAAGGGGAGAAGTCCCTGTCTTGCTCTTCATAGATAGAGAGAAAATGATTTGCGAGTCATCCGCGTAGGAGAAAAGGGTCAGCCCAGATTTCTCTGCAATATCCGCCAGGGGTCTTACATATAAGTTAAAAAGTAGGGGGCTAAGGATAGAGCCTTGAGGCACCCCATGAGTTAGAGAGTGGATATCAGAGCTAGTTATGGGAGAAAAAACTTGGAAAGTGCGACTTGTGAGGAAGGAAGTGAGCCATTTCAGAGCCGGCCCACATAAGCCCAACAAACTTAGGGTTTTAATTAACACAGCATGGGACACTGTGTCAAAAGCTGCGCTCAGATCCAACAAAATGAGGGCCACGGTGTCTCCAGTTAAAAATCATGAAGGAGGGTCGCTCTGACCCCCAGGTCCCGGGGACCACCACCTCCCCAGTGACAAAGGCAGTCTTTAAAGTGGGAGGGGGGCCACCCGGCCCTCCTCCCTGGCCACATGCTACGTAAATTATGTAAAAAAGAAGCAGAGAACTCTGGGTAACCTCCGCTGTGGAAGGCCATAGGCCATGCCCAGTCGGCTGGTTGCCCCAGATTTGTTGGGTGCAGGACCCCGGCTGCAGACCATTCCCCTGTGGCAAACCCCGCTGGGCACAGCTAAAGGCCGTGCACAGCAGGGTGTAGTTGTCAGATGGAGGATGGGCACAAAGTTTGGCAGTAGGCCAGGCCATGCAGCCAACCCCACTGTGCACAGCCAAAGGCCTTGCACAGTAGAGGTTGGCCGTCTGCAGAGGGCTGTGCCCAACCTCTCTGTGAATGGTCAAAGGCTGTGCACAGCAGGGTTTTGCTGTCTATGGAGGGACGGACACAAATAATTCTTGTATGTGGGATTTAATCAAAAGACAACAAGAGATCACTGAAAAAAAACGATGGTTATATTTAAGTTATGGTTGGATTTGGTCAAAACAGCTCAACGTTTGCTATATAAAGAAGTCAGAAATGTACCTAAAAAATACATTTAAAATGTAATGTTTACAAATTGAAAATGAAGCAGTGTGAAATCTGAAGTCTGGTATTGCTGTCATTAGTAGAAAAGATGATAAAAGTGGTAATACTGTTTTAATGGCCTTTTACAAAAAATGACAAAGAATTACTTAGGGGCCGATTCTGATGCGGGTTGGAAAAGCTTCCCGACCGAATCGGTTGGGAAATGGTGTCCGACCCACTCGGATCGGGAAAGTCCGACCGGCGGAGTAGGATGCATCCGGATGCTTCCAGATACGATTTGGTTGAACTCCCATTGACTTCAATGGGAACATTTGTTCCTAACCGCATCAGAATTGGGCCCTCGGTCGGGAAGCTTTTCCAACCCGCATCAGAATCGGGCCCTCAGTCTATTACAAGCAGCTAGAGACTATAGGAAAGTGAGCAAGGAGAAAATGCTTATATTACGTGCCGTACACATTTAGACTTTAAGAGGCACATAATATTCTGGATAAATATGTGAGATTTCCCAAGATTCTCATTATTTTTTCACCACAATTACCAAAAGTGGTAACTTCTTACCATGTTGACCAATCTTTTCAGGAATTGACTCAAGCACAGAAAAGCTTTCTAAATATATTGGTGTACGTTTATCCCCCTTTGTGCAGAATTTGTGTCCATTAAATACACAAAAGATCTCTTTAAAAAGTTGAATTATATTCCTTGGAACAATATTTATATTTCAAGTACTATAGATGTATGTGTTTCTACAATCATAAATCACTACCAAGGAATTACAGCCCTGAAAAGATTCTTATATACAACATCAACTTGGCACTGCAAATGTACTAAGATGATACTTGATCTCACCTTACATGTCTTAAGTGAAGACTATTTTCTGTATTAAGATCAATTAAATCACTAAAAGCGAGGTGAACCAATGGGTTCCATGGTAGCTTTCTCATATGAAAATCTCTTAATGGGCTGGTTTGAGGGAGGCATGCCTGGAATGATGAAATGTATGATAAACAAGACAAAAATGTTTTTGGGGTCGATGAATTGATGATATCTTTATGCTATGGAGCGGCACAATCCAGGAATTAATTGATTATGACTCTTTTCTGAATAACAACAGCTATAATGTTAACTTAGCCTTAAATCATGGCCTGAATATGATTGTGGTTTTGGAACTTGAACTGGATGTAACTAACAGCAGACTACAAGTGAGAATCCGTAGAAAGAGCACAGCCTGCAACAGTGTTATGCACACCACTTCATGTCGCCCATGGCGTTAAATATGGAATGTTTTCTGCAGAGAATTGAGGACCAAAAGGAATTGTAGTGCCAAAAGAAACATATGAGAGAAAATCCAATAAACTCTGCTGAGTTTCAAAAAATGTAAATATCCTGAGAAATCACTTCATGAGGCCAAAAGGAGTGCTGAAAAAAATTGAAAGGCAGAACCTCCTGAAAGATAAACCAAAGGGGAAACCACTGGAACAAAGACTACTATGTATTACAACTTTTTCAATGGAATTTTGAAAACTGAGCTCTATATTAAACAAACATTGGCATTTGTTGAAACTTAATTTATGAAAGGTTCATCTATCAAAACAGAAAATTGTTTATAGAAAAGTGAACTCACTGAGAGGAACTCTCAGTCCCAGTGACAATATAAAATACCACAAAGATACTGAAAAAGGTTGGCTCAACAACCTACTGAATGGCTTTTTTAAATTTGGGGCCTCATTTATTGCATTTTGGCATAGGACTTGCGCTGTCAGCTTTCTGCGTTCCCTACGCCAAAGTGAAAGGGTATGAATGCACCGTATTTGAGCAATACAGTGCATTCCTGCCCTTTCTGCCTGCACTGGTGCCATTTCGGCAGCCCAGCGCCAACTTGGGCACCCTTGCACCATGGTGCAGGGGTGCCTCCGTTGCAGGCAGTATTGTTTTTGTGCAGGGAGGTGCACCTTCCTGCACAGAAACAATCCTAAGAGGCGTTTTCTTCTTTATATGTGTGCTGCAGACTGCAGCACACATGGAAAGAGGAAAAAACGAGGAGAAATAAAGTTTCTCTTTGTTACGCCTCACCTCGGGAGGCATACGGATTTGGCACTTCCCCAGGTTTACATGGGGGTTGCGTGGGAAAACCCACTGCAAAGCCCATGGAACTCCTCCCAGTCGCAAAGTAATGCGACGCAGTGATTTGCGCTGCGTCACCTGACTCATGATTTATGAGGCCACTGAAAGCGATGCAGGGTGGCTTTGCGTGGCTTCATAAATATTTATGAGAACCCTGCGTCACACGTACTAATTTATGTGGTGCAAAAGGGACGCAGGGCTCTCATAAATAGGCCGCAAGGTATGTACACATGTTGTAAGTACACAGTGGATAAATGCAAAAACGTTTGGAACCATGATGGAAAGATACATTTTGAGATTACGATCTTTATCAATCGCAGCATGATTTACTGTTTCTATATTGCGCATTATATATGTGGCAAAATGTCTGTTGGGCACACTAAAAGGGCATTGAAATTGTCAAGAACAGATTTTCACGAATACAAAAGCTACCACTTGATAGGGAAAGTAAGTGGAGATCGAGAATTGTTTCTGAGAAAAACGGAAAACAATGGATTAAAACACTGGAAAGTGTCAAACAGGGACTTAATTTGTGAACGACACACACTTATGGGACAGTAGAGTAAAGATTTAAATTATTTTGATGACATTTAGTATAGTATGCTGTAGTTTAAAATATCCAGTAACAAGTCCCTTTGCAATTTACTTCATTAAATTGCATCCCACTAACGATTTACCTTCAGATCATTCTTATTTTTATACTCTTGATGAAACTAATACTCTGAGAGCAAGCATAACGACCATTTTAGAGTTCGAATATGACTCTGCCTAGTATTTGATTGTCTTTCTTAAGGGTGTTGTTTTCGGAGACATCACTTTTGCGAACATTTGATTGGCATTGGATGCTCCTAAATATTGCTCTGAAATATTTCTGACTTTTAATTTTTGAATTTTCTGCATACGACATAACATTAGCATAGTCTCCCTTTTTTATTTCAAACACTGTGAAAAAACACTACTGAGCTAAGACAGCGGTGATTGTCTCAGCAGGTTCACGACTACAATAATGTGTGGTTCGAATTCAGCCCACTTTTGGCTGTTTTATGAGGAATGTACTGGGGTCAAAATTACAACATACACCGGCATGTGCATGTTTTTGTACTCTGGATACACTATCCCCCTGGAGAAATTGCTGAGTGCTATTTGGAATGTGCACACGTGCTGTTATTTGAAGGCACTGGGGGGCATATTCACAAGCCCCTATCGCCACCACAACGTCACTGCGATAGGGGCCTCGCCTTATTCACAAGGCAGCGTTAAGCCACTTAACGTGGCTTAACGCTGCCTTGTGAATAAGGCCCCCTTTCACGCTGTGTTTAGCGTGAAAGGGGCATGCAGTCGGTGTTGTGGTGGGATTTCCACCCCAACACCCATTGATCTTGACGCTGCCTCCTATTCACAAGGGCAGCGTAAATAGGAGGTAGCGCCAAAATTAAGACCAGGAAAACTCTGGTCTTAAGTTGGCGAAACGAGGAGAAATGCCATGGTATGTTTATGTACAGGAAGGTGTCCCTTCCTGTACATAAACAAACCATTTTTTAAAATGCCGTTTTGTAACTTGCATGTGTGCTGCATGAAGCAGCACACATGTAAGTTACAAACTGGCATTTTCGGTTTGTTTATGTGCAGGAAGGGACACCTTCCTGTACATAAACAAACCTTCCTGCTTGCAGACACCCTTGCACTCTGGTGCAAGGGTGCCTGCGTAGGCGCTAAGTTGTGACACTTAGCGCCATCGCAGGGGGAAACGCAAGGCTGCACCATATCCTTGTGAATATGGTGCAGCCTTGCGTTTCCTAAGTGGCAGGGAGAGGCGTTAAGCCAAGAAGGCTAACGCCTCTCTCCGCCACTTCCTTGTGAATATCCCCCTGGGAATCTTGGGTTCTATTTTTCTCTTAAAATCTCCCTTTCATCTAATTTTCTGGCTCCCTTTCTCTTTCTTCCCACACATTTGCTTTCACTGTAAAAAATAAAATTAAAATAAAAAACTGCCCATCTTTTACGGTTCTGCTAAGCATTTATTTTGCTAGTAAGGTCTTTGTCTGTGTCACTAATGCTTTAAGTAATATTAGGTTGTGGCATTAACCTGACGTTTTTTAATCCCAGTATATTGAACTCTTATGAATAATGCTACATGTGGAGATCTACTAATCTGATGAGAGATCATTGCTGATAACTGTACAAGGTCTGTATTAAATTCCATTATATCTACCATAAGACAGTGCCTTTTTGCTGGTCCCCAAATTGCAGCCCTGAGGTCACATTTTCATTAACAATCACAGCAAACGCAATTTTGGAACATTTTCCATGTCTTTTTGTGCCCCACAGCAATGCCTTGGCTTGACCATTTTAAATGGCAGGGACTCACACAAGTGTTATTCCTTTAAAGCCCACTTGTCGGCATTTTTTATGTAATTAATCTCGAAAACTACTGAACGGATTTACATCAAACCATTAAAACAATACTTTATAAAGTTCTACTTTCATGCTCAATTTGTTGTGAATTCATTCAGAGGTTTCAGCTGTAGGCTTGAGCAGAATTTTCTATTGGAGGGCTTTAATGCATATAGATTGGAGCAGTAGGTGATAAATATGTGCCGGATGGAATGTCTTGGGTGCTAAAAACAATTTGTCCTTTTGAGGTCTGGATATGAGGTGTGTTACTTTGTTCCTGTTGCCCAACTAATACTTATGAAAGTGATTCCCTGGTCTATCAACCTCACCAAATATGTTCACTTTTGCTGCTTTTCCCAATAGTCACACCTTTTGGTCTGCCACCTCTCTGAACTCTTGTAGGGTATCCCCAGTTGTGGCTAGAGTTTTGTATATGTGGTTCTTAGTGTAGACATCTCATAGCTGTGGTATTTTAGCCTCTAGGTGGGATAGTTGATCTCTAAGTGCATGCCGGACAGCAGATTCGATAGCTAGGCATATGCCCTTAATGTATAACCTAGAGGTCACCCAAAGTGTAACCATCTCAGAGACCAACACTTCATTGAGCCCAAGGAAACCAATAACGGTTCTACATAGTTCAGTTTCTTGCAGTGATTCGGAGTGAAAGCGACATGTTCTGTGGCGTGGGCCAGGTTCAGGCAGAATAATCATAGCAAGATTGAGGAGGAATCTTCTAGGGATCTTGGGAGGCTCTTCACATTTTCTCTGAAAGCTATTAGGCTGTGCAATATTAGCTAGTAAATGATTCGTGAGCTTTAGTCATGCACCTTGGAATAGCATTTAAATTGCTTTTGAGCAAGATGTAGTGAGAGGCATGTGTCAATATATCCCTCTGATTGAATTATTTGAATTACTAGAAGTTGCACATGTGGGGGTACTAGGGGGCAGATTTACAAGGCCCTTGCGTCTTCTTCCGCCGCCATTGCGTCACGTTTTCTGACGCAACGGCGGCGCAAAAAATGCGGCCTATTTACAACGTGACGCATCTAGGGAGATGCGTCACGTTGTAAAGCCCTGCGTCACATTATACCAGCATCAGGTATAATGTATGCAGGGTGGGCGTTCCCACGCAGGAAGGCCTCGTAAAAGTGACACAGTGAAATCTACAAGATTTGATTGCGCCACTTTTAGGACGCCACTGCGTCAAAACCTTACGCCTGCTTGAAGCAGGCGTAAGTAGTGACGCAGTGTAGTGGGAATAGGCCTCAACACGCATTGCTGGAGTTGCGCCGTGCTTGCGACACGACTTCAGCAATGCGTGACTTTTGCCCCAACAGATGCGTCAGAATTTCTGACGCATCTGTCAATCCTTGCACCATGGTGCGCCGTATTGTAAATACGGCGCATCCATGGTGGCGCAAGGGTTTCTCAGAGTGGCGCAGGGAAAGTGACGCATATCTAAAGATGCGTCACTTTCTTGTAAATCTCCCCCTAGGTGTTTTTGTAATTCTATCTTTTTATGTCAAGAATTAAATTAAAGTCTCTGGCTCAGACTGTATGCAATGTGTGTAGTGTATTACAAGTATTTTAGAGAGTGATGTAAAATTCATGTGTCTGTATTTGGGTCATATATGTTCACAAGTGAGATTGCCAGTGTTTTCGGTATTTTAGCTTGTATAATATTTACTGTGTTCGTATGACATGCATGCTTGTGTGGAAGTCAATTTTCCTACTCCTCTAAAGTTGTTGTTGTGGGATTAGGACTATCTCTGTGTTCCCCATTCCTTGGCAAATGTGGACTGTGTTTTTGGGCTCAGGTGGGTCTCTTGAAACACAGCTATGTCAATGTGTGATACTCGAAATAAGGACAAGTCAAATTTTCTTATGGTTGTTCGGGCCATATACATCCCAGCTCAGAAACTTAGGTCCATATTTACAAATCCTTTGCATTGCCTCACGCCAGGTGGTGCAAGGCAACACAAGGGCTTCAGTGAAAATGACTAAGTCACGCAAAGCCACCTTGCATGGCTCTGTGTGGCTAAGTAAATCCAGAGTAACGCAAGGCAGCACAAGCCGCTGCCTTGCGTTACTGTGCATTTGGGAGACGTTACATGGGTGGAGTGTGGGTGTTACCACACATCCACCCATAGATTTTGGCACATTCCCAGATTATTAAACCTGGGAATGCGTCAAAATGGTACGCGTTTCCAACAGAGGCGTAACAAGGAGAAATATCGTTAAATCTCCCCATTAGCCGCACATGTAGAAAGAGGAAAATGCCTCTGAGGATTGTTTTTTAGAGAAAGGTGCCCCTTCCTGCACAAAAACAATCCTGCCTGTAACACAGGCACCCTTGCACCATAGTGCAAGGGTGCCTGTGTTGGCGCTAGGCTGCACTATATGCGTCAGCACAGAGAGCAGGAATGCACCATATATTAGTAAATATGGCCCATTCCCGCTCTCCCCATTTGACGCAGCGCACCGCAGCAAGTTGTAGTTCTGCGGTGTGTTGCTCCATATATCAGTAAATGTGGGCCATAATCTCGGGTCTAATCAAGGCTTCATGGGGGAGTCATGTCTAGACGTTGCATGATGTTAATATTGTTGTAAAAGGTTTGTTGGACACAAACATCATGTCAAAAATAACATAATGTCAAGAATATCAAGGAACTGAATACAGCAGGTAAGAATACAGTATTTTAAATGTTCATTACCTTTTTTTAATATAGTTGTATATAATGCTGTTCTGTAATTATTGTATTATTTCTATTACTTTTTGTGTTATAAGTTAGTATTAATTTTATGTTAATTGTGTTTAATTATTGTATGGATAATTTATTTTACTTTTGCTTTGGCGATATAGTTAAAGTTTTTTTATTTTAGTTCAATATTTTGACGTATCACCAGTTGTTGAATTTTAAGGGGTGTAGAATAAGAAGGTTGTTTGATAAACAGTTTAAAATTCTTTCTAAATAGCTAATTTTTAATACATTTTAATTTGATAATTTGATTACGAAATATGTCAATTAACTTATAAATTAATTATTCGAAAATGCTAAACAAGTTATTTAGGGGCCCATTACGATACCCGGCGTAAAAAAATCCGCCATGCATAGAAGCGGCAAAAATCCGCCCGCACACACCGTCTGAACACCGACCACGCCATTACGATTACACAAACCGAAAACCGCCATCGGCGGAAAAATCACACAAGATACCGCCCGCCATCGTCCGAGTCGGAGTCAAACCGCCCGCCACGGACGGAAACACGCACGACAACACAAAACCGCCCGCCCTCACGGCCGACACACCGCACGTGAGATTACGATCGCACCGCCATGAGCGCGGGAAAACTACAAATATACCGCCCGCCAGCGCAAACAACGCCGATGAGAATCTACACGGCAGAAGCCATGGCGCCCACGTCCCTGCACAGAAACCATCCGCTGACAAAACCAATCGCACACAACATGGCCAACAAGTCCACACAGCAAGGCACGCACAAATACACAAGCACAGTACACATCCCGAAAACACCCCCCTGGACAAACAAAAACTACAAAGGCCAGAACCCCAGACACAACACACCTGAAAACAACAGACCATGAGGACACACCCACATAGGTAAGTACAAAAGCAGCACTCCCACAGACCACAACCCCTTGCAACATTGCAAACTAGAGAGGAGAGGAGAGGACACAGTAACATAGCAAGGACAGCAGCACACCACAGAAACGCACACATCACAACCACCACCACCACCACCACCACCAAACACCGGCACCACAAACCCCCTGCACATTACACAACACACACCGCACCAGCACCACAAACACCATGGCACCACAAAGAATGCCCAAGTTCACGCCCATTGAGCTGACGGTCATGGTCGACGAGATCATCAAGGTGCACCCACAAATCTATGGGAACCTGGTCCAGCACACACCACTAGCCACCAGAAAGAGAATGTGGAACCGGATCGTAGACCAGGTCAATGCAGTCGGGACCCTGCCCAGGAACAGAGTTGAAATCAACAAACGGTGGAATGACGTCAAGAGCCTGGTCAAGAAGAAGGAGAGCAAGAACAGAGAGCTGGCAGCCGTCACTGGCGGAGGGAATCCCGCGCTCTTTAAGACCTTCAAAGCGTGGGAGGAGAAGGTGCGAGTCATCATACATCCGGAGATCCTCGCCGGATTAGCAGGGGAGTGGAGGCTGGTAAGTACAAACTAATGTATACCAGCACACCGCTATGTACTCACATGCACTACCACCATGCCACAGCCCCCAGGGACAAACACCCCCATGTCCAGCACACAATACACAACACATCACACACACATGCAACAGACACCACCACACACAGCCCAAACCGAACAACTGTAAGATATGTGGGGACATGTGTACACTCAGCCAGCCACGTAACCACCAACAGGTCCCCGAGTATGCCAGAAGCGCCACAACAAGCACCCACCACACCCATGTGTCCGCCATAGCTGCACTAACCGACAAGTAACAGGTAAGTGGCAGGAACACAAAATGCAGTGGGTGGGAGGGTGGACAGCCCAAGTACAACACACACCAGGCCCCTAGTCCCACAGCACAGCAAGGAGGAGCATCCCCCACACCCCACAGCCACGTGTCAGCCACCGCAGTGCACACCGACAGCCGAAAGGTAGACATCACGGTCCACAACAATCGGTGTCAGTGGGTGTCCAGCCACCCCCACGACCCACAACACCCCCCCACCCCCACAGACCTGCAACATGGAGCACCCCCCGCTTAGAACCATGTGGCATCCAGTACAGTGCACGCCCGAACAACCTGCAGGTGGGAAACTGGACAGGGCTGGATTACTGGAGGCATGAGGACCGTAACACGACCAACACATGGGACATGTCACGTAGCAGACGAACACGCAGCACCGCCCACCGTCACGAACAAGTGAACAATGTGCACACGGACATGAACCACAGACTCACACCTCACATGACCCATCACAGACACAGCAACACCCAAGGAGCCACGTCTGCATGCACAAGCCACACTGAATATAGTACCACACGGCAGCCACTGTGCAACCCATCACACACAACCGAAACACCATTGAAGTCCTGTTCATGTAGCCCCTACTGCCTGTCAACCACACACCCCACAACTACGCCTATGTAAGACAAACAACACTAGACGCAACAGAGCGGAACAACATAAATGCACACGAACACCACTGAACCCATCAAACACACAGACACACCATGCACATACAACATACCATCCATCCCATCCGTCAGCCCCAGTCTCATGAAAGGCATGTCAACCGCACAGCTGCCACACATACAGCAGTCACGCTAAGATACATGCCCATGACCAACCATGTGCCAGAAGTCAATGAAGCGCACGCCACACTGTGAGCAACAACACACAACATGGGCCACACCCCCCCGAGCACTGCAGTGATGCACATGGCACAGGGCAGCACGCACACCAAGGAGATGGGACAACTGCAATACGTTGGCTGGCACACAACCATCACTCACTCATAACGATGCGTCCAATGCCATGTCCAGTAATCACAACAGACAGCAAATATGCAGGCCATGTCAGACATGCACACACCTCAGACCATGCACTGTCATGCTGCCACAACACATGTCACGTTCGGCACCCATGGCTCACAGCATGTACCCCAAAAGCATATTCCCTCCCAAATGCGAATCTGGGGCATGGCCCCCATGTTGCCATATGCGTTCATAAGCGTCCCATTTGAACACCAAAAGCAAAGTACAAACCAGACCCAGGATGGGCCAGGAGCCCGCATACACCAGAGTCACAATAAGTAGGGGCACAGCAACACACCCATCGGCATGGCCAATCCGTCCCATGCCACATGTGCACAGCACACAGTCCCATTGCCAAGCACACACAACTACAAATGGTACAGCCACACACACGCCTCCGGGAAACCCATGTACGAGATTGCACGAACTGTTAATGTCAGACGACAAATCCATACTTCGCCAGGTGCAACACAATAACAAATCTCATTCTCTCCACAGGTGACAAACTGCTGGATGCTGGGGATGGAGACAGCAGCCAGCACAGCCAGCCTACAAGCCCCCAATGAGGACACACGGATGTGGAGGATCTGTCCTCCTCTTCGGACACGAACCACCAAGCAGGCCCATCTGGTGTGGCAGGGCCCAGCCGCTCCCCAGGACCCCTCCTACCCACCAACCCATCATCCTGGGCTGCTGAACATTCCCAGCCCCCTGCTGCCACTGTTGTTGCGGCCACACCCACGGACATTGCGGCCACACCCACGGTCATTGCGGCCACACCCACGGTCATTGCGGCCACTACCACTGCCGCAACCGCCACCATCGCCGCACCGACCACCACCGCCGCCACCACCACCACGTCTTCGCTGGCACCAGCCCCAGCGCAGGTGGTGGCCCGGCCGACTGGATCCACCCTGGGAGCCACAGCGAGGACCGTGGTGAGCAATGTGGCTAGTGGGCAGGCCGGTGGCAGCAGTACCGGTAGGAGGAGCAGGGTCAGGGAAACGCAAGTCTCCCCTGGGAGCCATGCCCTGCCTCAAATGGCCAGAGTCCTTGGGGCCTATGAAGAGGCCCAAGGACAATGGGCCAGGTCTGCTTCAGACACGCGGGAGGTGCTGGGGGTGCTGAGGTCCATGGACGCCCGTATGGGCCAACTCGTGGACCTCATGGGCCAGCTGGTGGTGAGGTCACAGCCAGGGACAGCAGCTCCACCACCGCCACCACCTGCCGGGGCGCAGGGTCGTGCAGCTGTGTCCAGTTCCCCTGCGTCCACAGCCAGTGAGCACACCTCAACCACCAGCAGGTCGCAAGCAGGCACCCCCCCTCGCAAACGTGGAAGGGGCCGTCCGAAGTGGAAACAGATCTCACGGGAGGACTTCGCACGCTCCAGACGCAAGTGAGGCAGCCAGCCTTCCTTGACCACCCACTGCATTGACTTGGACTACGATCCCACTCCACACAACCATCTGGATGGCATGTGTCTGTTGGACCATGGACATAGAACCAGTGGGTACACCCTGAACATCACGCAGCCATGACCGACAGCTCATTGTCACTGCACGCACCACTTTTGTCATCACCTTACACACAATCACATGTCACAGTTTGAAATAAATGCACCTCTTACACAAACTGCTGTTTGTGCCCTGTGTTTTATTTGTACGGAATACAACGGCCACCTTGGGCGGAAAGGCACCTGATGCGTGGCATGGCAATGGAACCGGAGGGCCTGTAGGGACCTAGGGGTGGGAGACAGAACAGGAGCACATTCAATGAGTGTGTCACACACCCATCACACAGTACATGTCAACAACTACAAGCAATGTACACACATCGCACAGAGCAATAGGGCACAATGCCACAGCCACCAACAGTGGCATACTACCCTGGCCATGGAGCGTTGACACACAGCATGCAGTGAACAAACGGCCACCCTGACACAGCACACACACACCTGCACAGATACAGCCACATCAGCCGTCGTACATGGACACTCACCGTCAAGTGAAGTAGCGGGCGATGAGCTGCTGCCGCACATTACCAGCTTCCTCCTCTCCGCTGTCCTCCTCACTCGAGCTGTCCTGGTCTGCGGGCTGGGGCCCTGGTTGATCTCCGTCATCCACGATGAGGGGGATCTGCTTCCGAATGGCCAGATTGTGCAGCATGCAGCACGCCACCACTATCTGGCACACCTTCTGTGGGGAGTACGCCAGCGTACCCCGGTGCGGTCCAGGCACCTGAACCTGGACTTGAGGAGGCCAAAGGTACGCTCGACCACACGTCTGGTCCTCCCATGTGCCTCATTGTAGCGATCGTCTGCTGGGGTGCGAGGATTCCTCAATGGACTGAGCAGCCATGCCCCATTCGGGTACGCAGAGTCACCTGGGTGTGAGGGACACAGAGAACCGTTGCTATTCCAACTGGACAGGGGACAGCATCGCACAACCAGCACGCTACACCACTCCACATACTCACCGACAATACAGCCACGATCCTGTTGCAGATTGGACATCAGTCGTGGCAAGATGCTGTTGCGCATTATGTGTGCGTCATGGGCCGAGCCTGGGAACTTTGCACACACGTGGGTGATCACCATGTCCGCAAGGCACACCACTTGCACATTCAGGGAGTGCGTGTGCTTCCTGTTGCGGTACAGGTGCTCAGTGGCCTGTGGTGGAACAAGGCCAACATGTGTGCAGTCAATGGCTCCAACGACGTGTGGGATTCTGCCAAGGGCATAGAATGCACCCTTCACTGCCGCCAATTCACGAGCCCTGGGGAAGCGGATGTACCTGTTTCGGTACAGCATCATGGCTGCCAGTACATCCCTCAGCACCTTGCTGAACATGGGCTGGGACATCCCTCCTCCACTGCCCACTGTGTGCTGGAATGACCCAGTGGCGAAGAAATGCATGGCGGCCATCACCTTAGCCGTGGGGGTGACAGCTGTCGGATACACCCTGCGGGGACGGAGATGGGGTTCCAACATGGCACACAGTCGATGCAGGGTTGGCCTGTCCAGCCGAAACTTCCTAATGACCTCTGTATCGTCCATGTCCGCCAGCAATTGGTATTGGCGGTCAATGTTCGGTCTCCGCCTAGGGAAAATGGCAGTGGACACATGTCAAAGCAACACAACACATAGCAATTTCGCATACACATCACTGACATGACTGAGCAAGCACATGAGCCACAGCCCAGCTGTCAAGCTGGGACGGCACGGCCACAATACACTTACACAGGTCTCCCAACAATGGCAATGGCTAGTGATACAAACCACTGCCATGTGCATGCACATGGGGATCTAGGCCCCAATGACTTGCGGGGCGTGCTGATGGGGACTGACTGCATATTCGTCAAGCGGCAACGCCACGGCAACATGAATGTCTGCTGAGCATGGAACTGCTTCCGAGGCTGGATGAGTATGGCACACGACGACGACGATGTGGGCACAGGCTGAGCGGCCAAAACAAGTGGGACCTGTGGCACGAGGGGATATGAGACAGTAGTAGGTGTCAGCACTGCACCCTATGTACAGCACTGTACGGATCACACCTCACGAAACTTTGACAGGTGTCCACATTGACAGCCCCATGCCAAGACGGCTGTGTGCTTGCAGTCACATGTCACAGGTGAGAGGTTACATTGCACGTGCCAGGTGGCAGACGTACATAGTGGGAGCTGGCATGTGTGTGCATGTGTCTCCTGTTCAGGATCCACCAGATGGGCGCTGACTCTGTACTGACCATTGGACACAGCATGTTCCGTGGAAGGCTTGTGTGTGTGGGATGGTGGCACTGGATGTGCCTCCGTTGGGTGGGGGGCCATGCACAGGGCGGGTACGTCGATGATTGCGCATTGTTGGTCACGGTGGGTGCACCCACTAAGATGTGTTGCCCTGTGTTCAATTCCTATGTCCGCATGATGATGGACTGTAGATGTGGGCAGACTACACATTGGTAGATGTGCTGTCTATATGCATGTGCCTTCACACCAGGCACAGCTGCCCCTGCACATGTGACCCCTGCTGGACTCGCTGCTGGGTCTGTGGAGCTGATGCACCTTCTGTGCGTGGGGCGGACAGCTCTCCTCACTTCCCTCATTGCGCATGTCATGACTTTGCCGCAGGTGACATGGATCATGGAGGGCCCACATGTACGCGTGGGTAGGCTACACATGATTGTTCACTGGTCGCCACCCCCAGTCAGTGTTTCGAATGGGAAGGTTGTCGTGCTGGTGGTATATTCGATGTGGCGGATGGGCGGGCCTAGGTGCGGGCTTACATTCCGGACATGGGGGGTAGTTGGATTGGCGACTAGTTGCAGTACACACGGGACACGTCTCTTCCTTTCCACATCTGGGTCATCCCTTGTACTCACTGACAGTGATACAGTCATCTTCGCCCCAGCCCTCATGTCCTCCCCTCGCTCCCCCAATATGCATGTGCACCTGCGAGGCTAGCGCTTGCACAGGCAGCCCCAAGCTCGCACCAGAGAGGGCAAGGAGTGTATGTGTGGGTCCAGTTGCACGAGTGGGCTGTCTCAGGGTATGATGTGTTACGGGACGCCGTCCACCTGCGTGGTGCCCCAAATGGAGACCCGGCCTGCATGGACTATGCATCACAGTCTTCGCCTTCCGGATCCGCCACCTGCGACACCCAGTGGCTGTGGCTGCCCTTGTGGCCAGGCCGCGTCCGTCTGTGACTGATGGCCCACACATTCACTCTTTGGCCTCTCTGGGGAGGGCTCGGGGGTGGTGGCGCACGCGCTTGCACTTAGTCACAATGGCATGTGGCGTGGTTGGTATGATGGGCAATGGATGGGATGGTGCGAGCCACCTCCCGTGACGTCAGTGCTGCTCGTGCTGTGGTGCGTCCCCCTACACTTCCATCTGACTTGTGCCATGCTAGACGTTGAGGTTCTATTGCCTGCGTGATATGACCAGGAGGAGCGCGAGGAGACCTCTCACACACCATGCTCCACTGCCATCCCGTGCCCTGTATCGCCTGTGCGGATTGACTATGTTGGGGTTACACCTGGTCGACTGGGGCTGTGTGTGCCTTGTCAAGGGGCATGGCGGGCGCATAACAGGATCCAGCTTGTCCACAGAGGGTGGGCTGAGGTGCGCCTGGTACCGCTTTGTACGTGTGCCCGGCTGCTGTGCACACACGTGTTCACTCCCCCGACAGGTGTCCTCTCACAATGCCCAGGGAAGCGGTGGTGTACTGTTCATGACCCCTCCCAACACGGCGTGCTCCAACTTGGCATGTGCGCATCTACCCGTCACACCCACCCACCTGAGCACTGCGTCCATACGACTTCACACGACACATGTGTGTCTTCCACAGTTGTGCTACTCATTTGCGTTGACATCCAATACCAGTGGACTACATGGTCATGTCACGACTGCCGTGTACTTCACATACTCTCATCCTCTCTCATTCGTACTTGTGAAATGAGTCAGCGGAGACAGTTTTGGTTTCAAACATTATATTGAGTCTTCTGTCCTCTGTGATGCAGTATAGTGGACACTACTGGCAGCGGAATACATGTTGAGGATATACTGAGCATGATTGCAAATGGGATAGGGTGTGGGGTTACATGTGATTGGCTGTTGCATGTGGGATGTGGGCTTCAGAGTTACATCTGCTTGGCCAAGGCTGTGCTAATGTACATTTACGTATAGCTGCGGAGCTGCGGACTTTGACACAGACGGTATACATGTAGCCTACCAGACCGCTTGGCATCATGGGCACAGTCCATCTCAGTTCCATGTGACAGGTTTGCTGCGGTTGTTCCTCATGCACGCGTGCATGTGAGATGACATCAGGGCATGTGCTTGCGTGCATGCAGCGGCGTGCCACTTGTTGTTGCAATGTGGTGGTTACTGGACATGTCACAGTCACTGGGGTCGTGTTGTTGTTGTATGCACTTGTCGTCCATGCAAAGGTCCTGGTATGGGATTCCCGGGGCGGGGGTGGGAGGGGTGCAGCACCCACAGACTCCAGGCGACCTATTCATGTCCACTGAGCGGTGTGTGTGTCCATGGGCGCTGGATCCATGTCGTGTCCTGGTTGTTCGTGCAGTTCCGTCCATGTGGGTGCGATACACAGACCCCATGCCACTGCCTCCCACGATGCATGCGGTGTTCCTGGATGTGATGGGGAACAGTGTGCATGTCCCGGTCATATCCGATGTCATGGCGATGTCGTTGATGGTGTGGTTACAGTTGCCGGTCGTTTGGTATGGCTGTTGTGTTGGTGACTGGCCAGTCCGTGCGGAAGCTAAGCATGGGTGCGGGGTTGGACATCATAGGTCAATCGGGGAACCTGCGTTGTGGTCCGACGAATTTACAGGTTGTCAGGTATGCGATGCCGTCCAGCAGGGCTTCCATGTCATTGGTGGTGTACATGTTTGCCAGCCAATGTAGCGGATGGTGGCTGTCAAGGTGTTGTTCGTAAGTTGTCCCTTGGAGGACCATGATGGGGCATGCTGGGTGACATTCGATGTAGCTGTTCTCGATGATCCGTCGTGTGGAGGCACAGTGGTCCCATTTCAGTGCGGGTGCGATGTTGGCCACATACGCCATGCCCCCATAGGCAGAGCAGGCCCTGTCGTGTGCGTCCAGAGGGAGGAGTAGTGGTAGCAGGTCCGCCTTTAGACATGCCGGGTTGGAGAGGCACATCTCCACGGGATGCTGGTAGGGACACCTCCGACAGTAGAAGACGGGCATGACACAGCTGAACAATGTGATGCGGTAAGTCAGTCGGTAACTTACGTTCAGCAGGGACAGGAGATCGCATCCCAATATATGTATCAGGTTGGTTTTGTACAGCTTGAGCTGTCCGGCGTAGTTGGGTAGGTGTGTTGCGGTTGCCATTTCGCAGCGGTGCGTTGTGGTGGCGTGCTCCGGCTGTGTGTGCAGTCTGCAATGTGCACGCTCCGAGGTTGCTGTGAGCTCTGTGTAGTCGTAGGGAGACAGGACTTGTGTTCTGTTGGCTTGTGTGGAGGACATGGGCCCTCATCCCACATGCTTCTCAGACAGTTCAAGGTCAGTGATGTGTGACTCCTTCCAATTAACTTGCATGTGGCCGACATGGGGGAGTGTTTTCTTTTTCTTCCCCGTCCGTTGTGTGCTTCTGTGATATGCGCTATCTGCCCTGTGGTCGGTCTCCTCGGCATGCCTGTGTTGGTCTTTTCTTGGACAATGGCTGTATTCACCGGCTTCTTTCGTAGGGCTGTGGTTTCGGAGTTGGAATGGAAGGTCATTCAGTGCTGTCTGCTCTCCCTTGTGTGGGCGGCAGGCTGCCTTTCCGCTCTGCGTTGGGCCTTGTGTGTGAATGTTATTCTTGGGCCACCTGTTGTCGGTCCCCGGGCTCTTTGGTGTTCCGTTTTATATGTCTTGTTCATATGTGCAGGGTGGTATGGGTGTTTCAGTGTGGTACTGGCGTTCCTCTTCCCGAAGGAGCCCTGCTTCTCCTAGTTGGTGTTGCCGCCGCTGTGTGCTACGCCATGTTTGTTACACTGGGGTGTGTCCTGCTGTTGCGTGACTTCACTGACATGTGTGCGTCGGTTGTGTGGCGTTGGGTGTTGTCCGTGAATTGGGCGTTGGGGACATGTCTGTGGCAGGCCTGTCACGTGTCATGTGCGTTCGGGGTGGGGCTGATGTGTGTGCTGCTTGGTTGTGTCCCTGTGTCTGTGTGCGACGCATGCATGGCGCTGCGGTTGGCCTCTGCGTTGTGCGCATGTGTGGCGGCGTCATCGCCGCTTTGGGGCCGTGACGGGGTCGTTGGTTCCTAGTCCCAGGTGGTGTGTACACATGTGTTACGCGATGTTACGATTTGGCCTGTGTGTCATATGTGGATGCAATGGTGATGTGTAGTGTACACGCGGGGGTGGGGGGTTGTCCGCTTTTTCCGCCCTTGCACTGTGTGCGCTGTTTGCGTGCACTTGTTGTGTGTGTGCCTACCTGCGTCTCCGCCGTACGTTGCGTCCTTGGTGGTGCATCAGCAAGAGCATGGGGAGGGCCTGCAGTGCTGGATTCATGCTCGGGGGAGCCGCTTCTTCGTTGTCCGTGCTCGGCGTCCGTGTTACCGCTTCGGTTTGTCGTACGGTGTCTCTTAGCCGTGGGAGCCGTTTGTTTGCGGCATCGTAATTTATACGCCGGGCGGGACGTGATTTCGTCGGACGGTGTGTGTCAATTGTGCTGCGCCGCTATGTGTACGGACGCACTTTGATGGCGGACGGTGTTGCTGGCTTGCCGGCGGTGTTTGGCCTACTTTTCGCATCGTAATTGGGCGGGCGTGTGGACTGCTGCGTGCCGGCGGTAACTGGTGGTTTTTGCATCCGCCAGCACGGCGGTTGTGCTTCCGCCCGCCATCGTAATGACCCCCTTAGTTGTTTAAACTGTTAATTAATTGGTAAATCCGATTAGTGATTATGTGCAATACTTGTTTTAAAAATGTATTATATTCATTAATTTTACCATGTGTAGTACTTTTAAATAATAATTAATTATATATAATTATTTTTAAAACTTTGTGCGCTATTAATTTGTTTCTAATATTTTTATTTAGGTTTGTGAGCATTGAGGTTTTAGGGTCATACAGTGGAAGGTGTATTAACCTTTGTATTGTTTTTAATTGGTAAATACTTTATAATATTGTTGCATTCATATTCTTAATTTTAATGTCATCATCTTAATATTTCATCATATAAATTACATAATTTTAAATATATTTGCTAAAATATATTTTATGTTTTGTTATCTGTGTCTATTTAATTTTTAATTTATGAATGGGACTAGATAATTTTTAATAGTATTTTTTCTAAATTAGTCAGGCTTATTTAATAATTGTATTTCTTGCTGCATTATGTATATTATTTTTTACATTCATTTTAAAGTGTATATTTTTATTTTATATTTTTGAGTTATAAAATGAATTTATCTTTCCGACATTATCTATATATGTTTTTAATTGTGTTCTTTTAAGGTTAATATATTTTTAAAGATAGTATAATGTTACATTTATTAAATTCATTACACCTATTTAGTGTTATTGCATATTTAGTGTCAAAATTTTGGCTCACTATATGTTTGTAGGCAATATTTTTGTACTTTACATAGCAAATATGTAAAGTCAATTTTGTGATCCCTGTACTTTTTTGGTTATATTTAGAATTGGAATATTTTTGTGGGCATCCTCACTGAATCAGTCATTTATCTGGCGATGACTCTGCCCCTGTTAACATGCATTTCTCCATTCATAAGGTGCTTCTACTTCCTCCTTCTCGCTCCCCCTTTCTCAATTTAGGTCTAAACAGCAACATAAATTAATATTTCTGTTACAATTGCCAGTTTAGCATACCATCGCTAATTTTACTCTTCTCTAACCTGCGTCTCTTGTATTTCTGACTAATGTTTCTCTCCTGAGCAGGCATGTCAGAAGATTTTATGGAGCCCAAGCTTGCAAACTCACTGCATCTTATGCTGTTTACTGGTATGAGCCATGTTAGATGCCTTGTTTAACAAATAGACTATGCTTGCTTTACAATCTATAAATAAATATCTCAGCAGCAGAATGTGGCCCTGAAAAAGAGCAAGCTCTAGGGAATAATGACCCCCACCTGCCCCTGCTTGAGAAAGGCTTGCTCCATGGTAGTCATCCTCATGCAACCAATTATTGTCATCACTCCTGTCTCCCGCTTCAATTGTCAGTCCTCATCACCTCTCCATCTACCTCCTGACTTGTTAGCCCTTCTCCTCACTTACTCATCAGCCCCACTCCTCTAGCTTCAGTTGTCATCCTCACTGATCAACAGTTGTCCACAGTCACCAATTCAAGTGCATTTTTTGTTGTCTGAGAACTCTGAAGCAGCTGCTTTACATGAGTGTCAATTCACCAGAATGCCTGGGGAAGCGGAAGTGATATCACACGCCATTTGACCTTTTTTTTACTCCACACACATGCTTACACATTCACACAGTCACACACTCTCTCTCACATAAACATACTCTCACCCACAAGCACACACACAACATATATTGAAAAGTATTTTTTACTTTCCTCAGCTGCCAATGACGGTCATATTCCAGCTAATTGCACTCCATTCTTTATTACACTAATAGTAAATTCCCTATTACTTACCGGAAATCTCCGGAAGGAGGGGAGTAATGAATGGTACGAGGACATCGGGACCATGAGTAATGGAGATTACCAGTAAGTAATAGGGCATCACCCCAAGGTCCCTCATGTCCTTGTCCCATTCATCACTTAGGAGCATACCAAAGCCAGAAACCCGGCCTTCTGAACCCCCAAAGAACACCCTGGACACCACACTGAAAGCAGCATCACAAGAGAAGCAAACTGGAAAACCACAGGAAAAAACACAGACAGGAGCACACCGCCTGCAATACCCCCAACCAAACAAAATGGTCGCACCACCCAGATCAAGCAGGAGACGACCAAGGAGAAACAAAAATGCAGCAAGCCCACGGCACAGCCACCCAGAGGGCAGTCAACCCCTACCGGGAACATCCTCGAACCAACAAAAGAGGAGGAGCTTTCACCAAGGAAGCATCAGAGACCATCAGCAACAGAAGGATGGTGAGGAGGCCGCAGATGGAAGGAGTCCCAAAGCGAGCAGACACACCAGCAAAGCCAGGGATAGACCAACAGAGAGAAAACCAAGGACTGCAAGAACAAGGACCCCGGAAAGGAGAAGGCACCTGTTCCACCAAGAAGGCAGCCAACCACAGAAAAATGACAAGCAGGGCGCCCAGGCCCCACTGACCCCAACCCCCAAAACCACAGAGAGGAAGGGAGCCATCCAAGAAGGCGACAAGTCAAGGACAAAAGAAAACCAAGGCTGGAAATGAAGTACACCACAGAGACCCCAAGATCAAAGGCCAATCCCCAGAAGGTAAATGGGGGTCAAAGCAACCCCAATACCAGAACTACCGACACAAGGAGGCCCAGAACAGACAGAGCATGCTACAGGGCGCAAAAAGCTCGCAAGGGGGCCCACAGGGCCAAAAGATCGCCACACCCAGTGCCACAAAGCTGCCCCAGAGACACGGCAGCAGAACCGACAGAGCGCCCCAAAGAAGACAACGGAAGAAACGCCCAACAAAGCTGAAAAGCCACACAACCAACCCCAGAAGCGAGCTGAGGTAAATCAGAGGAAGACCCAATAGCCCCAGCCCCAACCAGGAAATGAAGGGTCACAGGGCCAACAACACGACAAATCCCATCACAACCGGGAAGGCCCACAGCAGACCAGCCCAAAAAAAGAGGAGAGGGCCGCCAGCTGGGCCAAGGTACACACCCAGAGGACCAACCAAGGGCAGGACCACACAGACCAAACCAGGAAGGGAGTACGCACCTACCAAAGAGCAAGCCCCCACCAACCCGAACAACCCGGCCACCAGAGAGCACAGCAGACACCACCACCACTGAACCCCCCCAGAAGAGCACCAGGCCCCATGGTAAGAACATCCAGCACCAACCACCAGTGCCGACACAGGATGACCACTAAAGCAACTAGACCAGTAAAAGGAGCCGGGTCAGCAGGACAGACCACCTAGCCAAGTCTGAGGCACACACAAAAAATGCAGGGGACACTGGGACACAACCATTGGAACCCTCCCAAGCAAACACACTGCTCTGGCCAGGAGGAGGCAGACCCGTCGAGCACCAGAACACCATCCACCCGAAAACCAACCAGAAGGCACCAGGCAGCCAGAAGCACATACCCCACCAGGACAGGAAAAAGCAGGGGAAGAGCCAGAGGCCAGAACGCAGCACAGCACAACACCCCACCAGGAAAGAGGCCAACAACAGGGCCCCACCCAAGGAAGACACCCCCAAGGGGCAGAAACCACCAGACCCTGTATGGGACCGAACCGGACCAGGACACAGCAACCAGAGAGGACCAAGAGCAGGGCGAAGCAAACCCCTAAGGCCACAGAGTCCAGGGAAAACCAAAGCCCAAAAGGCACAACAGGTAAGACCCTGCCCCAAACAACACACACCAAGGACGACATCCCCAACCACAACCCCAGGGGTCGACCGAAGGTGGACAAACAGCTCCGGAGAAAGACAAACCCACCGGCCACCGGAAACAAGCCATACACCAAACAAATCAAACAGCGAGCAGCCCACCGCACACCCCAGACCCAACAGCTGAGACAAGGGACATGGGACACATGGCCAACCAGCCCAAACCGGGAGAGTGGAAACCCGCAACTGAATAACCAGCCAACCAAACGGCTCAGTCGGCTAAGGACAACACCCACAAACCACCCCAAGGAAGTCCCAACACCAGCTGCAGAAGAACCAAGACAAAGCCAAAAAAGGGCAGGAAAAACAAGCACCATGCCAGGACCACTGCCTACGTCCCCAGAGGCACTCGAGAAGCCAGCAGTGCGAACCACAGACCCGCCAGCAGAGACAGCAGGCCACCAACATGGCATCCACACAGGCCGGGAAGAGAGGCACAGGACCAACAAGCCACACACCAGAAACACTCCAACCCCGAGCGCAGAGAAAAAGTCACCGGAACCAACCACAACCAAGGTCACAGAGGCCACCCACCACAAAAAGTGGCCGGGAAGCCAGGGCCAAAGCCAAGCAGCTCCCACATGAATACGCCACGGCCCAGCCTGCACTTGTGGAAGGCAGACGCAGAGTACAGGCCAAAGGAAAGGGCAGAGAGGCTGGCCTGGGCCCCTGCTGCACCAGGTATAGAACCACTGGACCCCCAGGGGCCCCGGAGAACCCACACCCAAGCAAGGTGCCAAGAAGAGGAAGGGAAGCCAGAAAGGCTCACAGGCAGACACCCAAAATGCGACGCCCAAAGGCACCCAGGCCCCAACGGAGAGGGCCAGGCACACCCTGGATGCAAGTCCCCCTCCGCACCACGAAGCTCCCAAACCAGGAGTCATGGGCAAAGAACGCACCACCAACCCAAATGGCACAGGCCAATGAGTGCCAAAAACATAACAGCGAAGCCACAAAAAACATAGGCAGAAAACAAAGCCCCACAACCAGACCGGAAGGTCCAAGGCGACACCACAACCCAAGGAAGAACAAGCCCATAGGAGGTGCAGCCGCACAACCCACCGAGGGACCAGAGGCAAGAAGAAGGACAGTCCAGAAATCGGACCCAAGCAGACACAGCAACAGCAGGGCAACCAAAGTCCAGGAAGAGCCCCAAGACCTGACACCAATCAGAGACAGGACAACCAGTCATACGAAACGCCACAAGAAATGCATGACATCCGTGTGAACGGGCCATCCAAATCAACTCTGAACTGCTCCAATTGTAGAACACATGCCACCAACAGGCCAACACCCCCGCCAAGCTAGAAGCCTGCCAGGGCAAGAAAACCGAACAATAGACAAGACAAGACGCAAAAATATGTGTGTTCAAACATGTGGCACAGGGCCACTAAACGAAACCAAGGCACCCTCAGCTGAAGCGACGACCGAAGAGACAAAGCCATTAGTGGAATGGACACACACCCATGATGAGAAGGGACCGGAAACACCCAATGCACAAGCCCCTGATCCACAGTGCCAAGCATGGGGAAAAACCAGTAGGAAGGCAGGCACGGAACACCAATGCACCAGGCTCAAAAACAGCAATACCAAGCACTAGGTGAAAATTCGACATGACCTAGCCACAACTGCAGGGAACCCAAAGAAAGATCAGTGACACAGCAGGTCAAAACCACACCACTGAAACAGAGGTCCATGCAACGGAAGCCAGGGACTCCAAGTGACACAATAGACTACAGTCCTGGTCCCAAAACAGCACACTACAGAAAATAAGGGAGAAGAAAAACCATTACGCAGTACTCACCCTGGGGCCGGCAGACTCCTGACAGCACCATTTGCCACAATAATGGCCCCACCTGCTAGCCTAGGTGCTCCGGGGCAAGAGTCAAACTGCCCCACCGGCAACCAGGCACACCAGGGGCAACCCCAGGAAATCCCCCGCGCCACCAGCCACACAAGGGCATCCACAATGGAAGGCCAGAGAAGAGGCTGTGGATCGTGACAGGGAAAAAAGGGCCTAAACACAAAGAAAAACCATGAAAAGCAATGAGAAAAGCCATTGGAAAACTGGTATGCGGTACTCACCCCGAGGCTGGCAGACACCTGACCACACTGCCTGCCACAAAATGACCCCACCAGCCAGCCCAGGCACACACTTTGTGCCACAGCCACCTGCCACAGCTCCACGGCAGCAGGCAAACTACCACATTGGCCTCCAGGCAATCCATGGGCACCACCAGCACAGCCCCTGAGTCACCATCCAGCCACTGCAACGTGTCTTCCACCTGGTCCAGACACCAAGAAGACACGCCCACAAAAACCAAAACCGACCGGGAGGCCCGGGCCATCAGCCACAAAGGACCAGCCGGAAACATCTGTGCCTCCTGGAAAGCCCAGCAGTTGTGGAGGCACACCAGTGGGGATGAAAAGCCAGAACCCCTGAAGGTCCAGGAGAGGAATAACTCATGTCTCCCTCCAAGCCTGGCAGAAAGGGAAGCATAAACACCAGCAATTCCCCCACCGCCCGGCAGCGGAGAAGCCCTTCCCGCCAGGAACCCCAGCTCCTGACACATCCCATTCTGTCGGAAGACAGAAAAAAGAACAGGCGGAATGCTGGGAAAGTACTGGTTAAGTACTCCCAGTGGGAGGATGAGGGGGTAGGGGTCCCAGCATTCCTCTGTTCTTTTTTCTGTCGGGGAGATGGTCATCTCCATAAGTAATGAAAAGGACAAGGACGGGAGGGACCTGGCGGTAATAATACATTGTTCACTATTAGTGTAATAAAACATTGAAAGAAAACAAAGAAAGTTGAGCCCCAACCAATATCCATAAGGATGAGCTGCCCCTGTGTTCCTTGAACTGATTTTGCCACCTTAGAAGCCAGGGGTGGCAAAGGCAGTGCCAGGAGTCGCAAGGGACAATGCAGGGGTAAGAGCTGGGACCCCTGGTGAACCCTACATGATGTCCATGCTTCTTTACAACATTTAGCACTTTATATTCCGACTGAATACAAAAAAGAAATTGTTAAATGTGTGCTTAGCAAGAGGATAAAATATGATTGGAAAAGTCTTAGGACCTTATTATGAGTTTTACTGTCCTCATGCGGCCCAACAAGGCAGCGCTCTACAGGAGGACCGCCAAGCCCAAAGTAATACTGCACTTGAATTGCGATAGTAATCCTTGGCAGGCTAACAGTGCCACCGCAGTGTCACAGAGGTGCCTGTCTAATGCTTATAGGAGAGCCTTACACAGGCACTACCGTGACACCGCCACAGCACACTCCTGCATGGTATGAAATGCTACAATGTCGTGCATTCCATACCATGCAGGAACTGGGGGTGCATTTGCACAATATGTGCCCCCCTGCATGCACCCGCTGGTACTGGAGTAGCTTGGGGCCCTGTTAGGGCCCCCTTAGTTGCCTCACCACCACCCTTTTCATGGTGGGCTCACCACCATGGAAAGGGTGGCGGTGAGGCAACTCGTAATATGCTCAGCGGTGCCACAGCAGCACCGCTAGCATATTACTCAGCCGACCGCCACCGCCAAGCCGCAGGATCCTGTATCCCCGGTGGTTGCAGTGGTCCTGTGGCTATCCGAACGCCACACCTGTAATACTGCAGACGGGCCCGCAGTGTGGCAGTGGTCAGATCGCCACCATGGGTTAGAGCCGCCTAACTCGTAATGATGCCTATAGTCATCCAAAAAGCATGATATGCTTCTAACTTCCAAAGCAACAGAATTGCATACCAAAGCAGCTGAGGAATGTCTAATGGTTCTCACAAATTAGTAAGCCTCATTTGAGGAACACAACTGACTTTGCAATACCAAATGTGACAACTTTCCAATTCCACTACATTACACTTAACATTTTATACAAAAAGACTGATTGTGAGGCGATCAAATCATAGCATAACAAAATTAAAACCACAAAATGCATTTTCTATGGCAATAATATTGGGTCATCTAAAAACTCTGCAAGAGAAATCTTTGTAATCGTCATATCCATGACACACCCAGCGGCAGCCACTACTGCTATTGTTCCTTTGCCAACTATTTGTGACAATTTAGCTACCTTCTTCCACGATAAAATTATCTGTATCTATGAATCTTTTGGCTCCCAACCTGAGACTCAAGGTATGTCCACAGAATTTTCCCTGACATCCCCCAAGTGGCCTTTACTACCCAAAAATAGCCTTTCTCGTTTTTTATCCATCTCTACCCAAGGGATGTTGGACCTCATTAATAACGGGAAGTAAGCTTCCGTCAGCGATCCATGCCCTCCTTCCAGTCTCAAGATGGGCTCTGATATTATTGGCTCTCTCCTTTGTGAGATCCTTAATACTAGGGGTGGGCAGAACTCGTGGAATCTCGCTCTGCAGAATTCCGTAAGGTACTTAAAAACTCTGCTAAATTTTTCAGGGTTCCACCAATGGGTGGAATAAATGCATGCTGTGGAACTGGTGCTGCAATTTAGCCCTGGTAGCGTGTTCTGCACTGAAAAAATTAGCACAAACAGCAACATTCGGTGCGCAAAAGCGCATGGCCATTTTGAGTTGATTTTGTTGCCGCTTGAGTAAAAAATCTACTTGAGAAGCAGCCCTCTGGCCGCAACTGCTCCCACTACTGCTCGTGTTAGAAAATCCCACCAGAAGGCTTCCTAGTGACTGGAAATCATGCTGGGGATGCCAAATCTTCCTTGCACTTTCCAACTCACATGCTGGAGGCTCACTCTGTTTCCGTTGTCATCGCGTTGCTCGAACAGGAAAACAATTCCACCACACGGCGATTGGCGGGATTTGGCCAGAACTCCGCAATAAAAGAGTAACTCTGAGTCACCAAATTCCTCCAATTCCGGGACTAGATTTAAAAATTCCAGTCAGACCTCCTAAGTATATCAACAGCCACTATTCCTGAGCGTTGGAAACTGGTACAGATCACCACCCTTCTAAAGAAATGTAATCCTAATCTTCTTTTTTGGCCAAATATCGCCCTGTATGTTTGATAAGAGCCCCATCTAAAATGTTAGAAAAACATATCAATCAACGACTATCATCTTACCTAGAAAGGAACAATTTTCTTAATGCTGCCCAATTTGGTTTCCGCACAAAAACAGCACCTGTTTTCTCACTGTCTCAGAACATATAAAACCTATCCTAGATAATGGAGGCACAACTGGCCTTGTCTTATTAAAACTGCAGCAGCGTTCTACACTATATGCCCCTGTATCCTGGTACAAAGAATGTCAGATATAGGGATCAGAGGCTCAGCAATCAACTGGATAAAGGACTTTCTATCCAACAGAAGCCAATCTATTCATCTTCCACCCTTTTCTTCTAATCCTACTCCTTTCAGTATTCTTATCTTGCTCCCCTTCAGTAGAGAGTCCTTCTGGGATTTTCATTGAGCCCTTTGCTCTTCAACATATATATGATCCCTTAGCCGCACAGATCTGCAGCTATGGATTTACAGTGTTGTCCTACGCGGACGATGCCCAGCTGATAATATTACTTTCTCCTAAGCAGGGCTTGTATCAAGTTAGGTTAAGCAGTTTCTAAATACGGTCTCATCCTGAATTAGTGTCACAGATGGACAACAGAAGAGCCAGGTCACAACTCTTGCATAGCATTGCTGCTGAACCTGAGACTTTACTACATATGACAACAAGCATTTGTCTTTGAAAGGTCAGAATGGCTATCTGAATGACTCTCCAAACACCTTTGAATAAGTAAGGGTACTCGGGACGTGGTGTTACGGCTTAAGCTGCTGCTTTCCAACTGGGGAACCAGTTTCCAGTCCCAAAACGTAAAGTTAAAATGTCGTCCCAAAACAAAGAGTGGGGATCCTGATCTCCTCGAGTTGCCGGACTCGAGGAGAAATACATACATACGGCAGGAACGCAGGGACCAGGGGCACAATGTAGCCCTTGTGCTTTCATATTACAACTAAAGTTTTTTACATTCATTTTCCATGGCACTGCTCTGTCCCTGAAAAACGCTCTTCGTCGGCTGACTTGAGAGGGGTACGCGTCATATGTGAGAACGTCAAAGAATACATGCCTAATACTGGAGGCTGGTCACATCCTTTCTAGGGTCCACTTTATTGATGTGGATGTCCACAAACGAATGACTTGATACCGGCAATACTGAATATCAGGATCCCCACTCTCTGTTTTGGGACGACATTTTAACTTTACGTTTTGGGTTGACAATTGATAAAGAGTCAGCAATCATACAAATATAAGCCTTGAAGAAGTTACATCAGTAACGAAACACGTGTCGGCTCCCATCTTCGTATGCTAACAAAGTAGGTTCAAGAATGGGACCTCTACGTGTTAAATTGTAAACAGTGTTATATGATGTGAAACAGTTTATGTCTTTGGTCTATTTTTGCACCGTATTTATTTCTACTACTCTTTGAGTGAAACACAGTCAATAAGAAATAAATAGGAGTTTTTGGCATAATTGACTCTCTAAACTGATTTTCCTGTGAGTTGTTACATTGATTTTGGATAAAGAGATGTGCTTTACAATACATGAATAGAAATGTGAAATCTGAGAGTGCCGAGGTACAATCGTTTTGTCTAATCTAACAGGGGAGTTCGGCTGAACTTCCTTGTGGTGACAACCGTGGTAGTGGGGTGTCGTCTTCTTGTTACCTTGAGGGGCACCATTATTGACGAGCTTCCATAGAAAAATATGAATTTAACTATTTATGTTTCTTAGAATTGATGTGCTACCTTATATGCCACCACTACCTCTTGTATATATTCCAGAGCTACCATTGTATCGGGGAACACACGGGCTCAGGGGACGTAGGGCTGCACCCGCTTGGAAAGTCTTCATGAACAGTGGTAGGGGTAACACACAGAGGTCAGCAAGTGTTCGTCCTTAACTCACATTCCACATCTGTCAGGCCAAGCACAGCAGGACAAGGAGGAGCTCATCACAAAAATGTAGCAGGGCTGTCCAGCCACTTCTACTTCTCAGCAGTGACCACACAGACAGGGCTGTACCCGCTGTCCCATGGGAAGTCACTCTATTATGTCCCAGTCCATGGGATGCCTGTGCTTTCCAATCGAGATTCCACTGAAGCAGTAGTACACTGCCAGTGATTGCCGATTTAGCTTTAGATGAGGATCTTTCTTCAAGAGGTTTAAAGCAATGCAGCAAATGATCCCCACCCTACCAGATTTAAAGGATATGAGAGCAAGGTGTGAATCATCGCTGCCAGCAGAACCTGTCTAAGCAGCCTACAGGGACAAAGGGCGAAACCCCTTGCACTGCCTTTGCGTCACTTTTTGTAATGCAACAGCAGTGCAAACCACCAAATCATTTGTATGAGGCCATGCAAAACCACTTTGCGTGGCTTTGAATGACCTCATAGATATGAAGTAAGGCAAGGCAGCGCAAATCACTGCATTGCCTTACTCTGCACTAGGGAGGTGTTCCATGGGCTTTGCAGTGGGTATTCTCATGCAACATCCATGGATTTTGATGCATCCTCAGATTTACAAGACCATGTAAACCTTGGGATGTGCCAAAACCTTCTGCTTCCCCAGGGAAGGTGCAACAAGGAGAAATAACTTTATTTCTCCTCATTTATTCCTCTTTCTATGTGTGCAGCAGAAGAAGAGGAAAAAGCCTCCCAGGATTGTTTTTGTGCAGGAAGGTGCCCCTTTCTGCACAAAAACAATCCTGCATGCCATGGTGCAAGGGTGCCTGTTTTGGCTAGGCTGCAAAAATGGCACCAACATGGGGAAAAGGACAGGAATGCGCTGTATGCATTAGATAGGGCACATTACTGCCCTTTCACTTTGACGCAGGGCAGCACAGCAAGGTGACTTTTGCTGTTCTGCCCTGCACCAAATCCCCATAAATATGCCCCTCAATTTGGATTATTTCAAGGTGCAATGTAATACCAGGTCAGCCACATTCCCACAGACCCTAGCGGATTGAGGATCATGCTGTGGTGGGATGGTGTAACACCCTCAAGGAAGCAAATGTGCAGCAGATCTCCATCTCTTTAACATTGCATTTCTGAACTTTGCAAGAACGGAAAGAAAGCCAACACATTTAAAAAAAACAACACTTTATATGATGCCCCAAATATGCTATACTATACAGACGATGCAAAATAACCCATCATTCCCTGTCATTGCAGTGTGAAAACTGTGGTGTTCTTTAAATCTAAAAAGAATGACCCAGTCCTGTATTTGGCATGTAGGTAATGGTATACTGTGATAAAATACTTAATTTAAGTTCCGTGTAAGCAATCAAAATGTATAATTGTTTTATAAATACAAGCACATGGGAGATATACCAAAAGGGGCCTGTAGAAATACTGGGGAAAGTATGAAATAAGCACAAACTTGTTTGTACAAGAAAAAGATCATATATTGTGGTAAAGTAATTAAAATGTGCTTGGGCCACAAAGATTTTTTATGAAACTAGATCTACTATCTTTTGTTTAAAAACCCATTTTATTGCATTTTCTTAAACTAGTAAATTGTATACATTACAAATATGGTCTTACAGTGCAGTCAGTTGAATCGTACACAATCGTGAATAGTGAATATCCTCTGTGAGCAATCGTAACTAATTTGCAACATAGTGGATATACTACAAACAGCATACAGTCTTCACATAAGCCAGCGGAAAAAAGAGCTAATAATTTAAACTAACATTTTAATCTAATAGGAAACCCCCGCCCCCCTCCCTAGCCTCAGCCAGCCATCAGCCATTCATGTCTCCATAATAGGATATTGTATCGAATCCACTAATTTTTCTGAAGTCCTGGGAAAAGGGCATGTCACGGTTTGTAGTAATGCCTCTGGCAAATGTCAGGGGCCATGAGGTGGCTATGATGGCGCCATGAAGTTTAGAACTACTGTTCACTGTCCTCCTGGGATCTGAAGGTCTCTTGGAGGTCATCCTAAGCAAGTGCACTTGGCTGTATACACGCACCCAGGCGCGCAAAGCCCATTGGGCTAAAAGGGCTCCAGCCTCCCCTCCCCCATTGTGTGTCTCAGCCCTGGCTGCGCAGCTCGAGCTGCTTTGGGCTTGCCTGGGCAGTGTTTGGAGTCTTATCTCCAGCACACCTGAGTTTCTCACAGGTCTTTAAAGACCATTTGCATATTTACATACCTTTGTAAACTGGTTACCGAGGCTGTTTTTTTCTGGTTCCAGTACCCCCTGGGCCCACACTCTGCTTAGTCCTTACATTTGGATTTTACTTTTTACTGCCTTAGTGTGAGAATGCATTTCATGAAAAGGAATATAAAGTAGTGTTACCAAAAGAAAAATTCTAGCCATTTGTTGTTTAAAGTGCCTGCAGAGGCCTTGTCTTGACACTAAATATAGTTATAAATAAAATAGTATGTATTTATTTGTAATATGACTTTTCAATCTTTGTTCCCTTTAATTATCAGTCATGCATCATTCGGCAGCCCTAGAACACAATTAAAAATGCTTTCTATTTATATTTGCTGTTCCAAGTATGCACAGAAAAGTGCTGAAAATACTCTTTAGGTGACTGCTTATTTTTGTACCATCTGGGACATCAATATAATGAGCTGGCAACCCTAATCACAAGACTGGAAGTTTGTTGCAGGATGAGAACAATATTTATTTCCTCCACCCTCGATATGTGGATCCTGATTAATGCCATAATAGCAATAGTTTAACTTATCTGTGAAACCCTACTCCAGCCCTGAATAACATGCTGAATTACTTCAAATGCCTGGGAATGCACCCTGAATTCAGAAAACTCACTCCTCATTCTCGCCCTTCACTTTCACACTCACAGCGATCACAATGTTCTCACACTGATCACCATGCACTCACAGTGACCACACTGCACTTATGCCACTCGCCATGAACTCACACCGTTCTCCCTCCACTTACCCTGCGGTCACATAAGCACACCGCTCACTCTGCACTCACAGTGATAACTCTGCACTCACAATGCTCTTGCGCTGTTCACCCTGTACCTCACCCTGCAGTCACACAAGCACACTACTCACCCTGCTCATGTGACACTTCACTCACCTGTCCCCCTCACTGCTCATTCTGCAATTTCACTCAAACAAGCCCATCACTAACCATACATTCATTCGTCCCACTCTGCACTTACATCCACACCCAAATTCATATGGTCACCTCACTCACCCTGCAGACACTCCTCTCACCCTACTCTCACACTGTTGCATCACTCACCGTGCACTCACATGGGCACTCCTGTCACCCACACAGCGCAGAGGGCTAATGTGCCTGCTACAAAGAACGTGTACCATGCAGATCACAGAACTGAGTGTGAGTAAACTACGGGTAGCCCTATAAAAAAGTGAAATGTTGGTCAGAAAGGGGCTTTAGAGAGATGAGGTGCATTGTTGGCGAGTGGTAGTGAGGGAATTCATGGAGAAGGAGGAAATGTGAGAGGGGGTGCCAAAAAAGACCATTGCTCCGTGCTCGACAAGTGCTAGGACCAGCCCTGGCAGGGAGTCTTGCCCCCCCCCCCCGAAGTTCGAGTCTAGTTGGGCCCCTGCGTGAACCTCGATATTTCCCCCTGCGCAAGGCATGGCTCTCAGTCATACTCCAACGGACGACTTCTTCCCACCAGCTCAATGTAAGGGGAGCTCAAGGGGATTTCCAATGTCTGGTAATCTTGCATTTAGCTAAAAGAAGTGCCAGGTCCACAAATTCGAACATAGTCTTAAAGTTCTGGGTTTGGGGTACAGGCCCAAGGACAGTGCTCAAAATTATCCCACTGGGTGGTACCTGTAAGCATAGAAAGCGCACTATCTATATCTGCCCAGGAAGTTGCTAGTGAGGGGCATGCCCATAACACATGTAGCAGATGGAAAAGTCTGTGAAGTGTAAGTGGCATTAAACATGCTTTGTATAAGGGGGACAATTGGATGAATTAAAAGAGCGAATTGCGGGAAAATTTGCTCGGGTATTTGAGGAGAGTGTTCCATTTCTTGTCATATAAAGCACCCTCTAGATCCATTTCTCTCTCAAAGGAGCCAGAAATGTGTGGAAATGGGCATGCAGTCCCCTATGCAACCATTTGAAAAAAATTCTGCCAGCGCCCATCTCATAGATTACCTGAATAAGTATGTACGTGTCTGGTTCTGTCCCTGTCTGTGTCCAGTGTATAGGGACATATCGAAGAAGATTAGCATGTGTTAGAAAAAGGGAGCTTGGAAAACCATGAAGTTGTATAATGTCTTGATTGGTCAACAATGTGCCTTCCGGGAACAGGTTCCCCGTCATGGAAATTCATGCTCGCTCCCAGGGTTAAAACCAGGCCGATGTGACTATGCCCACTGGTGTGGGCAGACCTCTCAATGGGACATTAGTGCTGTAATTTAGGGGGAATTGGCATATGCGAGAGCACATCTCCAGTAACCCAAGGCAATAATGGTAGGTGAGGTGATCGAGCCACTTCTGGCACGAGCATTCTATGCAGTGTGCCGAGCAGTGGTGGCTGGTGAGATTTGAAAGTGGTGGGGCATAAACTTTCTGTCGGAGTGCACCGTGGCGAGCGAGCGAGCACGAACATCTTAAGGGGGATTCGGGGGAGTTCCCCTCCCGAGAAAATGTTGAAAAAAGAGTGGGTAAATGGTGCATTTTCAAGCTAATTTGAGAAGCAAGAAGGTTAATAAAGCAATTGTGAAAGTGCAGTTATTACATTAATAAAGGGATGTCATATACCAACGAGTAGATACTGCCACAAAGTTTGTTTTATAAAAATGGGTCTAATTGGTGAAAATTATAGTACAATCAATCAAATACATTGGCTTGAAGCCATACAATATTCAGTCAGGTCTATGGGGGACAGCATGTAATATTGCAATAATTCAGGGTCTGCCACATTACCTAGGAGTTATATATTTCCAAAGCGGAAAATCCTCTGCTTATAAAAATGTTGTGCCAAATACAAAAATGTATGCAAAGTGGTGGAGCATTGGTGCCACAGAAAATGCAGTGCCGGCCTGATACAGTCGGCCTAGTTGCATCTCAAAAGTTGGAAACTTTGTGCCAGTATCTAATGCCCCACATTTTACATGTGCATTAATAACGTGGTTTGCTTCTAATAGTATGATGATACACCAGCATACCACAGAGCAGCCCATGTGACATCACAGACCGAACGTTCACTGATGCTCATTGTGACAGAAGACAGCTCACTGTGCCAATCAGCCACTCAAGCAGCCTGCTTTGCAGTTCGTGATGCAATGACAGGTGCAGGTAACCAAATATACAGGTTCCAGTTTCACACATTATTAGCATTCAGTACCTACTTGTACTGCTATGAAGCCAGCACCCACACTGCTAAAATTAGAAAAACAAAGATTGCTATTGCAGATTCTACAATTTAACATGTGTAGTAACGGCAGCGGACCTCGCCTCTAGGCCCCAGTGGCCCCCACAGTTCTGCTCAGGTGCTCGCCAGCAGGTGCCTGCTCCGGTGACCTGGAGCTGGGCCAGCACTCCCTCCCAGACTGAGCTTTGTGTAATATTTAACTATCTGCGGAATGCAAGCAATGCGCTCCACGGGGCGGCACTCTGATTGGCCAGGGCGCTCGTAAGAAGTTACAGCAATCCGTGGGTACCCTCGCTGAAGTATTAACCCTCACAAAGTGCGGACCATATCCCTCGGCCAAGTAACACCGAGCTCTCGTCCTTCTCTCACTTACTACAGACTCCGAGCTCCAGCACCAACTCTGCCCATTCCAGGGTCACCTCACACCCCAGGCCGCTCTTGCACCAATACTGCCCGCTCTCACTCCACTCAGCAGTATCTTTACCTTATCTTTACAGGTCTGACAGTTCAGCGTCATACGGGGTTGACACAGCCTTTCATGCTTCTAGGGAAGATAACATGAGTACCAATGAGCCCCGCCATGAAAACACTTATTGTTAATGCCGAGAACCAAACACTTTCTAGTCTGCAAAATGTAAATCTTTATAAAAACAGCTACAAGGCGTCCATGCTAGTAACATTGTATTATTATTATTATTGGTGTTGATATTTTTAGCATTGTTATTAGAATGTTGTCTGATGTCGTTAATGTTATTGGTTTCGCTGTTCGTATTATGATGTATTATTATTCCGATATGTTTTACTGCTGTGGTTGTTCTCCTGTTTCTTTCCCACCCTGTAAAAATCCCGGAGCACAATTTGCAAACACACACTACAATTGTGCTCCAGCGCCTTGAGTCGGACACTGGAACTAGGGCCATCTGTCAAGCATGCATGATAAAAGACAGATAATATTCGGGATTTAGAGGTGATAGTTTAGTATATTTTCACAAAGTACAATCCTATTCATAGAAACTCACATCACACGCACACACCAGTCAGCACATGTATGCCTTGTATTGTGACTAAGAGGTACAGTTCAGGCTTGTTGTGGCCTAGAAACTCTAGTGAGTTGCGGCTCCCTGCAACAACATGAAATAATTCACTCTTACCTTATTTCCACAGCATCATACATACAAAGAGAATTACCCACTGGACTCTATCTTTGACCCACGTGTACTGTTTGTGCTGTAGCTATTTGTCTGGCAGCTGCCAGACAAAGCCCCTTAGTGCGGGTAAAAACAAAATGATGGTCCCTCGAATGGTCAAAAATGAGGCCTGGTCACAACACACTGTGCAATCATGAAAAGGGGTGTAATGGCAGAGGAGATGACACCAAAAAGACTATCTTAGCAGAAGGTAAAAATCTGCTGCTTCTACAAGAGCACATAGTGCCATAAATACTATAGGAAACAAGCTATAGCGAGCTGCTACCACCTTTAATCCTTGCAAATAAACATTATCTTAGCGTGACGTGATATAATCTGCACAGGTTTTGAACCAACACAATTAATCTTCTTCAGCTGTGACATCCATCGCCAAGGGTTGTGCGTCTTAGAATCCACTGTGTCCCTTCTTCATCTTCTACTATACGGAGGAATGACCACAGAGTTGTTAACCAATGCCTATTGTACTTGTAGACCGTGTATACATTCTATAATCTCTATGGTTACCTGGGCAGGTCCACAGTAGAGAAGCTTCTGCAAGCTGTGGTCTTCTCTTTCTTCTATTGCGACCTTCCGGGCTCATAGATGCCTAGAATGGTTGTTTTCGATCTTCCAACCCCCGGAAGTCATCGTGGTTAATGTGGAGATAAAAGCCTAAGGAATACCTGTTGCAGGTAACTCTCCAGGTCGGCCAGCGTGAAGCACAATCAGGGAGATCAGCTATGACTAACAGTAACAGATCTTTGCTCAGCAAAGCCTATGCCTCCGACTACTAACTACAGAACGCTCTGTTCCCCACTCCACATATGTTTCAACTGCAGCTAATTGTACTGTCAGCATTTTATTTTTAAGTATTTTCCACCCTACAGAATTAAAGTGGATGTATGCAGCCTACATAGAGAAAATGTAGAGTGCGCATGACTGCTTTGGTCGGCCCCAGGGCCGACCAAGCAGTCATGGCACTCAGAGTGGTGCAAGCCACTCCTACCGGACCCGCATACCCGCCCGCCCCCAACCAGGCATACCCTCTGTTGTAAATTAGTTCTTCATGTAACATGGCTGACAGTGGTCGTTAGCCCTTCCTTTATGTTCTTACCTCCTTAGCCTCTCAGAATACCTATGTGTGTTCTAACTTGTACCAGAGTGTTCCACTCTTGTCAGTTGATGGTCTGGGCAGCTGGCGAGGTGTGCGCTCAGCTGTGTCTTAAATAAATCTATCTGTAACTTAACTAGAAGTGTCCTGAGATCTATCTACAACAATTTGGCGACGATTTAGCTGACCAGACCAGAGAAGAAGTCATCACAGCTTTGAGCAGCACCTCGCACTAAGAACCCGCGGCGGTCCACCTATATCCTGCCAGTAACCTAGTCAAAAGAAGCAAGAAACCCGAAAAACGAGAGAAAACCAAGAAAAAGAAACAAAGAAAAAAAGAAGCAAGTACTCCACCAGTAAATCGCCACAACTGTGAGTCAATTGCTGGTCTGTGCGTGTCCCTCCCTGAATGCGTCATCTAAAAGTGATTACCACAAGACGGTTTATTTATTCTTCATAAATGCCGACCTTGAGCAAAGATCAAATTTCGTTGATTGTCAGTAATTATTGACATTGTGAAATAAGATGATCGGGGCGGGCCCCGGTGTGTCTGATGGTGTTGATTGGGGGCAAGCATCGAGTCCCAGTATTGTCTGAATGAGCAAAAGACGAGAAGAAAACCCTTTTAAACTGTGAGCCAGTCTTGTGGTGCTATTCGGGAGCAAAGATCAGGCCTCAGTTTTAACTGATTTTTCACACAAAACGAGAACAAAAAGTAATTACTTACGAGGCACTCCTGACGTCACTTCTAAACCGTGAGTCAGTTACAGAGTGTGCGTGCTTCCTTCTGCTTGCACGATCTCTGCTTGTGTATAACGTTGCTAAGCAACAGAGCCACGCACTTCCAACTCAATGCGCGTCCTCTGCATCGTCAAGGCGTTACCTAGCAACGGTGTCACAATACTGCAGCGTTATTGTTAAAAGCATTCCTTCAGCGATTTGGTATCCATGTCGTGTCTACTAATCCAGGCGCACAACAGTGGCAAACTTTGTTTATAATTGTGAACTGTGTGGAAGCATATCAATGTTGGTCCCTATGATCGTGCATCTCAATGGCTCGAAACAGTGAAAAACCAGAGGCATTAAAGAGGGAACAGAATGGAAGTTAGAGGGAGGCCATTTTTACACGGTCGCACAGAAAGCTGAAGAAGCATAAAAAGGTGGAGCCGGTTGAGTCCTCAATTTAAAGTGAGAGCGCGGATGAGAGCATTTTTAAAAAAGAAAAATGTGAAACGAAAGAAAAAAAAAATCGGGAAGAGCTTGCGCAGTAGCCACCATCATCTTGTGGGCAGGAGAGTCATTCTTCTGATTTGAGCAATTTGTCAGAGAGCATCTCGGAAGCTACTGAGGCAGATGTTAAAAACGAAAATCATGCTAAAAGTCGTAAGAAGAGACGCCACTGTACAATAGCTAAGAAAGACTATGAATCTTTACAGAAGAAATGCAAACGGGAAAATTGGAAAGTGCTAAATGATGTCTGATCAGACAGTCCTCATGAAGACTGATTCTAGGACATGAGCCCAGAACCTGAACAGCGAGCCCAGAAGCGGGTCAGTGAACCTAGAATAGCTAAGAAAGTCTATGAATCTTTACAGAAGAAATGCAAATGGAAAAATTGGAAAGTGGTAAATGATGTCTGATCAGACAACCGGAACAGCGAGCCCAGAAGCGGGTCAGTGAACCTAGAAAAGGGACCCAGAACCAGCAAGGAACAAAGTCACGGAACCACTATGGAAAAAGGAGAGCGCAAAGGTCCCAGAACCACGATGGAGTTCTGGGAAAGGGAGCCCACAATGGGAACAAAGGTCCCAAAACCAGAAAAAGGAGGGGACAACCAGAACCAGTACCACGAGTGGGCAAAAGTCCTAGAACCACGATGGAGAGCTAGTACAGAGAGCCTACAACGGGGACAAAGGTCCCAGAACCAGAAAAAGGAGGGGACAATGGTCCCAGAACCAGTACCAGAGGGGACAAAGGTCCCAGAACCGGCAATAAAGGTCCCAGAACCAAGAGGGGATAAAAGTCCTAGAACCACGATGGAGAGCTAGTACAGAGAGCCTACAACCGGGACAAAGGTCCCAGAACCAGAAAAAGGAGGGGAAAAAGGTCCCAGAACCAGGAGGGGACAAAGGTCCCAGAACCGGCAATGGACAAAGGTCTCAGAACCAAGAGGGGACAAAGGTCCTAGAACCACGATGGAGAGCTGATACAGAGAGCCCACAACGGGGACAAAGGTCCCAGAACCAGGAGGGGACAAAGGTCCAGAACCAGTATCGAGAGGGGGGCAAAGGTCCCAGAACCTGCAATGGACAAAGGTTCCAGAACCATAGGGGACAAAGGTCCCAGAACCGGCACAAAGGTGCCGGAACCTGGAGGGGACAAAGGTCCCAGAACCGGGACAGATAGTCCAAAATTAGGACAGAGAGTCCAAATTCGGAGAAAGGAAAACCAAAGCGAGACAGAGAGCTCAGAATGCGGACAAAGGTCCCGCAACTAGAACCGGCCCAGAACCGGAGAAAAAAGTCCAGAACCGGGGAAAGAGAATCAAAACCGGGACAGCTAGTCCAAAACAAGGACAGAGAAAGAACTGGCTTCAATAATTTCTTCGTGAACATTAAATCCAGATATTGATAATCTGAAGCATGGAGGCATCTGTTGAGCTGTTTATCTTCAACTTGGAGCGGAAAGGAATTGTGGACAGAAACAGATTGAAGAAAGTGAACTGTCTCTTACTGTTTTTGCTGGACAAGGACAGTTTGGAGAAAGTGGACTGTCTTTTCCTGTTTTTGTCAGTCTAAGGGGAGTAGGTGGTGGTGATACCTATTAGTTGTTTTGGGTGATGTGTCTCACCTCACACTTCACTCTTAACACTCTTTGCCCCTAAACGCTCGCTTGCCTTCAGGAACTATAGACCTCCTATCTGTCTTAATGATTATTGTTGTTGTCTCCCATACATTAAGCTTCATTTTTTGTGATTTGTTTATTTATTTCATTTTTCTGTAAAGGAGGAAGATGTGTTGTAAATTAGTTCTTCATGTAACATGGCTGACAGTGGTCGTTAGCCCTTCCTTTATGTTCTTACCTCCTTAGCCTCACAGAATACCTATGTGTGTTCTAACTTGTACCGGAGTGTTCCACTCTTGTCAGTTGATGGTCCGGTCAGCTGGCGAGGTGTGCGCTCAGCTGTGTCTTAAATAAATCTATCTGTAACTTAACTAGAAGTGTCCTGAGATCTATCTACAACACCCTCCCACCCGCCCCCAACCAGGCATACCCCTGCCTTCTGCTTTCTCGCAGCACGAGAAGCAGAAAATAAAATGGTATTTAAAATACCATTTTATTTTCTGCTTCTTGCACTGCCAGAAAGCAGTGGGGCGGTGCTCCAACGCCCTAATAGAGCAGTCGCCACTGGTGCCGAGTCATAACATCCATGTTGTATTACCAATTTCGTTCAAGTGAAACCCCGCCAGCCAATAATACAGCCATGGTAATTGCCCTGCAAAGCAGTAACCTTTGAAGTCTGGGGCACCCATCCCTCCCTCTCCGGGTGGCAACTGCATCTTAAGGAGGCCAACCCAGACGCCGCCCATTCCCCATCTGAATTCAATCAGTAACGAATTGAGTGTTTTGAAAATCACTGTGGGAACTACAATGGGTAAATTTACTAAATAGTACTGCAGACGGGGTAACATTACTATTTTGGCCAGAGGTAACCTGCCTGCCACCAACAGAGGGAGAGTAACCCAGTAACGTACTTGGAATTTTAGCAGTAAGATGGCTTTTATTAGATTACTGTCTATTAAATCCATGTAGTTCTATAGAGCTGGATACCCAAGTATCGAAAAGTATGCTCTGTTACTTTAGGTTGTATGCCCAAAACAAGGTATTACCGATTATGGTTTCCTGTAATGAAAATGTATAGGATTTAGTGTGGTTTACTCAGAGCCCAGACAGGCCACCAAACGAGAGAAACAAATTAGAGATGGGTGTTAAATCCATAATAAGGTTACAAATGTAGACTATCATGTATCTGCATTCATTGAGACGGCGTTTAGCTGAGGTCCCTGTGATATACCCCAGGTGTCCACTATTTGTCGAACGCTCTGTACCAGGGGTTCCATTGCCAAAACAAATAGAAGAGGTGATAGTGGGCACCCCTTCCTGGTCCCACGAAATATCGAAAATTGGTAAAAGATATGTGCTCCAATCCTTACTACAGCAGTGGGGTTAGTGTATAAGCATCAGATCCAACGAATAAAAGTTGGAGGTATATTGAATTTAACCAGTGTGGGGAACATGTAGGGTCATCCCAGTGTGTCGAATGCTCGCTGGAGATAAAGGTAGACTGTGGTATAGTGGTCTCTTGCTACTTCCATAATCTGGTATAGGTGACGGATATTCAAGGATGTGCTTTTCAGTTGAACAAACCTGCACTGATCTGTGTGTATTAATTGTGGAAGCATGGAAAGCAGTTGTCTCACCAGTACTTTACTCAGTATTTTTTCATTCTGTATTCAGAAAGGATAGGGGTCCATAGGAATATAGGTCTGTAGGATTACGGCCAGGTTTAGGTAAGGATGTTACTGGGGCTTGCCTTGTAGTATGTGGTAGGGAGCTTGCTTCTAAGGAGGCATTAAAAAGTTTCACCAATTGTGGAATAAGAAGGAAGGTGAATGTGGCATAAAATTCGATAGGTAGGCCATCCATTCCAGATGTCTTGTTATGTGCAAGCTCACCAATAGCCTGCCGAGGTTCGCCTGGTGACAAAGGGGGCCCTAACTTTTCCCTAAGATGAGCAGCGACCGAGGGTAATTGTAAAGTGTCAAGGAAGGTGTCAATGTCAGTAGAAGACAGGAGGACTCGGACTCCGTAGAGCCCAGTGCAATACTCACGAAAGGGCGAATTAATATCCAATTGGGTGGTGCATGGAACATTGGCCTGTGTAAGCATGGAGAGGACAGTTGTAGGTGGTGATGTTGGCCGAAAGGTGGGCTAGAAGTGTACCTGCTTTGTCACCTTCTGTATGTAATTTTTGTGTATAAACAATATAGTCTAAGACCCTCAGGCGTTTCAAGAGCTCTGTGTTTAATTCTAGCATCCTGCAGCCAGTCTGCCTGGGCGTCCTCATGTACTGTTTCATATTCAAGCAACCCCAATTGTGTTTCCGTGTGTGTAAGGTCACGTAGAACAGTCTGCCGGTATCAATGGGGATAAAGCAGGGTCTGCATTTTTGGCAAAATACGTGCTAATGGTGGTAGCCAGGGCATCCTTGAACACAATGTCCTCTAACAGGATAGGCTGCAGCCGCCATGTTTGGATAGGGGCTGCGACCCAGCGCCAGGCCGCAGTCAGTTCCAGGGGGTTGTGGTCCGATAGTGTCTTACCCAGGAAGGGTATACAAGTGATTTGCACTTGTAAGGATGTAGGGCAAATGATAGGGTTCAGGTGGGCATGCAGTTTATGAGGGGGAATAGAAGGAATATTCCCTCATCCCTATTGTTAGAAATGGGATCTCTAGTTGGCAAGGGTTTGCACCTTTGTCCAAGTAGGGACCCTTCTTCCTAGTCAGGGTAAGGGTGTTACACTCGTGAAGTAACCCCTGCTCACCCTCGTGGTAGCTTGGCACGAGCAGTCGGGCTTAATTCAGAGGCAATGTGTAAAGCATTTGCACATAACCAACAGTAATACAGTGTAAGCACTACAAACGGACACCACACCAGTTTAGAAAAATAACCAATATTTTATATACTCAAGACAAGACCAATTACGACTGAAAATCCACAATACTATACTTTAAAAACGAATACTTGATAAGGTAACTTCTTCTTTGCAGGAATAGTCCAAAAACAAAGTTCGTACGAGTCGGTAGCTCCGTCTGAGCCTACCGCGATGCTGAAACCCACAGAGTCTAACAGTTCCAGCCGACCGCGTCGATACGGGCCAGCAGAGTCGTGAACAGACTCGGTTACAGTACCTTTCTCGTTGTGGCTGGTACGGAGTGTACGAGCCGGTCGGCGTTCGTCGCGGTTGTGGTGCAAGACGGAGCAATGCAATGTGCGGTGTCCCTCGATGCGGTGCAGGCAGCGGCTCGATGAGCGTCGTTCAGACGGGGTCGGTGAGTCCAAGGCGTGCGATGCAGGGTGAGACGATGCTCGATGCGGTGCTGACAGGTTGCGATGCAGGCGACCAAGCCGGAGTGCGGGAGCTGGCGTCGGACAGCGGTGCGAGTCGGAGCGGTGCGTCGCAGACATGCGAGCGGTGCCCCAAATGTGGTGCGGTCACAACTCTTGAGCCAGTTGCAGCGACCGCGTCGGTCGGGTCCGGCTGGTTCAGTGAAGCGATGCGATGCGAACTGCGGTGCCCACAGGTCACGGTGCAAGCAGCGGCTCGATGTTGGCGGCGTTGGACGTCGCCCACGGTGAGACCAGGGTTGCGATGCGAAGCGGGGCGATGCGGTCTGCGGTGCAAACAGGTCATCGGCCAGGGATGGATTCGGTTGACGGAGTCGGTTGCAGTTCCCTTCCTCTGTGGCAACTGAAACAGCGTTCCAGAAGCGGTACCCAGAGGCTTGTGAAGTCTTTGCAGTCCCTGAGACTTCTTAACAGGAGGCCAGCTCGGTTCCAGGCCCTTGGAGATACTCAGCACAAGTTTGTAGAAAGTTCAGTCCAGTCCTTTCACTGCCCAAGACAGAAGCAGCAACTGCAGGCCAACCCAACAAAGCAACAACACAGCAAAGGGGCAGTACTCCTCCTGGCAGCTCTTCCAGCTCTTCGTCTTGGCAGGTTCCTTGATTCCAGCGAGATCTAAATTCATGGGGTCAGGGCCCCAATATTTATATCCCAAATTCCTTTGTTCTCTGAAGGCAGAGAGGCCTTTGCCTAGTCCAAACCAGTTCTGGAGCACTTTGTTGACAAGTCTCCGTCCCTTCTTTCAGTGAGTAGGCCAGGGACATCAGACGCACCACAGGAGGTGGAGCCAGCATTGTGGAGGGAAGGCACTGTCCTATTCAGGGCCCAGGTGCAACCCCTCCCATCCATCTACATGTAGATCTTGCTATTCAGCCCTGCGCTGACTCACCCTGTCTCCTGGCATCCCCCAGCCCCTGTCACTCACACTCCAGACAAGGAATACACAACCTCGCAGAGGCAGGCTTGGATGGTTAGACAAGAAAATACCCACTTTCTAAAAGTGGTATTTTCAAACACAGAATGTTAAAACCAACTTCACTAAAAGCTGCATTTTATCATTCTGAGTCCAGGCATACTAAACTCGAATTTCTACCATGTTCCCGGGGTCAGTTAGGATTATAAGCTGTAATAATCAAAACTGCCCGTTCTGGCCTAGGGGGAACAGGTAGCCTTGCAATAGTGAAAAACGAACTAGGCTGTAATTCACTATCAGGACATGCCACACACTCCAGGGCATGTCCTACCTTTCGCATACAACGCACCCTGCCCACAGGGGTACCTGGGGCCTACCTTAGGGGTGACTAACATGTAGAAAAGGGAAGGTTCAGGGACTTGCAAGTGTGCGCACTTGCCAAGTCGACATGGCAGCCCCAGGCTGCGCACAGGCTCTGCGATGGCAGGCCCGAGTTACACTTTACGGGCTGTTTGCGTGGGTGGCACAATCCAGTGCTGCAGCCCACCAACAGCATTTGGTCTATAGGCCCTGGCCCTCGCAGTGCACTTTACAAGGGACTGATACATAAACCAAATAGGCCAATCATGGAAACACCAATCCATAACACATTTTATACAGGAGCACTTGCACTTTCCCACTGGACAGCAGTGAGGAAAGTGCGCAGAATCATTACACCAGCAAAAACAGAGTCAAAACCGGGAGGTCAGCAAGCAAAAAGTCAGGGGAAACACGCCAAAAGATGCCAAGTCTAACACATGTCCCCTCCAGCTGAAAGTAGGGAGAACTACCCAACCCCATTGGAGTTCTCTTCACTAAGGCGGAAGAACCTGGACAGACCATCTGCGTTGGCGTGTTCTGTACCAGGACGGTGTTCCACCGTAAAGTCCATTCCCTGTAGGGAGATGGACCACCTCAGCAGTTTTGGATTCTCACCCCTCATTTGCATCAACCATCTGAGGGGCCTGTGGCCTGTCTGAACCCGGAAGTGAGTCCCAAACAGGTATGGTCTCAACTTCTTCAGCGCCCATACCACAGCAAAAGCTTCCCTTTCTATGGCACTCCACCTCTGTTCCCTGGGAAGTAGTCTCCTGCTAAGGAAGACTACAGGCTGATCCAGGCCCTCTTCGTTCAGTTGTGAGAGCGCCGCTCCCACACCATGCTCTGAAGCGTCAGTCTGCATGACGAATTCCTTGGAGAAGTCAGGTGCCTTGAGCACGGGCGCCGTGTACATGGCTGCCTTCAGGGCATCAAAAGCTTTCTGGCAGGACTCAGTCCAGATCACTTTCCTGGGCTGCCTCTTAGAGGTCAGCTCTGTTAAGGGGGCAACGATGGTGCCATAGCCCTTAACAAATCTCCTATAGTAACCGGTGAGACCTAAGAAGGCTCTCACCTCTGTCTGGGTCTTGGGGGTTCCCAAGCCAGAATGGTGTCAATCTTGGGTTGTAGGGCGCCACCTGGCCGCTTCCTACCTGGTGTCCCAAGTACACCACAGAACCCTGCCCAATCTGGCACTTACTGGCCTTGATCGTGAGGCCTGCACCTTGCAGAGCCCTCAACACTTTCTCAAGGTGCTGTAAATGTTCTTCCCAGCTGGAACTGAACACAGCAATGTCATCCAGGTAGGCGGCACTGAAATCCTCCAGCCCAGCCAACACCTGATTTACCAACCTCTGAAAGGTGGCAGGGGCATTCTTCAACCCAAAGGGCATCACCCGGAATTGGTAATGACCTTCTGGGGTTGAGAATGCTGATCTCTCCTTGGCCCCATCGGTTAAAGCAATCTGCCAGTACCCAGACGTCAAATCAAACGTGCTGAGGAACCGGGCAGCTCCCAACCGATCAATGAGCTCATCAGCTCTGGGGATGGGGTGCGCGTCAGTCCTGGTGACGGCATTGAGCCCCGGTAGTCCACACAAAACCGGAGTTCTGGAGTGGCACCGGGCGCCGCAGCCTTTGGGACCAAGACCACTGGGCTGGCCCAAGGACTGTGGGAGGGCTCAATCACCCCTAATGCCAACATCTTAGAGACCTCCTCCTTGATGCTGGCTCTGACCCGGTCAGTCAACCTGTAAATCTTGTGCTTCACAGGAGGGCTGTCACCAGTGTCCACGTCATGGGTACACCAGTGAGTAACACCGGGGGGCAGAGAGAACAGTGGGGCGAACGGTCCCAACAACTGGCGACAGTCCCCCTGCTGCTCCTGAGTCAGCGTAGGGGAGAGGATCACACCCTCTACTGACCCATCATGCTCCTTGGTAGACAGGAGGTCAGGGAGAGGCTCACTCTCCTCTTCCACCCCATCATCTGTCGCCAAGAGCATACTCACTTCGGACCTCTCGAAGTGGGGCTTGAGGCGGTTCACGTGGAGGACCCTCAAAGGGTTCCTTGGAGCCTGCAAATCCACCAGGTAGGTGACGTCACTTTTGCGCTCCTTTACCTCATATGGCCCAGTCCACTTGTCCTGCAAGGCACAAGGTGCCACTGGGGCCATGACCCACACTTTTTGCCCAGGTTGAAATTCGACCAGAGTGGCATTCTGGTCATACCATTTCTTCATTTCCTCCTGGCTTGCTTCTAGGTTCGCCTGAGCGAGTTTCCTGAAGCGGGCAGTTTGGTTTCTAAAGGCCAGCATGTAGCTAAATACATCCTGGGGAGTTTTCCTGGGAGCTGCCTCCCAGCCTTCCTTTACCAAACTCAGAGGTCCTCTGACAGGGTGGCCATACAGGAGCTCAAAGGGGCTGTACCCAAGAGACTTCTGAGGCACCTCCCTGTATGCAAAGAGTAGGCATGGCAAGAGGACGTCCCACTTACGCCTCATGGGTTCTGTTAGACCCTTGATCATGCCTTTCAAGGTCTGGTTGAATCTCTCCGTTTCCTTGTGGGTGGTACGGAGTGGTGAACTTGTAGGTTACACCACACTCCTTCCACAGGGATGTCATATACTTGGATATGAAATTGGTCCCCCTATCAGAAACCACCTGTCTGGGGAATCCCACACGGGAAAAGATCCCCATTAACGCCCGGCCCACCACTGGCGCCGTCGTTGTCCTGAGAGGGATTGCCTCCGGGTACCGGGTGGCATGGTCCACCAAGACCAGGATGTACCTGTTGCCCATGGCTGTCTTAGGATCCAGTGGCCCCACTATATCCATCCCTACCCTTTCAAAGGGTGTTCCAACAACAGGAAAAGGTTGGAGAGGAGCTTTGACCTTCCTCCCACTCTTACCACTTGCCTGGCAAGTTTGGCAAGACCTACAGTGTGCATCTGACTGCCTTCGCATTTGGGGCCAAAAGAAGTGGGTGACAAGCCTGTCAAAGGTCTTGCCCTGCCCCAAATGTCCTGCCAAAGGCACGTCATGAGCCAGACCCAGTAGGAAGGTCCTGAAGCGCTGGGGTACCACCAGCACACGGGCTGACCCAGGCTCAGCAACCTTAGGCTCACTGTATAGGAGACCACTCTCCCAGTAGATCAGATGTGACCCGGACTGATTACCAGCTGCCTGGTCTGCAGCCTGCCGCCGCAGACCCTCCAGAGTAGGGCACTCGTTCTGCTCCCTGCAGAACTCCTCCCTGGTGGGACCCCCTTCTTGCTCCCAATGGGTCAGCTCAGAGATGTCTCCCAGTTCGGCTACCTGCTCCCCTGTAGGCACCGGGCGTCCCCCTCGAGGTCCGCCTCCTCCCGGTCCGTGGGAACTTCGGGGCCGGTTTCCCGCGCCCCTGCCCTTTCTCTTGGCAGGGACTTGGGCCACTGTTTCAGGCTCCAAGTCCTCTTGATCACCCTTTCTGGCTGCCATTGACCGAGTAGACACGCATGCCCACTCTGGCAACCCAAGCATCTCCAAGTGAGACCTGAGCTCAACCTCCTTCCATAAGGACTGCTCGAGGTCGTTTCCTAGCAGACAATCTACAGGCATGGTAGGGCTCACAACCACCCTCAAGGGACCTGAGACCCCCATTCAAAGGGAACCTGCGCCACCATACATTGGCGCTCTGAGTTGTCTACAGCAACTACTTGGTGGAATGCTCCTGGGACTACTTGCGTCTCAGACACCAGGTGACACCGGACTGAGGTCACACTGGCTCCAGTGTCTCTGAGAGCCTCTACCCTGTTCCCATTAATGGTCACCCAGGTGCTATATTTCTTTGTGTTAGGGGCACCTGGTTTCCTGGGACCATCTCACTGTCCCCTAGTGAGACAAGGGTCATTTCTGCGGGATCCCCACCCTCCTGTGGGCACCCCTCCTCCCCAAGCGCTACACTAGCCAACACTTTGGACTGTCCACCGGTGGGCGGCTGTGTCCCCTTCGGGCACTTGGGGTCCCCCTTAAAGTGACCTACCTGGTCACATGCATAACACTTGCGGGGGCCGGTCTCAACAGGCTTCCCTGTGGAGACCCCTTTCTTCTTATCACCGGGGGCTGGGAACCTTTACCCTGGGTACTAGTTTGGGGCCCTTTAGAGAACTCCTGTGCTTTACCCTTGTCCCCCCACCTTTCTGCTGGGGACCCTGCCCACCTTTGGCTGAGTCTCCCCCAAACGCTTTCTTGTGGACCCTGGTACTCACCCAGCGGTCCGCTTCCATAGCAAGCTTCCTGGGGTCAGTTAGCTTACTATCAACTAGGTGCTGGCGCAGATCTGCAAAACATAGACTAGACAAGTGCTCCCATGCAATCAAGTTGTAGAGCCCCTGAAAATCTGTTACACTCCTGCCCTTCACCCAACCATCCAGAGACCTGCAGAACACATCCACACATTCCAACCAAGTGTTGGCATCAGACTTCTTACTGGACCTGAACTGATCCCTGTACTTTTCAGGAGTAAGACCATACTTCGTGAGAAGGGCATCCTTCATGTCAGCATAGGTGAGGTGATACCCCTTACCCAAAGCTATCAGAGCATCCCTTGCCTCTTCAGGGAAAAGTGGCCACAATCCTGCTCCCCAATTCTCCTCAGGGACCCCATTCATGTGTATGGCTGCCTCATAACCCTGAAACCACCTTTGTATGTCATCCCCTTCTTGAACTCCTTGCCTACGTTCTTGGGAATGTGCACAATCCTGTCTGCCTTTCTGGACGAATTGCTGCCACCATCTGAGCCTGACTTACTCCTAAGTTCTAGCTCCTTCAGTTCTCTCTCATGCTCTAAGAGCATCTTCCTCTCCTCTATGGCCAATCTCTTCTCCTCCCGCTCACTCTCCAGTCTGAGCTTCTGCAGCTCAAACTGCCTTGCCTCCCGCCTGTCCTCCAGCTCCTCTGGGGACAGACTGCTGCTGCCTGATCTGGCGGGTTCCCCCTACCTAAAAGCACATCCACCCTGGAAATAGGCTCCTCCACCTCCTCACTGAGATTACCAGGCTGCCCATTGGCATGTCTGGCTGCTACCCAGGCCCTCAGCGCCTTCTGTAGCTCCTCCTTCCTTGTGAGGCCTTTAATTTGGACTTTCAGGTTTTTACAAATCGCTCGTAGCTCCTTTACGGCGTAGGATTCCAACCTATCCTCCTCAAAGATAACTTCCAGAGATGCAACGGATGATGCAATTGATTCAGGCATGACAAAAGTAGTGAGTTGAAAACTGGCAAGATCAAAAATAGGCCAAAAGAAAAAGACCCAGTATGTGGTACGTAATGGTCTGCGATATGGTAGTAGTGCACACCAATCACTGTAAGTCAAGTGCAAACACAAGTCCTATCCTCACCGCTGACAACCAATGTTAGAAATGGGATCTCTAGTTGGCAAGGGTTTGCACCTTTGTCCAAGTAGGGACCCTTCTTCCTAGTCAGGGTAAGGGTGTTACACTCGTGAAGTAACCCCTGCTCACCCTCGTGGTAGCTTGGCACGAGCAGTCGGGCTTAATTCAGAGGCAGTGTGTAAAGCATTTGCACATAACCAACAGTAATACAGTGTAAGCACTACAAACGGACACCACACCAGTTTAGAAAAATAACCAATATTTTATATACTCAAGACAAGACCAATTACGACGAAAATCCACAATACTATACTTTAAAAACGAATACTTGATAAGGTAACTTCTTCTTTGCAGGAATAGTCCAAAAACAAAGTTCGTACGAGTCGGTAGCTCCGTCTGAGCCTACCGCGATGCTGAAACCCACAGAGTCTAACAGTTCCAGCCGACCGCGTCGATACGGGCCAGCAGAGTCGTGAACAGACTCGGTTACAGTACCTTTCTCGTTGTGGCTGGTACGGAGTGTACGAGCCGGTCGGCGTTCGTCGCGGTTGCGGTGCAAGACGGAGCGATGCAACGTGCGGTGTTCCTCGATGCGGTGCAGGCAGCGGCTCGATGAGCGTCGTGCAGACGGGGTCGGTGAGTCCAAGGCGTGCGATGCAGGGTGAGACGATGCTCGATGCGGTGCTGACAGGTTGCGATGCAGGCGACCAAGCCGGAGTGCGGGAGCTGGCGTCGGACAGCGGTGCGAGTCGGAGCGGTGCGTCGCAGACATGCGAGCGGTGCCCCAAATGCGGTGCGGTCACGACTCTTGAGCCAGTTGCAGCGACCGCGTCGGTCGGGTCCGGCTGGTTCAGTGAAGCGATGCGATGCGAACTGCGGTGCCCACAGGTCACGGTGCAAGCAGCGGCTCGATGTTGGCGGCGTTGGACGTCGCCCACGGTGAGACCAGGGTTGCGATGCGAAGCGGGGCGATGCGGTCTGCGGTGCAAACAGGTCATCGGCCAGGGATGGATTCGGTTGACGGAGTCGGTTGCAGTTCCCTTCCTCTGTGGCAACTGAAACAGCGTTCCAGAAGCGGTACCCAGAGGCTTGTGAAGTCTTTGCAGTCCCTGAGACTTCTTAACAGGAGGCCAGCTCGGTTCCAGGCCCTTGGAGATACTCAGCACAAGTTTGTAGAAAGTTCAGTCCAGTCCTTTCACTGCCCAAGACAGAAGCAGCAACTGCAGGCCAACCCAACAAAGCAACAACACAGCAAAGGGGCAGTACTCCTCCTGGCAGCTCTTCCAGCTCTTCGTCTTGGCAGGTTCCTTGATTCCAGCGAGATCTAAATTCATGGGGTCAGGGCCCCAATATTTATATCCCAAATTCCTTTGTTCTCTGAAGGCAGAGAGGCCTTTACCTAGTCCAAACCAGTTCTGGAGCACTTTGTTGACAAGTCTCCGTCCCTTCTTTCAGTGAGTAGGCCAGGGACATCAGACGCACCACAGGAGGTGGAGCCAGCATTGTGGAGGGAAGGCACTGTCCTATTCAGGGCCCAGGTGCGACCCCTCCCACCCATCTACATGTAGATCTTGCTATTCAGCCCTGCGCTGACTCACCCTGTCTCCTGGCATCCCCCAGCCCCTGTCACTCACACTCCAGACAAGGAATACACAACCTCGCAGAGGCAGGCTTGGATGGTTAGACAAGAAAATACCCACTTTCTAAAAGTGGTATTTTCAAACACAGAATGTTAAAACCAACTTCACTAAAAGCTGCATTTTATCATTCTGAGTCCAGGCATACTAAACTCGAATTTCTACCATGTTCCTGGGGTCAGTTAGGATTATAAGCTGTAATAATCAAAACTGCCCGTTCTGGCCTAGGGGGAACAGGTAGCCTTGCAATAGTGAAAAACGAACTAGGCTGTAATTCACTATCAGGACATGCCACACACTCCAGGGCATGTCCTACCTTTCGCATACAACGCACCCTGCCCACAGGGGTACCTTGGGCCTACCTTAGGGGTGACTAACATGTAGAAAAGGGAAGGTTCAGGGACTTGCAAGTGTGTGCACTTGCCAAGTCGACATGGCAGCCCCAGGCTGCGCACAGGCTCTGCGATGGCAGGCCCGAGTTACACTTTACGGGCTGTTTGCGTGGGTGGCACAATCCAGTGCTGCAGCCCACCAACAGCATTTGGTCTATAGGCCCTGGCACTCGCAGTGCACTTTACAAGGGACTGATACATAAACCAAATAGGCCAATCATGGAAACACCAATCCATAACACATTTTATACAGGAGCACTTGCACTTTCCCACTGGACAGCAGTGAGGAAAGTGCGCAGAATCATTACACCAGCAAAAACAGAGTCAAAACCGGGAGGTCAGAAAGCAAAAAGTCAGGGGAAACACGCCAAAAGATGCCAAGTCTAACACCTATGTTGTGGACCCCAAAGCCTCAGTCAAAGACCAACCCGCCACCCAATCCTCCATGGCTTTGGCCTGTCTGACCAAGTTAGTATTTTGGAAAGGAGGGTGGGAGCAGTTGAAACATATGTCCATGACCGCTTTAAAGTCCCCCCTTATTGCCGAAGGGAATTGTGACAAATCAACCAGAACAGAGTACAAATGTGCCAGAAAGACATCCTGTTCTGTGTTAGGGGCATATATGTTGACCAACACTATTGCTTTACCATCTAAAGTCCCACAAACAAAAATGTAGCGACCTTTCATGCTTATCTTAGTATCGCAGGCTTCAAATGGTACTCTTGCCCTTAGCCAAACAGATGCCCCACGGGCAAGGGCAGAATATGTGGTGGCGAATAGCTGGCCTCTCCATTTCATTAGAAGCTTGACTGTCTCAGTAACAGAGAGGTGCGTTTCTTGCAAATAAACTATGAGAGCCTTATGGCGATTGAGATGGGAATGGACCCAATGATGCTTGTGTGCAGAGCCCATGCCCCTGGCATTCCAGGTTAAGATTTTATACTTGCAGGTGACATTAAACATTCAAGAAAAAAATATGTATCATATCTAGCAGGCCCCCTCATCTGGCATACTATACTACATAAGATAGAAGTAGTTAACTGATGGCAATACCCCAATAGTAGGTCCAGCAAAACACAATCGTTTGACCAAAACTGTTAAAACATATTAACAAGTTATTACCGTGTGCAACAGTTGTGGGGGTAGACCAACAAGGGCTGCAAAGGAAAGCAGTGATGTACTAAACTGCAAAGGTGCAGAACCCTGACTATGTGGCACACGGAGCCGTATGAATGAGGCATAATATAAAAGAAACCCAACACTTATCTGGTGGAGTGATATACAGTGGCATGCACCAAATGGGTTCTATTAGAGGGGATTAAGAGAGCATGTTAATAGGCACTGTAAATGTGCAACTGGTCTGTGCAATTTAGATCACATTGTCTGCTGTTTGTGGTGTTACAGAGTAGAAAAGAGCCATGCTGGCATTGGAAGTAAAGTCCGAAGCATCATTCGCTGAGGAACTGGAATGAGATAACAGCTGTTGCCTCCTAATGGAGGACACCATAGGGATCACTACTCGTTGACCCTCTAGGGCCTGCTGTGGGGAGGGGACTTCTTGGGATGACCTTAGTCCAGGGACCCCACGACAGCATCACCGGGGAGGCTGTCGCTCCTCCTGGGATGTTGGTTCAGAGGGAGAAGGTCGCCGTCGGTTGGGTATTTCATTTACAGCCAGTACCAGACAGCTTCCAGGGTGTCAAAGAACAGAGTTTGTTGATCATGGATGACTTTCTGCCAGGAAGAAAACATCAGTGAGTAGATAAAGCCTTCTGTCCTGAGTTGTTTTTTGGCTGCTAAGAAGGACGCTCGTCAGCGTTGAACTGCCAATGTGTAGTTGGGAAAAAGGGCAATGCTTGCATTATCCGTAATTATGGGCCCACGTTCTCTGGCTTTATGTAGCACCATCTCTCACTCCCTCAAATTGAGAATGCGAGAATGCGAGCCACAATAGGTCTTGGTGATTTCCCCGGGGGTGGATAACACGTCAGGACCCAATGTGCCCTCTCCCCATTAAACAGAGCAGAAAGTCCTTGTGGGGCCACACTGGTCTTCATCCATTTTTTGATGAACAAAGTAGCATTGGGCCCTTCGGCCCCTCCGGTAATCCAATGATGCGCATGTTGTTACGCTGTGCTTGGACCTCAGCATCTTCATCCCTGTCATGTAGAACACTGAGCTTTTTATGGAGGTCATTAATATTGACAGAGTATTTCACCTGCTGTGGAGCCAATGTGGACAAGGCTGTTTCTGTGGACTTAACCCTATCCAACAACTTACAGCAGTTATACCTGAGCATACATAGATCATTTGCTAGCGTGCCAATGCGATGTTCGATATCTGCCCTAGAATCCCATATTTCATGCAAGATAATGTCCAGTTTATCAGGAGTGGGACCCATTGCTGTGGGCAGATACAGTCTTCCATCGTGCAGATTGATGAACCATCAGAATGACTGTGTTGAGATTCCCCTCTGTACTGCAATGGTGTCGGCCTAGTATGTATGGTGCGCCCATGGCTTAGAAGTGCGCCTAGGTAGGATGACGCAAGGGTGTTTACAGATAAGTAGTGACTACAGCAGCAAAGTCAAATAGTGTTGCAGTAGGACATAGGACGGAGGCTATAGTTGGGCTTTTGATGTAGTTACTGCGAGACTGGAGGAGAGTGTCACCCCAAGTCGACTATGATCCCAGGATTTGGGAGAGCCAGTATCCCAAAGATTTACACAGCCCCACTGTATAAATGTCCCACATACAGCTGTGGCAGTCAGACAATGAAAAGAAAGCAAAGTTATCTTGTCAAGTGCACTACAAGTGGGAAAGAATGAGCTGTAGCAATGTTCTGGAAAGGGGGTGTTGTCAAATGCATTGTCCGAAATCCCCTGGGGCCTATGCAACCAAGCTCACCTTTCTATCACAGCAGTGCACAAGAGAAAAGTGGTCAATCAGTGCACCCATGTGTGTTATTAGGTGAGTGGCTTGTGGTTGTAGGCTGATACCCCTGATACAGCGGGTGGCTCTGGTGAGCCTGTCAGCAAGCACTCAGTGGGTAATACCAATCCCCCAGGGCCAGCTCGCATTGCTCTGGTCAGCCCTGATAAGCTATGGACGTAAGCTCATGCTGCTTTTACCTCCAAGTCTGGAATGAACTCCAAAGTGATGTCTGTGGAGCATCAAAAAGTCAGGGATCCCTGAGTGGCTGAACAAAGAGGGAACCCTCCGTTCCACGGTGTGCAATCCATCCGTTGAGGGCCATGAGAGCAGATGAGGGAAACAGTGGAACCCCTCACTCCAGGCAAGGGGCTTCGAGCCATCAGTCATGGGGTTCCCTGGATCATGCACAGTCACTGTGCCAGCAGCCTCAATCTCTCACCTCTGGTCTTGGCTACACTGCCAGCAAGTTCGTCTTGCACCACATGGTGTGCGTTCGACTTACCCCAGGGCCAGCTCGTGCCAGTTCTGCACGTCGTTGTATCATGCTGATACTTGATTGGCATGTCGGTCTTGTGATCGTCCTAGTGAGCCTCTGTAGGGATGAAAGCATATTGCATTGTTGCAATACGATTGGCGGGATCTCCGAGGTGATGCAAGGTATAAGAAGGAGCCGGCTATATTGATCAGTGCAAGAGCCGGGCCATCAGCCACACAGCCTGCGTGATTCACGTTCGTTCACTGGCTCCGACCGGTGACTGAACCAGCTTAAAAAGCTGACAGTGGGTGCAGGGAGAGTTGCCCCTCACCGATATAGCATTGATTCTGTGTGCTGGGCTCAGATGGTGATGGATTATGTGTGGTTACCTAGTACCCTGCGGGAGCACTAGAGAGGTCCGCCTGCTATCTTCAGTGGTTAGCCACACCCCGCTGAAACTCAGTATACTATTGATCAACTTGCAGATAGCAGACTTTATGCAACCACCAATAGGATGAGGAGATTGAAAGAAGATTCCAGAATAAAGGAAATGTGTTGGGTAGACTGGATGAAGAGCATAGTCCTAAGGGGTATAAACAATGGCCCATATTTATCAAGGTTTGCATTCTGCAGCACACTTAGAAAGAGTACAATGCCTATGAGGATTATTTTTGTGCAGGAAGGTGCCTCTTCTGGCATAAAACAATTCTGTCTACAATGCAGGGAGCCTGCATTGGTGCAAGGCAGCAATTTTTGTGCCAGTGCAGGTAGAGAGCTGGAATGCGCTGTATAATGTTAAATAAGGTGCATTCTTGCACTCTTCATTTTAATGCAGTGCAAAACCGCAAGGTGGCTCGCTGTGTTGTGTGAAATAGTGATAAATATGGACCAAGGTATTTGAAATGTCATCTTTCCGATGATTAAACAGGTTGGAACATAATACTGATTAGCACCTACATTTGTTTATGAAGTCATATCAATTTATAATAGTAGAATACATGCACAGGGCAGTAATACCAAAACTAATTCCAGGTCAAATAATGAGATCAGTGATATCAAGAATCCTCAACTATTGAGACATGGCCACAAAACTGCATCTAGCCTACCTAGTAATACAGGACCTATACAACATGAAGGAGCCGACATCCCATTCTGCGCTGACTTTACCATTGTGGTCAAAAAGGCCAGAAACCATACTTGGATATCAAGATAAGACTCATTAAGATGGAAGTGAAGTTCTCTATAGTGTATCCAGCGAAACTATGCATACAATGTAAAATTAAAACTCATTTCTTCTCTATCCGTGAGACAGCATTGGACTTCCTAGACACACAGCAAAGCGAATGGATGGCTCTCCATGTCCTTGAAAATTAGAGAAAAACGAGATAGCCTAGCAAATGAAAGAAATAATGCACAGCGAGGATATAGGAGCATCAAGCAGCTCCAACTCCACCATTCATACAGAAGAAAGAAGGTGCCCTGAGAAAAAGAACTGCATCATATCAGAGAACTTATACCTTTACTGTTAAGACCACTATCTTGAACTGAAAATAGGACCATTAACAACATTGGCAGGTATTTAGAAGTTGCTAATTAATAACAAAGTTTTATGATGATATATAGCTAAAGCACTAAATCACAGCATTCCCCGCGTATGCTGTGCACACTGGAGTCCCATAATTGGAGCTCACATTACCAAGGAACAAATTTTAGTGGCTCTTGCCCCAAATACTGCAATTAAAGGGGAGCTGCAATTAAAGTGAAGGAGACTGAGTCAAACGTTAGGGTCAACATGAGTTGGAAAAGGAGGAAGTAGTTGTAAGTTTCATTGATCTACCATTGTACAGTACAAAGTGTGTTAATGAACAAAATGGCACCAAATAGACAAAAATCCAATAAGAGGAAGTGGAGAAATACATTTTAAATTTTTTAAATCAAAATAGCACCAAAAAGAGTGACGGGCCAACCAAAATCAGCAGGTTGTGCATGACTGGTACCTAGTGCTAGACCTTGAATCCTTGCATTGTTTCCCCCTAACATTTTGGCATTCAGACCTCCTGTTTTTGCTGACATAGTTTTTGCTGGACTTAGGATTCTTCACACTTTACCACTGTTAACCAGTGCTGAAGTGCTTGTGCTCTTTCCTTAAAATATGGTAGAATTGGCTTATACCCAATGGGCATATTTAATTTCCTAGTAAAGTGCACTATGTGTAAATTAAATGCTACTAGTGGGCCTGCAGCACTGATTGTGCCACTCAATTAAGTAGCCCTTTAAACATGTCTCAGACCTGCCACTGCAGAGCCTATGGGGCTTATTTTTGAGAGACTTGCTCAGCCGGAGTGTCTCTTTTTTGCGCTCTGGTGGTGCAAGCCTCTCAATCATATCTATGAGGGGACGCAAGGCCACTCTGCGTGGCTTTGCATGGCCTTATAGATATGGAGTAAGAAAAACCAGTGCAAGTCACTGCCTTACCTTACTCTGCTTCAAAGAGGTGTTCCATGGACATTGCAGTGGGTTTCCCACACAACAATCATGGATTTTGACTCTGCCCCAGATTTACTTAACCAGTAAACCTGGGGCAGCGCTAAAACCTTACGCCTCCCGAGAGCAGGCATAGCGAGGAGAAATATTTGTATTTCTGCACGTTCTTTCCTCTTTCCATGTGTGCTGCATTCTGCAGTACACATAGAAAGAGGAAAATGCCTGTTGGTATTGTTTTTGTGCAGGAAGATGCCCCGTCCTGAACAAAAACAATCCTGCCTGCAACGGAGGCGCCCTGGCACCATTGTGCAAGGGTGCCTATGTTGGCGCTAGGCAGCAAATGGTGCACCAGCACAGGGGGAAAGACATGAATAAACCATATTTCATAAATACTGTGCATTGCTGCCCTTTCACATTGGTGTAGGGAAGTACTGCAAGAAGACTTGCAGCGCTGCCCTACACCAATTCCTCATAAATGAGGCCCTATGTGTGCAGTGTAAACTGCAATTTCGACTTGGCAAAATAAACCTTTTGCCAGGACCAAATGTTCCTTTTTAATACATATAAGCCACCGCTAGGGTGGGCCCGGGACAGCTCATAGGGCAAGGTGCAATGTATTCAAAAAGTTGGTCATGTACGTTTAAGTTTTACATATCGTTGTAGTGAAAAATGTGTTTCCGGTCCAGGGAGGACCTGGCCTGGCAGTTCGGTCTGGACTGTTCCCATGGGGCACAGGGTCAAGACTGATTTGCATATGGCTGGGTCCAAACTGGGGTGGCGTAGTGGGCAAAAGAACGATGGATTTAACCCAGATCTTTTGACTGGGGGAGAATGTTTGCATTGTCAGCATTCCATCCATCATTTGTTTGCTGTAACACTTTTCGCCCTAAGTGGGCTGGGTATGCCCAGACGTGGGTCCCTTGCTCACTGCGCCACTGGATTCAAGCTAGCCTGGCTGAAGAAGGGTGACATACCCTGAAACCGGTCCCAGGATGCTTGTTTCCGGTCCAGGGAGGACCTGGCCTGGCAGTTCGGTCTGGACTGTTCCCATGGGGCACAGGGTCAAGACTGATTTGCATATGGCCGGGTCCAAACTGGGGTGGCGTAGTGGGCAAAAGAACGATGGATTTAACCCAGATCTTTTGACTGGGGGAGAATGTTTGCATTGTCAGCATTCCGTCCATCATTTGTTTGCTGTAACACTTTTCGCTCTAAGTGGACTGGGTATGCCCAGACATGGGTCCCTTGCTCACTGTGCCACTGGATTCAAGCGAGCCTGGCTGAAGAAGGGTGACATACCCTGAAACTGGTCCCAGGATGCTTGTTTCCGGTCCAGGGAGGACCTGGCCTGGCAGTTCGGTCTGGACTGTTCCCATGGGGCACAGGGTCAAGACTGATTTGCATATGGCTGGGTCCAAACTGGGGTGGCGTAGTGGGCAAAAGAACGATGGATTTAACCCAGATCTTTTGACTGGGGGAGAATGTTTGCATTGTCAGCATTCCGTCCATCATTTGTTTGCTGTAACACATTTCACTACTGTAAGGCATATCTCTCCCAAAGGATAACATTAGAGTTGACGTATTACAGTTTATAAGTGTAATTTCCAAATGGGAAGAGATAACTCTTTCAAGGTGTCTCTGGAATCACAATTTAAAATCCTAACTTATGGTGAAGTCAGATTTGTTTAATTGAATTCTGAAAATGCTACTTTTAGAAAATTGGCATTCTATTGCCGTAGCTAACTTGGTGCCTGCAGCATGTCTCTGGCCACATGGCTGGGTGTAGTTGGTAGTTGGGTGTTGTGTATTTCTCCTAGACAGACACACACAATGGGAGCTGAGGTGTGTCTCAGTGGGCCATCACTGGAAGGATGAGAGAGAAGAGCTGGGCCCAGCTTCACTTACACCTGAATATGCTTTATTCTGTATCCACACAAAGGGCTACATTCCCCCTGTAGATAGTTTGGAGCCAGAGCAGGGAAGGCAGGGCATCTGTGCACTTCAAAGGCATGCCTCTAGAAGCTTCTCCCCACTTCAGAGGCGCAACTGTGCATAAAAGAAGGACCTCAGACACCACCACTTCAGTACACTTCTGGACCTGTGGTTACACTGCCAGGAAGAAGGACTGCTGTGCTGCTACAAGGACTGCCACTCTAGTGGACTGTTACTCATAAGGAATTGCTGTCCTGCTGTGCTCACATGCTGCCTACTGCTCTCTTGCCTGGGTGAGAAGGACTGGACCTGCATCTCTTGAACCCAGAACCCAGAGAGGCTCGAAGGGAAGCCTCAGGGACATTACATGCTTCCAACCACCTTTCATCTGCACCTGGGCTCTGCCATCCGTGAATCTACCCTGCCAAGTGTAACACCCCAGTCCTGGACCCCTTGAAGTGGGCTTAAGGTGGGTGCTTTGCTGGCCTTGTGGATCCAGTGAAACTGAAGCATCTCCTCTGCTGCGCAGCACAACCCCAAGCAGAACTGATGCATCTCCGCTGCTGCCTGGGTTCGACCCATTGTAAAGACTAGCATTTCATCACAGCTATTTGGAACAATAGCAGTGCCCTGAGTGTGCAGCACATCCTAGGTGCAGGCCCTCACTTCCTCATCGATGGCAACCTCGACGCCGGACTCCTCATTGCAGCCTCACAGCTCTTCAGAACCAACGCATCGCCCCAGGTGCTTGCTGCATCCTCAATACCAGACTTCAAAATTCAAGCCCTGTTTACTGGACCCTCAATGACGATGCAGGCCCTCGTATCACAGCCTCACCGCATCAACAAATGGCTTTGGCTGCACGACGCATCTTCGGTACAGATCCTCGCAACACTCTGCAAACCAGGATATAAGGTATATGCTGTGTTCAGTGGGCCAAATTGGGCCCCTGTTGCTGGCTCGTGCTCCACCACGGTTGACCTAAACTTGGGACTTTGTCCTGGTCCAGCACGACCAAATATCCACAGTTAGCATTTTTTGCTTTTTCACACTATTTTCACTAAAACCTTTCAAATTTAATATCTCCAGTTCTACTGATTGGAGTTTTGTAAATTTGGTCTTGTTTTATTTATTAAAATAAGTTATATTGTTCTAACTTGGTGAGGGTTCTTTGTGTGTGGTGTTTTCACTTTATTTGTGTTTGAAGTGTTGCACAGATACTTTACACTGCTCTGTGCCAAGCTACCCGAGGGTTGAGCACAGGTTAATTGAGGGTTGGCTTGTGCCTCAACCTGACAATGCTTTTTGTTGCTGCTTGACCAGGGCTCCCACCTCAGTCAAGCAACAACCCAATTTTTACAGACACATGGTGGGAGGAGGCATGGTGCAGCGCGTCCAGGTCAAAATCCAAACCATTCTGACTTGGGGACCCCAAGACCCTGACAGAGGTGAGGGTCTTCCTGGGCCTCACCGGATCCTACAGGAAATCTATCAAGGGGTATCACCCCATTGTTGCCCCTTTAACAGAACTGACCTCCAAGAAACAGCCCAGACAGTTGATCTGAATGGAGGCATGCCGGAACACTTTTGAGACCCTGAATAAGGCCATGTGCACACCACCCTTGCTCAAGGCCCCTGACTTCTCTAGGGAATTTATTATGCAGATAGATGCCTCAGAGCATGGCATAGCTGCCATGCTCTCACAGCTAAACAGTGAGGGCCTAGATGAACCAGTAGCCTTCATCAGGAGGAGGTTACTTCCCAGGGAACAGAGGTCGAGTGCAATAGAAAGGGATCCTTTGCAGTCACCTGGGCATTGTACAAGTTGAGACCATACCTGTTTGGTGCTCCCTTCCGGGTTCAGACAGACCATAGATTCTTCTGATGGCTAATGCAGATGCAGAGTGAAAATCCCAAGCTGTTGAGGTGGTCCATCACCTTATAGGAAATTGACTTTACAGTGGAACACCACCTCGGAACAGACCACGCCAATGCGGATGGTCGCTCCAAGTTTTTGCTCCTTAATGGTGAAAACTCCCAGGAGGTTGGGTAGCTCTCCCAACTTTTAGCTGTGGGGGACACATGTAAGACCTTTGTGGTGGTTCTCCCCTAATGTTTTGCTTTAAGTACTTTTTGCTCGCTTTAGGACTCTGTACACTTTACCTCTTCTAACTAGTGCTAAAGTGCTTGTTCTCTCTCCCTAAAACTATGCAGAATTGGCTTACTCCCAATTGCCCTCTTTAATTTACTCGTTAGTCCCTAGTAAAGTGATACTGCATGTGCCCAGGGTCTGTAAATTCAACACTATTAGTGAGCCTACAGCACTGATTGTGCCACCCACTTAAATAGACCTTTAAACATGCCTCGGCCTGCAATTGCAGCCTGTGTGTGCAGTTTAGACTGCCATGTCGACCAGGCAGAATAAACATTTTTGCCCGGCCCAAACCTTCCTTTTTAATACATATAAGCCACACCTAGGGTAGGTCCTGGGCACCCCAGAGAGCAGGGTGCAGTGTCTTTAAAAAGTTGGACATGTACTTTTAATTTTTATATGTCCTGGTAGTGAAACACTCCTACATTTGCTTTTTTTCACCACTGTGAGGCCTAACTCTAGCATAGAATAACATTGGGTTCCCTTATTGCATTTAATTAGTGGTAACTTCCAATTTAGAGCAGGTAGGAATATTAAGTTTGGTGTCTATGGAATTATAATGTAAAATCCTCTTTAATGGTAAAGTTGGATTTTAAGTCACACTTCTGAAAATGGCACATTAAGAAAGTTGCCACTTTTTTGTCCTAACGATTTGGTGCCTGCAGCCTGCTCCTGGGTTACATGACTAGGTGTAGCTGGCAGTTGGTCTTTGTGTATTGTTCGTGGACCGTGAGACAACGGGATGCTAGGTGTTGGCAGGATGGGCCACTCTGAGTTAACGAGGGGAAGGAGCTGTCACCTACCATACTTGCACATCACAAAAGCTCTGCTGAGTGCTCTCATAAATGGGTTATCACAAGACTTTTGTAACCACAGACATTCTGAGGCCAGGACAGGGAGTAAGGGGTTGACTGACACCTCAGGGGGTTGGAAACCTCTAGAAGCGTCCTCCACTTAAAAGTGGGCACTAGGTATAAACGTTGGGCCTGAGACCCTCAACTCTTCAGTACAATGCTCGACCTGTGGACTCTGCCATAAAAATGGACTGCCACTGTGCCCGACTGCTGTTCTAAATTACTACTGCCCTGCTGCCCTGCTGCTTTGCTGCCCTCATGCCTAGGAGAGAAGGACTGGACCTGCATCCCTAAACCCAGGACCCCAGAGTGACTCCAAGGGCTGATTGGCTGACTTCCTGATCAGAAAACTCAGGGATATAACAGGCTTCCAAGAACCTTGGACCCAGCACCTGGACTCTGCCATCCATGAGTCCAGCACTCCCAATTGGGGCCACCCCAGTCCCGGAACCTTAGAAGAGGCCAGAAGGTGCTCTGTCAGCTCATCTGTGGATCCAGCAGAACCCACACATCTCCCACAGGACCGGCACATTGCCTTTGCTGCTTGACGCATCATCTTTACTGTGTGGACTTCTCCAGTGCAAGGACTTCGCATCGCCTATCACAACCCATCAGAGCTGACACACATCCACGCAAGGACACTGCTTTGCCCTATGCAGCTCAACCGAACAGCCGCTGCGGGATGCATCTTCATGCAAGGACATTGCCTCGCACTTCACAGCTCCCCAGAATCACCGCTGCACAACTCACCCCCATGCCTGAAACTCACATCGCCGTTGCTGCACGAGGCATCCTTGATCGAGGACTCTGCAGCTCTTCGCTACCAGGTTTTAAGGTACTCTTGTTCAGCAGGCCTAACTCAGTCGCTTTAGCTGGCCCACACTCCATCTTAATCAGCCTGAACTTGTCTCGGTCCGGTGCTGCCAAATAACCACATTTGGAGCTTTGTGGTTTTTGGCACTATTTTTACTTATATCTTTAAAATTGCATATCTCCAGTTCTACTGATTGGATTTTTGTCATTTTGGTCTTGATTTTATTTTTCATTAAATGCTACTCTTTACTCTTTTTTTCTAAATTGGTGTGGGATTTTTTCTTTTTTTGTGCTTTCACTTTATTACTGTTTGAAGTGCTGCACAAATACTTTACACATTGACTCTATGTTAAGCCTGACTGCTCTATGCCAAGCTACCAGAAGGCTGAGTACAGGTTAATTTGGGTTTGCTTGTGACTACACCCTGTCAAGGATTGTGGCTTCTGCTTGAGTATAGTTGCACCCCCGTCAACCAGCAACCCAATTTCTTACACGTGCCAATCTTTGTAGATATTGCTGTGTGTTGTGTTTTCCCTTCTGCCTTGCGCAACACAGCCCAGCACATTTGGTTGTGACACTCCAATGCAAGACAAAACAGTAAGAGCCTCATTTATGAAAATTGTTGCATCGCTGCGACAAAAAAGCGATGCAACAGTTTTCAATGCGCCCTCCTTGCGACTCGATGGATGCGCCGTATTAAATGTACGGTGCTTCATGTTGCAAGAAAAGACAGATACATCAGGAATCCTGACGTATTAGTTGGCACAAAAGTCATGCATTGCTGGAATTGTGTCGCAAGCATGATGCAACTCCCCCGATACACGGGGTAGGCCTGTGCCCACGGCACTGCGTCACCCTTACGCCTGCCATGAGGCAAGCGTAAGGTTTTGACGCATTGGCATCCTAGAAGTGTCGCAGTGAAATCTCAGATTTCACTACAACACTTCTACAAGGCTTTCATGTGCGGGAACGCCTACCCTGCATACATTATACCTGACGCAGGTATAATGTGGTACAGGGCTTTACAAGGTGACGCATCTGCCTAGATACGTCACTTTGTAAATATGGCGCAACGTGGCACATTGTTTACGCTGCCGCTGCATCACGAAAGGTGACGCAACAGCGGCGCAAAAGTGTTGCAAGGCCTTCATAAATAAGGCCCTAAATCTGTACCACAGGCTTGTCACTAGTGAGTAGTGTTGTTGTTCTGGCATTGACTCATGGATCCAAACTAACATGCTTCCAAACAGCCTCTCATTAAAGAATGGACTCAATGCAATATGCCGCAGCTGCTCTCAGCTAAAATCTGAGGGGCATATTATCAAGGAATAGCGATATTTATCGCTAACCGCGCCTAGCGCGTTTTTTTTTAACGCCGCCTATCGCTGGAAATTATTGCTGAGATAACACCCTATTAGTAAGGTTTATCTCCATAGCGATAATATTTCCAGCGATAGCGGCAAAATGCGAAAATATCGCTGGAAAACCAGCGATATTCTCGCATTAACGCAAGGATGGATTTAGCCTGACAATCCACCCCCTATGCTCCAAACAGGTAAGTCACCCTCAGTAGCAGGTGTAAAAATCTAGCGATAAACGCGCTTAGCGCGAATTATTTTATCGCTTCGCCTGCCTTGCTAATAGGGGTTAGTTGTGTTAGCGACTGTTTACAGTCGCTTTTAGTGGGGAACGCCTACCTTGCATGTCTTTAGCGATAATTATCGCTGACATGCAAGGCGATAGAAATACCGGCCGCTAACGCATGAAAGCTGTCGCTAACGCCTGTTAGCGACAGCTTGCTAATAGGGCGATAAAAATATCGCCGCTTTAGCGGCAAAAAGTGCCGCTAAAGCGGCGATAAAGCCCTTGATAATATGCCCCTTAATTCGTTCTGAATTCAAGTACTTCTTTTGCACAATGCTGTGTGTAGACAGTATACAGTGGAGCCTGCACTGTTGGCATACAAACTCAAATGCACTGTATCCTTTCATTAAGCAGTCTGTTGAAATGAGGGCTTCTCCTGCAGGGTCGAATACATCACCTTCATTAAACAATATCTTGACACCGTCCTTTACACAACGCATTGGTATTTCAACACTACGCCACTTTTAATTTTTTTTACTGCACACAACTTCCAGTGGGTCGGCCTTTCACATTAAGAGCCCGCGAGGAATCATCTTGATACCGTGAAGTTTCTGGCTATCTAAATTGTATTTTAATTACAAAGCTGTTTTAAAACTGCTTCATAATTTGTTTTGCTCAGCGAATTTCTTATCACGGGCATAGGCAGAACCTTTCCTACAGTACATTAAAATTGTTGTGACCCTCTTGACAGTTCATGATAACACTAATATCTAATTCAATTTAGTGCCTGCTGCAGACAATAACTGCAGAGGCCTTGAGGAATTGCCAATACACCATGCAAAATCCTTTACATTAGAACTACAATAATCTAATCTTTGATTCTGTGAATTTTTAATGACAGGAGACATATCTGCTTGTTTTTCATTCGGCACGAGTTAGACACTGAACACCAGCAGAAGAAACAAAAGAAAGAACAGTGCACAGTGCCTTTGATGTTTAATTTCTTCTAAAGCCTCAGGGGTCAGAATTCGAAAAGAAATTCTGAATAACCCCTTCAGTCATGTAACCAATAATGCATAGTAACAACAATCTTCAGTGCTGCACTGCGAATGCTGCTGAAATTGTAGAGTAGCCTCAAGAATAATGGAGTTTCTATCACAGCGGGAACATAAAACAGTTTTAGTAGAAATTTTAGGCGACCACATCATGTGTCTTAAAAAAAATGTGCTCTAATTTGTGAGGGCTAATGGTGTGCTAGAGGGTTTGGCATTCTGATGCAAGTTGTGTACCATGCACTTTAGGCTATTTCATTACTTTCAATCGTAAAAATACTAGTGAGAAGGCATAGTTTATTTTACATCCCAAAGTTTAGGGCTATGTTTGCATTTAATTTAGGCATTGTTCAGTACAACAGTAACCCTTAAAAATAGCAAATGTGCTATTCATTGAGAACATGGGGGGGCAAATTGATCACGGCTTTGTTCCGGTGCAAAGTCACAAAAAAAAGAAGCAAATAGGACCAAAGTGTTGATAAACTATTTACTTTCCGGTGTAAAACTTGCCACTTGACCTACTTTCTGTCAAGGGGACGTCCCATGGGTGTTACATGTGCATTCCCATGCAGCCACCCAGGGGCCCTATTATGTATAGGGCACACTTTCCCTGTTTGCGCCCTGGCACACCTTTAAATAGGTGCGCCCGGCGCAAACAGAGAAAGTGCGCCCTATTACATAAAATGCGCTGCACAGCGTATTCAAATGAAATACGGAGCTGCTTTGAAGCAGCCACTCTGTGTTTCACTGTGCAAGCGGTAATCTGCCTGCGCTTTTATGGGGGATTAGAGATCCCCTTGAAGGGGGGTGCAGTGAGTGACTGCACCTACCTGCAAGGGGATGTCTGGGGGGTCCATAGGACCCACCTTTTCCCCCTTCAGAGGGCTGCCATCAGGGGGCACAATGACCGGGGTGCACTGCCACTTCTTTGCCTCTGCAATACGGCGCGGGTACAGAGGCAAAGTGATTCCCTCATTTGCATGGGGCACGCCCCCATACAAATGTCTGCGGGCCCCTTCTGTAATACCAAAGTGCCCCAGGGTTGTGCAAAGCGAGCGCAAACGCCCGTTGTGCCCCCGGGGCACTTTGTGCAATACGGCCCTAGGGTTTTTGACATAAAGCCCGGTTTACTAATAGTGCCCGACAAGGCTTTACACCAACAAAAAAAATACCACCTCGAGGCAGGTGTTAGAAAGGAGAAATGTTTTTATTCCTCCAAACTTTTCCAACATTGCATGTGTGTTGTACTCTACAGTTAGATAGTTAATGTGCCCTTAAGAACATACATTTTGCAGTGGATCAGACATTGATCGGGACCTTGAACCTTGAAGAACAACCTTTAATCCATCGAACAAAAGAGGTGCCAAGCACTAACATTTTGAGAGTGAAGTGCACATTAAAAGGTCAAGGACAACATTTAGGGTCGCCAGGGATTGCAACTGCGACCCCTAGTCTGCAGACTGCTTGTGACCCTCAGTGAGATAAAGACCTTGTTTGAGTGTCTCACTTAGGATGGTATAGCTGTCAAACTGTGAACGTGTAACTGAGTGGTTTTTTAATGTATGCTTCGATGCGTGTTTAATGAAAATGTTGGTTGTGCCTATGTTAGAATGTATTTGTGTGCATATTTTAGAAATGTGTGCCAGATTGTATGCATTAAGAATAGATGAATGACTGTGACTATGTTAGGCAATCATGTCTATCATGGTCACAGTCATACAGACATTCTTGACACACACAACCTGCCACACATTCCTAAAACACATACACACAGAAATATATTGTAACATAGGTAGAACCAAAATACATTCCTTAAACACACAGCAAAGCACAAATTAAAAAATACACTTTGTTGCACCCTCACTGTTCAACAGATATACCATTCGGAGTGAGACACAAAAACAAGGTCGCTCGCTCCAGAGGATTCGCGGGCAGCCTGCCAGCAGCCACAAGCTGCCGTCTAGGGGCAATACAGAATAGGTGTAAAATGTGAAAGGGGGCGAGTGCCCAAAGTTGAGGAAAGAATTAACCCTGGGCGTAGTACGTGTAGTGACGCTACGCGTAGCTACGTGAAGTGCACTTCGCACTACGCATGCTACGCGTAGCTACGCGAACTGCGTAGTGCAGTAGGGAAATGCTGTTCGCACTGATTGCACAGTGCCGGATGCTTGTCCGCACTGTGCAATCATTGCAAACGGCATCTTGCACAGTGCAAGCGGTCGTTTTCTGCCGCTCGAGTAGATTTGTACTCGAGCTGCAGCTTTCTCAACGCGGACTGGTAGTTTCTCATCGCGAGCGGTCGCGAGCATACGCGACCACTCGCAATGAGAAACCTGACCTCCCCGCGTTGAGAATCTCGCCGGGAGGTTTAATTTCCACGCTCGCGATCGGCAACTTGATGTTGCTGATCGCAAACGAGGAAAAAGTCTCGCGTGGATGTTGATTTTGCTCGCTCGCGGTCGCCAACTTGACGTTGAGGACCGCGAGCAAGCAAAAAATGCCCGCTACGCTACACATTTTTGCACTGTGCTATGTGCAATTCGCGTAGCGCGTAGTAGCGCAAACTACGCAAACTCCGCGAGCGAAGCGTAGTTTTCCGCCCAGGCCTAGAATGAATGCCGGGCACAGATTAGAGGATTCTTTGTATCTACCTATTAACCAGCACTAGGTTACTTGGAGTCTGTGTACCTGCATGTGAGAGGGGGCAAGCTGCAATTAGTTGGTGGCCTTTTATGCAAACAGATGAGGGGGTATATGCTGGTGTGGTAGGTGCAAATTGGTCAGAGAAAGGTTGATCCATACAAGTTATAAGGCTATATGCACACATGTAAGAATGGTTAAAAGCCCACATATAAGAGGTGGTTATGTGCACAGAGATGAAAGTGGACTACACGCATGCAGGGTTACCCCAGAAACCTCAAGCTGTCCAGTTTATTTCTGAGTAGCTGGGGTGGTTCTGTTGAAAGGTATGGTGCACACAGCTGAAAGCGATACAGGCACACAAAAATTAGAGGCTCCTGACTGCACACAGATGATGGATACTATGTGAATGCAGGTGATGAACATACAGGTAAAAGGGGCAAGGTGTACAAACAGGAGATGTGTCTAGGTGCACACAGACAAGATATGGCTAGGTGCACACAGGTGAGTGGGTCCTATGCCCGCACACAAAAGATATGTATTCAGAACATCCATCTAGGTGGGATGTGACTTAATGAAGAAAGGTGGAGAAGTGTGGCTCACTGGTTAGAGCGGCAGACCCTGATGCAGAGATCTGGCCCGGGACCAGGGTTCAATTCCCGCCTCGGCGGGTCTTGGGCTCAATTTCCTCGGACCTGATAATTCTCGCCTCGGTGCCTATTCTATCATGGGTCCCACTCTGCAAATCTGGGCAATAGCTTGTTTAATCTCCACAACGGCCCCAACAGCGCTGGGATGCCTGGCTTCACCCTGGTGGTGCCCAGGAGTGGACATTTCACAGGGAAAAGCCAGGAAGGGTTCCACAGCGGTATGCGTACAGCGCCTGGACACCCCTTTGGGGGTATGGGTGCGCTTTACAAGTACAAATTTCATTTCATTTCAAGGTACTAAAGCACTAGCTGGCCTCCAGCAAGATATGGCTACATGCACACATGATGGTGTCGCAGGTTTAAACATTTTTAAAATGGGTTCTGTCGGGTACAATTCAATTTGAGACATCAACTGTATATAAGGCTAACATGATTCATGTATGTGATGAGTGTACAAAGCAGGACCAGAAATGCCCACTCTGTGCCGGTTTTTTAATATGAACATAAAATAAAGTGATTATCGTGAAATTATCAACTTATTTTAAAAAAAATAGTATTCAAAGGTAGGTATATTCTACACAAATAAGTGAGCAAGATAAAATGCTTATCCCAGAATAGGCACACAGGTTTCCTGTGCATGCAGTCACATTGTAGGTTTTATCTCGCTAAAAAGACTGGAACATCTGGGCATGGCAGAAGCAGCCCTAGGATGGTTAGGATCCTTTCTGGAGGAAAGAGAGCAGGTGGTGTGGAGGAAACCTCACTCTTTCAAAGCCAAGCAGTTGAAATGGGGTCCCTCAGGGATCGAAATTAAGTCCTACCTTTTTCAACATTTACCTGTCACCTCAGGCTTTTTTGGTCAAATCGTTTGGCATTAAGATTATTTCTTATGGAGACGATACCCAGCTCCTGCTCACCTATGATGGGGTTTCAGCTAGCTGCAAATAAACTTTTTGCTCTCTGCTTGGAGGCGCTACTCGACTGGCTCATGAAGGAGCTCCTGTAAGGAGAGCTTACACATATTTACCAACCAGGGTCAGCCTTTGATTAATGGTTATGGTATTTTGAGTCAGCACAGGCATATTGGGTTTTGCCTGCTATCTTCTGGTTTTGCCATGAAACATGGAGACTCTGTCCTGGGCTTTTGAGGCTGTATTATGGTCTTTAAGGCTATGTCTAGGCTTGTTATGGTTTGCATAGGCAAATTATGACTGACATATGAAGGCGGAGGACAGGGTATGAGCCTCTGTCTGAGCATTTGGAGCTATTGCTAAGAGAATGGTGTCTGTTCCTAGTCTATGATGGCTGTTCTGTTGGTCTATGATGTTTGTGCTCCTGGCCTATGATAGATGTTCTCCTAGTCTATGCTGCTGGCTTGTTGTGAGAGAGCCCCTGGAACATCATCTCAACAGCCAGTGAATTTTGCTGATAACTAAAGCACAATTTTATCTACTTTAATATACTTTTGTTGTTTTTCAGTATCACATATTGTAGGTTTTATTTCTAGCAATTTCTGTGATATCACTTTTGTTAATCACACCAAGGTCAATGATTGAGTAACCTCACTTTCTGTATAATCACCAGTGTCAAAGATCAAGTGATGTTCACTTCCTGCGAGGTCACAAGGGTCAAAGGGCATGTTATGTCACTTCCACATGCATTTTGCTGAATCGAGGTCCTTGTAAAAGGTGATGTCTAAAAGGTAAAGACAAAAGCATTTGCACTAACTTGCTGACCAGCATGTAAGACAATCCCTTATTCTGGCAGTAGCAGACAACTAAGCACGTGTATATTTTAAACTTTTGGAACCCACTTCATACCATACAAACCTTTCCATGAGAACGAACAGATAGTCTACCATTTAATTCTTAGATCTTCAATTGGAGGGCAACATTTATCAAGGTGGGAACTAATGCAAACACTATCAAGAGAGTGAGCAGGGACTTGTTTGATTGAACCCGTTAACCTACGGGACTAGACGGGTTAAGGAGGGAAAGGGTGTGGCTGGTTACTGAACGGTCATCAGTAAGACCACCATGTTTGTGGAGACCGGATTCAGGGATGTCTGGAGAACAGGAGTGGTTAAAATTGCAGTTAGCCCTCATGTGCATGTTCATGTACTAGACATTTGTTTTACTAACTGTGTAAATAGTTATTTATTTAATGAAACGTGCTAATATCTTTTTTGTCAACTGCTTGTATGCAGTAGTAGTTGTTTTTATATAGTGCTCTCAGATACCGTTTTAGGCCTTCTGCGCGTTATATGCATTTGTGAGATAAACACGCCTAAGCCACTGCTTCCTGTGTCAGAATCACATACGTCTAATCCATTTTTATTTCCCAATTAAACTTGCCTTTGAAGTTGTATTTCAATTTTTGTGATTGCTTAAGCATTCAACACAAAAACGCTAAATATAGGTTTAGAAGATGATTCATAAGAATGTGATACTTAATGATAGGAACCGTTTGTTGAATGGAAATGTTGGGAGAGAATTACTGAATTTTTTAATAGATGACAGGTTCGGAGAGGTAAGGCAAAACATTTATTGTGACAATTAATGAAAATTGGTACAATTACGCCATTTAAAATGTAAGATTAACAGAATATAATATAATGAAAAATGAATGAATATAGAAAGTGCGTACACGCAGGTTTTTTGCAAGGAGGACCAGAGACCCAGGGGCAGATTTACAAGCCCCTTGCGACATGTTTACGACACTGTTGCGTCACTTCTGTGACGCAGCGGCGTCGTAAACAATGCGCCACAATGCAACAGATTTACATCGTGACGCATCTAGTGAGATGTGTCACGTTGTAAAGCCCTGCGCTACATTATACATGCGTCAGGTATAATGTATGCAGGGTGGGCGTTCCGTCGCAAGGAAGCCCCGTAAAAGTGACTCAGTGAAATCTACAAGATTTCACTGAGTCACTTTTACGTCCATGCTACGTCAAAACCTTACGCCTGCTTGAAGCAGGCGTAAGGAGTGACGCAGCATGTTAGGTATTGGGCACCTCTGAGCATTGCTGGAGTTGCGTCGCGCTTGCGATACGACTCCAGCAATACGCTGCCCTTACGCCAGAAGATGCGACACGCATCTGACTATCCTTGCGCCACGGCGCGTCGCATTGTAAATGCGACGCAACCGTGGTGGCGCAAGGGTATTCCTGCGTGTTGCATCTTTACTGGCGCATCCCTGCTAATATGCAGAGATGCGCCAGTCCTCGTAAATCTGCCCCCCAGTGTAGGCAAAATGAACCTTCTATTGTGCAGGGTTATTAAGGCATATCATGGCGGCGTGCAGGATTTTTGCAAATTTCTCAAACTGGGCAAGGTGAATCAATCTGTTAGTGCTTAGACAGTGGGCCCAGGCCGCCTTACAGGTGTGGATTCCGTGATTTAAAAAAAAAAATGGTCTCGGTTAAAGCGTGTCGTACTTTTAAAAATACAGGGCACAGCATAATAGATGAAGCATTGGTTCTCGCCTGTAGTCACATTAGTTACACCGCTGACAGTTCGATTGTTTCTCCCAGTTTGTTTGATATTCTTGAATCTGGAGGTTCATTAACCAGAGGCATAACATTGAACATCGAATTATTCTATTTAAAGGCACTTTAAGATAAGGTTTGGTATTTGCATTTTCATAAGGGTTAACGATAAGGGGTGGATAAGGAGCATCTCCAGTTTGTTCTGTCAGCCCTACGGGAAATGGCCATAACTTGTTTTTTCAGACCAAACTTGATGGATGTAGATGTAAGTGTAGAGATTATGTCTAGGCTGATCTTTAAGTCATTGGTCGCCGCTGCTTAGTATAACCCCCAGGGGGTATTCTAAGTCTTATACATCTCAAGAAGAGCTTTCCTCAAAGTTCCTGAGTCAGCTATGACTAGTGAGTGGTAATATTTGATGTGGGATGCCTTGCATTTCAACTGTTGCATGGTGAGGCCGAACTCCAGCCATAGCAGTGACTGCCTTGTGTATTTTGGCAAATTGAATATCCACCTGTAGGCATTTCCCCATAGCAAACAGTAGAAAGTAGTTTGGCGTGCAGAACCACAAATTATTCCCTCAGTCGATGGACTATGTAAATGATTGTTTAATTAGCAAAGAGAAAATATAACTAGAGCTGCTCTTTTTTTAAGCTGGTGGAGATGTATACTCTACTTGCGTTTTTCAGATTACCATACTCCCAGCAGTCGCAGCTCCTGGAGGGAGTGCTGCGGGCGGTGGGCGGGCGGGGAGGGCAGGGTGGGGGTAGAACTCGGCATACGGCCGAATGGAGTTAAGTACATAAATAAATAAATAAAACAAATTACATTGCGCGCGCCGCATTGCCATTTGGCGTTGCAGCGCGCGCAATGTAATTCGTTTTATTTATTTATTTATGTACTTAACTCCGTTCGGCCGTATGCCGGAGTTTACTACCGCCCACCCTGCCCCTCCCCTGCCCCACCGCCCCGCAGCACTCCCTCCAGGAGCCGCGACTGACTCCCAGGTAATTGTAGTTTAGGGAATTATTAATCTTCATTTCTCCTAATTTCCACTGCTGATTCGACTTGTGCTTATAATTGCCGAATAACATCAGCTTGGTTTTCGCAGCATTGGCTGTAAGCTTATTATCAATATTAGAACATTGGAATGTGGAGCACTCCATTGAATACAATGGAGTGCTCCGTGCTTCTACGGGCCGGTAAAAGCCCGCAGAGCAACATTCCAATGTTGTTTGAACAAAGGCCTCTCAGAGCCCTAGAGGATTTCAATCCCCTCGGGCACAGAGAGGCCTTTGTTTTATTTGTTAGAACATTCTGCCCTCTAGTGGCAGAATGTTCTAATAGCCTTATAGCCCTTTGTAGCTGGGCTGTACCGGCCATTAAAGTCCTGCTCTTCGGCTCGGGCCTTTAACGCTGGAGCGGGCCTTAAATGGCCGGTATAGCCCGCTACGGCGGGCTATAAGGCTATATTATATCAATTTAGCTGGTCCAATGCTCTCTGCATCTCGTTTCTTGCATGGTCTAGAATGATAAGATCATCTGCATTTTGAAGTACAGGCAGTCTATAAGACCCAATCCTTGGCGCTATTGGTTTAGCTTTTGATATGACTTGATTCAAGTCTGCTGTATATTAATTGAACAGAATCGGTGCTAACATGCACCACTGTTTCAGGCCTTGTTTTGTCTGTATTTCAGATGTGACCCTGTTTCCATTGTCGACCTAGATACAGACCCATGTGTTCGAATGAAGAGATATAATTGCAATTACATTCAATAAGGGAGGAGAATTGCAGCGTTATGTTCATTTTGACCATTGAATATTCCTATCCATACTGTAGAATGCGTCTGAGTAATCTATGAACCAGGTGAAAAGAGGAGGGCTAAAAGATTTTGTTGTTTGATGAACCAAATAAGATAGAGTGACCGTATTGCCTATGGTCAAAGAATTTGACCTAACGCTGGTTTGGTAATAGGAAATTATATTTTCCTCTGCAGCCCATGCCTCAAGTTGCTGCAGTAAAATGTTTGCATATGCTTTTGCTTCCACATCTAGCAAGGCAATTAATCGATAGTTCGATGGGTCGTTGACAAGTCCCTTTTTGTAGATCGGGTGAAATATGGAGACTCTCCATGAATGTGGAATTTGAGCAGACTGGAGGCAGTGGTTGTAAAGGGGACTGAGGATGTTCACTCACAGCTCAGTATCGGCCTTGAACACTGACTAGGGCAATCCGTTCGGGCGCAGCACCCCATCTCCTGTGATCATTTTTAAAACTTTACTAAGAGCTTCATTAGTAAGCATTATTGTTTGTTGTCTGTGACCGATGATTTGCGTAACCTCAATATTTGTCATTTCTTCTGCCCTATTTAAAAACTCCTAGAGAGATTTGGTTGAATTTCAGGACGGCTGATCGCCAAAGTTTGCTGGACTGGTTTGAAGGGCTGATTTTTGCTCATTATGTAAAGTCTCAACTTGTTTAACCTAGACTTCCATGGTGATCCCATTTCTTCCTACATAGGGGTTACTTTCTAATTAGTGGATATATTGCCAACATTTTGACTGGTTGTAAGGGCCAGGGAGGGAGTGGATGTAAAGCCATTGTTTTTCCAAATAATTGGCCTTAGCAATCCATATTAACTTACAATGCGCCTTTCTTAGAGTAGACTCCCATTTTTGCAGAGTGGTATTATGCCTATTAGTTCTAAAGTTCCTCCGGACTGCCCTTAGCACCCTACTTCTTTTTCGGATCCCCACAGTATGCCATGGGATTTTAGAATGCCCTTGAGGGGCTTTATATGCATAGGGGGTTCCTGTCTGCCTTTTAGAGCTTGATACAATAAGGGCATATGTACAAGGACTGGCGATAACTACCGCTAACACTAGTTAGGGGCAGTTACCGCCATGTACCTCTGAAAACTATCGCCTTCTTAGCTATGTATTTACAAGACGTCGCTACATGGCGATAGCTTCAGGGATCAGCGATAAAAACTGCCGGTAACATTAGCGTGATGGCGAAGGAATTCCAGCATTATCGGGTGAAAACTAACGAAAGGCCCATTAGCGGCAAAAAAACGCACGTTAGTCAGCCCAACCTGAGTTTATTTTGCCTCTATCGCCAAAAATAGCCTATCAGTCGACCTCCGATGAAAAATAGGCAAAAAAACAATGGAATGCAGAATGGAGAAGCCAGGGCCAAGTTCAGCACAGATCAACAACCCCCTCAAGCTCCCCAACATCCAGGATGACCAGCCAGAGTCCCAGGGTAAGAGGAAATTCAGGGCTACATCCATGAAAAGAGGCGCATCGTGGTGCAACACCAGTGATGCATCACTTCTCATTGTGCACTCTTCGCAACACCATGGCATCCAAAACCTTGAAAGTGCGGACTGGGGCCCGGAGGCCTCGCTGGTCCTGCGTCTGGAGCCTGGATGCTTCGCTGGTCCTGTGTCTGGAGCCTGGATGCCTCGCTGGTCCTGCGTCTGGAGCCTGGATGCCTCGCTGGACCTGCGTCTGGAGCCTGGAGTGGGATGCGGAGGTGTTTTGGAGTCGATGAGCCGTGGCGGTAGACATTGAGGCACAGCGATCGCCCTTACCTGGTGGTGAAGTCTGGCAGGGCGCACGGAAACATGTTGCTGACCTGTGTGAGAAGACCGCCTTCAGCCCCTTGGAGCTGTGACTGGTAGAGGCGCTCCTGTGCACCAACGTAGGGAGGTCTGCATCGCATACTACGATCCACCACTACACCGGGGTGCATGGAGGGTATTACCAACGGTGGGCGCTGCCTCTCTGCATCACAGGCCGGATGAATATGCGCTGGCCGGACGCTGTGGAGGGTGAGGCCCCTGAGCTGCACCGAATTTGTGTGGCGGAGCGCTGCAACTTCAAGCCTAAGGGGGCCCTTGGCGGTGACTGCTGTATCCAGGTTTGTGAAATCCTATCTGGCTGAGGCTCCTGCTGGCTGAGTCACAGATTTGGAGAGAGTGCAGCTGATTGCGCTATAGTGTCAATGTCCAGGTAAGGAGACGGTGGGACACGTAGCAGAGGAGGACCGGGGGTCGAGTCGCCCAGTGCTTCACCTGGTGTGACACACCCACAGTACAGGCTCATCTGCAATGACGGAAGAGCATCACCCCACTGCTTTCAAGCAGACTCAGGAGAGCAGGAGCAACGAAGACACGGGACCCGGCCTCGAGGTAAGATGTCTTTCATTTAAATATTTACAACACCCACTCACACTCACACCCCCGCGTCCCCGCCCCATCCAGTGTCCTTTCCGGCATTTCCCACCTCCCAGCTGTCCAGTCCCCCCCGCAGCACTTCTCCATGGCGGCAATGTGCGCCCATGCGCAGCGGGCATACCACTGGTGTGCCAAAGGTATATATGTTGTTACAACGCATACCATTACATCGCATTACATTACAATGCATTCTAATACTACGCATATTGCAACAGTAGGGAAAGTGCTGGATAGCGGAGATGAAAGCATTACTTTTTCCACTTCAGTAAGTGCAACCCAAAACTAACCCTTGCACCCCAAAACACACCCTGAACCCTAAAATTCATCTTTGCCCCAAAACACACCCTGGACCCTAAAATTCATCTTTGACCCCCCAAAACACAACCTGGACCCTAAAATTCATCTTTGACACTCCAAAACACACCCTAAAATTCATATTTGACCCCAAAACACACCCCAAATTTCATATTTTACCCCATAATACACCCCAAATATCATCTCTGACCCCCGAAACCCATACCCACCCTAAAACTTACAAAACACAATTACTAACCTCAATATGCGTTGGAATAGAACGCGATGTAAAGGCAGCTGCGTTGTTGTTGTTGCGTTGTAAAGGCCTTACGATGTGATGCCTGCATTGTAATGGACGTCTCCATCCTCTGCTCCGGACCGGACATCGCCATCACCATCACTGACGGCTACTAAATTACCCGCAAGGACCTCCCTGACCGTCCAGGAGGAGGCATTGCCATCACCTACAGAAGCACACTCCGACTGACCACGCACACTAATGACCCAACGGTGACCATGGAACACCTCAACTTCCAGATCCAGACCAACCCCAACCCCCATCCTCTGCGGCACCCTCATCTGCAGGCCCCCCGGGACATGGACCCCCATTCTCCGATACCATTGGAGACCTCATTGCACCCCAGGCCCTCCCATCCACAGACGACATCCTACTCGGTGAACTCTACTTCCACCTGAACAACCCCAGTGACCAGAACACCACCCTTTCCTGGGGAAGCTCGCCAACATCAGACTCAAGCAGCTAGTCAACGCAGCAAGCCACATAGCAGGACACACGGTTGAGCACTTCTCCTCTGCCAGCGGGAACTTCAACTACAGCCACACCACCAGACTCTCCTGGACTGACCATCATTGTATATATCACGTCTTCACCATGCCCACCGTACACCACCGCCATCATCGCCCCCCTCGCAGCTGGAACAAGGCCATCGAAGAACTTCTCGTCAACTCCCTCAGCTCCACCAGTCCGCCAACGCTTACAGGCGATAACACCGCAGCTAGCTACTGCCACCGATGGATCTCCAACTGCGTCGACACCCTGGCACCCCTCAAGAAAAGACCAGGCAAAATCTAGCACCACATTGCGCCGTATTTGCAAAGTGACGCATGTAGGCATATGCGTGACCTTGTGAGCCATGTGCTACATTATACCTGCATCAGGTATGATGTATGCAAGTTGTGCGTTCCCACGCGACAAGGCCTCATAGGAGTGGCATAGTGAAATCCATCAGATTTCACTGCAGCAATTGTAGTACGGCACTGCGTCAGTACCTTATGCCTGCCTGGTGGCAGGCGTAAGGGTGACGCAGTGCCACATGGATAGGATGGCCCCATGCATTGCTGGAGTTACGTCATGCTTGTGAGACAACTGCAGAAATGCGTGACTTTAGCGCAGACAGATACAACAGGATTCCAGACATATCTGTCATCACTTGCGTCATGGAGCGCTTTCCAGTGAATACAGCGCATCCATGGTGTTGCAAGAAGGGCGTAGTGAAAAGTGTTGCAAAGCTGTCTTGTCGCAGCGCTGCAGCACTTTTCATGACTGAGGCCCAGGAATGCACACTATCTTATTGATGGTGCGCATTCCTCCCTGTAGTTTTGTCGCAGGGCAGCGCAGCAACATTGCTTGCAGCACTGTCCAGCACCAAAACCTGCTGAAATGAGGCCCCAAGTGTTATCTCCATTTTTAAGACCAGCTATTTTCTGGTCTTAAAAAACTGCCTCTAACTGAGGTTAGAGGCAGTTTTTTTGGTCCTCTTGCCTTCAAGAATTCCCTTGTAAATATCGCGAAGTGGGGTTAGCGGCTGTTTTTGCACGGGAACGTCTCCCTTGCATGTCATTATCGCTAACAGAAGTGGCGATCTTTTCTATGGATGTTTTCGCCGGAAAACTTCTGCTAACAGAGGTTACCGACAGCTTGTACATATGGCGATGGAAATATCGCAGCTGAACCGTCGGAAAAGTGCCGCTAAGCCGGCGTTAACTCTTTGTACATATGCCCCAATGTTTCAGTGAAATAGCCCCAAGACTATGTCAGTCTGTGATCTAGGTCGGAATTTGCCATGTCATTAACCCAACTGAAGGACACCTTCTAGTGATTGAAACTCGAATCACTCATCTTGCTCCATTTTAGCTGTTTTAGTGGCACATAGAGGGGCATATTTACAAGGCCCTTGCGCTACTTTTGCGTCATTTGTAACATGGGAAAAGTGACGCAAAAGTGGCGCAAGGGGCTTGTAAATCTGCCCCTGAATGTTTAACTTGGTGTCTTCTCTGAAAATTAGCTGAAAGGAGAAACGTTGAGGGAGGTGATCACTGACTTGTATTTGGTTAATCTCATATTCTTTATATAAGCAGTATATAACATGATAACAAATGCGTAGTCCAAAATGGAATTGCCTCTAAATGTGAGTGATGCATTGCTGCCTTTAAGCTGGCTTTTATGTGCCTGCAGAAAGACTTAATTATAGGCCATCAAAAGATCCATCAGTTTCCCCTCTGGCTGGGCCTTCAAAGATGGATTTAGATCTAATAAATTAATAGATGACAGTCCAAGGTACACCTAACAGTACCCATTCATAAAATTCAAGTGGTTGATTTAAAATGGCATCGTGTTGTAGGCTGATATGTACTAGTTATGTCCCTTTGTAGCGACCATTGAAGATAACCAATAAACCAGCTATTGGAAAATCACATACCTTCACTATTGTTCTGTGCTTGTACTGTACAGATGACTTTGAAGACCTCATCTAAAAATAGGCTTGAATTCATTTTTTCTGAACCTGGGAGCTATATCCTTCTCTGAAACTGGTTTTCAATTAACAATATTGGAGTCTTAAGACGACTTTACATTGAATAATGAATGCCCTGATACCTTGCCAGTTCTGTGAAGCGCAAATTAATAAAAATTCAAACAAAGATATAACAATACACATTCAGACATTACACTTTCTTCCACACTTCTTAAAAATATGTGTATCGCAAATAAATGCAGAAATATTTGTGGAATATCTTTTATACTCTATGTCCGAGCGCTGAAACCTCAAACAAATCTTTCTTTAAAACAAAACACAGAAATAACTATCCCAGCATAGTATTTCCCGTCAAATCATTTTACTCCCAAATTCTGAAAAGGATAAAATGAATGCAAAACAACAGTGCATCTGCTGCAAAGGTGGCTTGCAGGCATGTTGGGGTCATTTTTGTGGGTCTACACAGGTTGGGAGAGGCAAGGCGTCGGCCCAGCAGCCTAGCAGGGCACATGGTAAACAATGAATCAGCCCCTTTCTTTCTTTTTAAGAGGACAAGAAATGGAAATGGAAGTTTTAGAGTGGTATGATTCTCTTTATTATTATTATCTCATGTGTTGTTGATGGTGTGTGGCATGAGCAAAAGACAGTAGGGGCAATGAATGTCCCACACACATTTTGATGATGTGATGGGTCGGAATGTGCCTGTACCTAGACATCTTTTATTTCCTGTGATTGGTTTCTGTCTTGAATGTTCACGCATGATTTCCAATCAGTTTGAACAAATCACTTAAATAGTGGCTCGGTTTACTTATTTTTTTGAGTGGAGAGGCAGGAGAGTTGAGGGAAAGGGATAGTCCAGGTAGATGTTGAGGTTGGGTCTGATGATATCTGGTCTGAGACCACAGAGCCAAAATCCTTCCAACAATATAAATGTTATTTTGTGTGTAGTGTTTAGTAGATTGATAGACTTCGAATCGCTGTGTCACAGGATAGCAAGAATGTGATTTTTTTAGATTAGTATCTCTTTTTCAGTTTTTATGCAGAAACCTGTTGATGAATTTGATTGAAAAGTCAGAATCTGAGCCCTGGACTATGGGCTCGAACAATTCAATCACCTGAGTGGCAGCCTGACACGCCCTCATTCTCAGCGCGCCATTACAGCTCATTTCAGTAGTGCTCATGACTTGCAGTGCGGAAAGGTCAGCATCTGAGCCCTGGACTACTGGCTCCAACAATCCAAGTGTCTGGGAGGCTGCCTGACACGACCGCATTCTCAGTAGGCCATTTCGGGACATTTCAGCTGGGCACATGACCCATGGTGTGGGACGTGTGTGGGGAGCACCCGGGCGTGCACCAAGAGCAGGCCCATTTATGCCCATCCGCGACCGGATGAGGCTGGGCTGGGCCATCCCACTTTCACCATCCATCAGGATTTACATTTTTGGTACCTTACTTTCCACAGATGGATCGACTGGATTCTACTACCCCGTGGGAACTGTATGAGGGGCATGTGTAAGTCCTAACAGCCTCTTGGTGGGTCTCAGGGCCACGAGGCTGACTCTGAACTTGGCAAGTTAGCCATTGAGTGTGAAGCCCAGATAAAATTTTAGCAGTGTGTTTTTCTTTTTTCTTATGCACTATGGGTAAATAGAAGCTGAATACCACCTCCATGGGGAGCTCTGGGACTTTGGAAACATTTCTTTCAGGTGTTATGGGTGCATTGAACAAGGAGATTTGCAGTGCTGAGGCCAAAACTGAGGCAACAATTAAATCAGTTTCCACGCTGGTTGACCTCCAAAGTGAGTCCCTTGATACCTCAGATACAGGAGTGAACAGTGAGATCTCTTAGATTGAGCTTAGAAGGGGCAATGTAAATGCCAACGGCTGTGCAGTAGTCTGCAGAGATCAAGTAATCGCAATCTCTCCTCCGTAGGTTACAGGCCCTCCCCCAAAGACTTGATCTAAACCACGGACGGCACATGTTCAATCTACCAAACAGCCCACCTCATCCGGCAATCTCAGCCCCAGTTCTTAAATCCAAGCTAATCTTCATCCTCAGTCGTTTCGTACTCAGGATTCGGTAATTAACCAATGCTAGGCCATATTTTCTGCAATGGAGCAGCGCATTGTTACACAAGTAGGCATCATTACCACAAGACTGTCATCAATCGAGACACTCAAAGAGTCCTGTGTTGGATCCTTGGGTCATTTAGGCAAGGTGCAGTCTTGCAAAACCTGCAATCTGTTGATCTCAACCAAAGTTCAAACAGAGGAAGAGGATAGTGGAGTGGCAGACAATTGCGTAAGGATGTGTTATGTTCACAGTATCCCTCATTCAAGAGTCCAGAATGGTACTCGGTTGAGTGTGGACTAGGCAACGTGTAATATTGGACTATTACCTCCCCAGACCCAGCCTGTTGTACCCACTAAGCCCCCTATGATCAATCTGGACTTACCTCCCGAGTCAGCGCCTTATGCATTGGTGATGATAGTGGGTGCTCCCTCTCCCAGTAAATAAGTATGAATCATTAACAGAACTTAAAAACAAATGTGTACAATGGTTGGGTTGTAGGGTTGGGCTGACCAATGTTCTTTTTCAAAATGTGAGTATGATCAGGCGGGTTAACTGGGTGGGCAGCGGAGCAAATACACATGACTGGGATTGTATTGTGATCAGTTTCTGTCAGCCCGCATTGGCTGAAAAGATCCTCGAAACATGCTCTTGTACCCAGACAATGTTTAAATCAATTACGGTTGTCCCATTAGGGTATTTTTACAGACTGCCTAGTTTGCCCACCCTTATAGAGAATCAACATCACTCCCAGGGTACAGCTGGAACCTGTCCGCCAACTGAGAACTGCCACTTCCACCAGCCAAATGATAGATCATGTATACAGACTGACAATGATTGAAGGAGGGGCAATCATTTTGGTTGTTTGAATGATTTGAATGTTCAGGATTGACTCCCCTGCAATAGCCCACAGTGTGAATCCAAATATCCGCGCATGGATCCCACAGAGTCTGATCTATCCTATTTCTCTTCATGTAATTTGTCCTCTGGGATCCATGATGCCCTATCCCTTCAAACTCCTAGGATAATTAATGCTGAGATTATTGATAGTAACGCCAGTGATTCATCCCATGTTGGGCTCCTTTCATGGAACATAGTGGGGGTTAAAGAAAAGGCTAGAGATGGCTGACTGGAGGGAGTATATATCCAAATACCATATTTTATGCTTTCCAGAAATGTGGGAGCGTCAGGAAAGATTCATAGACAGCTTTCTGGTGTGTAGTACCATGGCCCAGCCTTCACGTAGAGTGGTTTACCCACACATATTATAAACACCTTCCTGGGAGGCTGGTTAGGTTCATCAATGACTCTGCTCTCTTTCACTTACTTGTGGCTGACTTGCTGAAATATTGGGACATGATCCTAGTTAACTTTTATAATAACTGCTTTGATGCTAAGAAATCTCTCATGGTGGCTGACTGGGAAGATTCTATCCGGGCAATTATTAATGATCACCATAAACCCCTGCAGTGTTCTGTGTAGGTGATTTTAATGTCTGTGTGTGTGGTTTTGTGGACACTAATGAGGAGCCCGTAACACATTTTGTTCACAATCAGTATGGAAAGGCACTGAAAAACATATTGGGCAAGTATAATTTAACCATGACTAACGATTTGGGCGCTGTAACTTCAGATCTTGCCCCTACTTTTATTAGCAATTTGTGAACTTCAACTACTGATCTTATCCAGGTATCTGAATCTCTGAGCAATTGTGTTAGTGATTTAGAGGCCAAATGTCCTGGCGATGGTGCTCAGGCGGCTTTAACTTTGAGAGTAGGGATTGAGGGTTTGACCAAATTCTGGTCCAAAGTTAGTTATAAATTGTTTTGACTCGAAAAAGTGTTTTTTCGATTAAATGGGCTAAGGTGGACAACAATAAATTCCATTCATCCATTATTCAACAAAAGCACTCAGAGGTTGCAATCTACCTTGATACCAAAGCATAGCCCAATGAGGTTAGGTCAGCCTTTAGTGGCATTATGGTAAACATTAAGCAGTCTCTAATATGTGTCAGCCGACCCCACTCCTGAAAGCCTTGTGGATGGTTTGACAGTGTCTTTACTAAAGCCCTATCGACCCTCCACACAGTGCTTTATGTTAAACCCCTCAATGTGGAATTAATTAGGAATGCATGTGCACTTTATAAGTCAGCTTTGACAACCAGGAAAAATTGGATTAAGGAGCATGCCTGGCATGCCCTCTGTATGGCTAGTCTGCTAAAAGATAGTGCTGCCTTCTGGCAGCAACACCAGTGGGTAGATGACTTCTGTAAGATATATACCATACAGCAGATTGACTCAGAGGGTCAAGATAATAAAGGGCAAAGGGAGCGTCAAGATACCACCAGCATGTCCTTAGTTTTTGATCACACCGAGGTACGTAGGGCATTGAATGAAAGTAGAAAGGGCAAGGTGCCAGGCACGGATGGGGTGCCTTTAGATGCATTTACAGACAGGCAGGATTTGTAGAGCCCTTTTGCTTACTAACGTGCTTAATGCAATTGCTACGATTGCCTCCGACTTGGAATAACTCAGTAATAAAACCCATTTACAATAAAGGGGAAAAAACCCAGTTGAAGTCACTCTTAGTTTCCACTGTTAAAGTCATGGGGCGTATTCTGTTGCACAGGCTGGAGATCTGGGCGGCAGAGAATGACATTTTAACTAATACACAACACGGTTTTAAGAAAGGATTGGGCACTGTAGATCAGGGTCTTAATCTGAGTTTAGTTATAGGTAAATACACTGCTGCTAAAATTGGTTCTATTTATCTAGCCTTTATGGACCTCACAGCAGCTTTTAACCCCTTCGATGCTCATGACGGAATGGTTCCGTCATGAGCATCGGTGCCCCTGTGCGAATGACGGAACCATTCCGTCATGAGGCCAGGGGCACGAAATCCCTCTGCTGCAGACAGCAGAGGGATTTCTTTTTCTCCCCTGTGATCTTGGGAGCTGGGGAAGAGCTTCCCCAGCTCCCGAGGTCCCCTCCCTGGTTTCTGTGCCATGACAATCAGCGCACACATCGCACTGTTGTCATTGCACAGAAACCGAAACTGAAATGAACCTTTAGGCTCATTTCAGTTTCACTTTCTAAGTGCTCAGGGGGCTAGCTCAGCCCCCCGGACACGTAGAAAGACGGGAGAGGTATCATTGGAAAGGGGAGAATCCACCCACTAGACACCAGGGAGGGGGGAGTGGCCCCTTGGGCAAGGGCCTTCGCTCCCCCCATAAAGAAATGGGTGCAATTCAGTCTTTCTGCACCCCCTGGGAGGCAGATGGGGCAGTAGCCCCCAATCTGCCCCCCCGGGGGGGCAGAAAGCCCACTAAACGCCAGGGATTTTTTTGGTGCATTTGTTTTAGGGTGGGGGCTGCCCGAAATGGGCACGCCAATGCCCCCACCCCCCGCCACCATTACAGCCTTTCTGCCCCCCCTGGGGGGCAGAAAGCCCACTTGACGCCAGGGATTTTTTTTCGCGCAATTTTTTTTAGGGTGGGGGCTGCCCGAAATGGGCATGCCAATGCCCCCGCCACCATTACAGCCTTTCTGCCCCCCCCGGGGGGCAGCAGCCCCCAATCTGCCCCCCCAGGGGGGCAAAAAGCCCACTAGACGCCAGGGATATTTTGGGGCAAATCTGAATTAGGGTGGGGGCTGCCCAAAATGGGCATGTCAATGCCCCCACCCCTCCCCCACAAAAATTACAGCCTTTCTGCCCCCCCTGGGGGGCAGATGGGGGCATTAGCCCCCAATCTTCCCCCCGGGGGGGCAAAAAGCCCAGTAGACGCCAGGGATTTTTTTGGCAAATTTTAATTAGGGTGGGGGCATTGGCATGCCTGTTTTGGGCAGCCCCCACCCTAATTAAAATTTGCCCAAAAAACTCCCTGGCGTCTAGTGGACTTTCAGCCCCCCCTGGGGGGCAGATGGGGGCATTAGCCCCCAATCTGCCCCGCCGGGGGGGGCAAAAAGCCCACTAGACGCCAGGGATTTTTTTGGGGCAAATTTGAATTAGGGTGGGGCTGCCCAAAACGGGCATGCCCATGCCCCCACCCCCTCCCCCGCAAAAATTACAGCCTTCCTGCCCCCCCTGGGGGGCAAAAAGCCCACTAGACGCCAGGGATTTTTTGGGGCAAATTTTTATTAGGGTGGGGGTTGCCAAAAACGGGCATGCCAATGCCCCCACCCTAATTAAAATTTGCTCAAAAAAATCCCTGGCGTCTAGTAGGCTGATGGGGGCATTAGCCCCCAATCTGCACCCCCGGGGGGGCAACAAGCCCACTAGTCGCCAGGGATTTTTTGGGGGCAAATTTGAATTAGGGTGGGGGCTGCCCAAAACGGGCATGCTCATGCCCCCACCCCCTCCGCCGCAAAAATTACAGCCTTGGGTACTTGGGCCTCCCACCCGAGTGAGGCACCATTTTTATCGGGAGACCTGGGGGAACGCTCGGTGATAGGAAATTTGTGTCATCCCGGTGATGCCACAACTTTCCCACACACAAATGTGTGAAAAAAGTGATTTTTTCATCACAATTTTAGGTTTGCAGGGGATTCTGGGTAAGAAAACGTTGGGGGATCCACACAAGCCATACGTCCCTGGAATCCCCCGGGTGTCTAGTTTTCAGAAATGTGTGGGTTTGGTAGGTTTCCCTAGGTGGCCGCCGAGCCCCGGGCCAAAAAGTCATGGGACCCCCTTGCAAAACCAGGTCGTTTTGTGATAGGCAATTTTGATGTCGCCTCAATACGTTTTGGGCCCTTGCCTGTCGCAGGTACTTGGGCCTCCCACCCAAGTGAGGCACCATTTTTATCAGGAGACCTGGGGGAATGCTGGGTGGTAGGAAATTTGTGTCAGCCCGGTGATGCCACAACTTTCCCACACACAAATGTGTGAAAAAAGTGATTTTTTCATCACAATTTTAGGTTTGCAGGTGATTCTGGGTAAGAAAACGTTGGGGGATCCACACAAGCCATACCTCCCTGGAATCCCCCGGGTGTCTAGTTTTCAGAAATGTGTGGGTTTGGTAGGTTTCCCTAGGTGGCCACTGAGCCCCGGGCCAAAAAGTCATGGGACCCCACTTGCAAAACCAGGTCGTTTTGTGATAGGCAATTTTGATGTCGCCTCAATAAGTTTTGGGCCCTTGCCTGTCGCGGGTACTTGGGCCTCCCACCCGAGTGAGGCACCATTTTTATTGGGAGACCTGGGGAAACGCTGGGTGGTAGGAAATTTGTGTCAGCCCGGTGATGCCACAACTTTTCCACACACAAATGTGTGAAAAAAGTGATTTTTTTAGCAAAATTTCAGGTTTGCAGGGGATTCTGGGTAAGAAAACGTTGGGGGATCCACACAAGCCATACCTCCGTGGAATCCCCCGTGTGTCTCATTTTCAGAAATGTGTGGGTTTGGTAGGTTTCCCTAGGTGGCCGCCGAGCCCCGGGCCAAAAAGTCATGGGACCCCCCTTGCAAAACCAGGTCGTTTTGTGAAAGGCAATTTTGATGTCGCCTCAATACGTTTTGGGCCCTTGCCTGTCGCGGGTACTTAGGCCTCCCACCCGAGTGAGGCACCATTTTTATCGGGAGACCTGGGGGAACGCTGGGTGGTAGGAAATTTGTGTCAGCCCGGTGATGCCACAACTTTCCCACACACAAATGTGTGAAAAAAGTGATTTTTCCAGCAAAAGTTCAGGTTTGCAGGGGTTTCTGGGTAAGAAAACGTTGGGGGATCCATGCAAGCCATACCTCCCTGGAATCCCCCGGGTGTCTAGTTTTCAGAAATGTGTGGGTTTGGTAGGTTCACCTAGGTGGCCGCCGAATCCCGCGCCAAAAAGTCATGGGACCCCCCTTGCAAAACCAGGTCGTTTTGTGATAGGCAATTTTGATGTCGCCTCAATACGTTTTGGGCCCTTGTCTGTCACGGGTACTTGGGCCTCCCACCCGAGTGAGGCACCATTTTTATCGGGAGACCTGGGCGAACGCTGGGTGGTAGGAAATTTATGTCAGCCCGGTGATGCCACAACTTTCCCACACACAAATGTGTGAAAAAAGTGATTTTTTTCAGCACAATTTCAGGTTTGCAGGGGATTCTGGGTAAGAAAATGTTGGGGGATCCATGCAAGCCATACCTCCCTGGAATCCCCCGGGTGTCTAGTTGTCAGAAATGTGTGGGTTTGGTAGGTTTCCCTAGGTGGCCGCCGAGCCCCGGGCCAAAAAGTCATGGGACCCCCTTGCAAAACCAGGTCGTTTTGTGATAGGCAATTTTGATGTCGCCTCAATACGTTTTGGGCCCTTGCCTGTCGCGGGTACTTGGGCCTCCCACCAGAGTGAGGCACCATTTTTATTGGGAGACCTGGGGGAACGCTGGGTGGTAGGAAATTTGTGTCAGCCCGGTGATGCCACAACTTTCCCACACAGGGGTTTGCAGGGGATTCTGGGTAAGAAAACGTTGGGGGATCCACGCAAGACATACCTCAATGGAATCCCCCGGGTGTCTACTTTTCAGAAATGTGTGGGTTTGCTAGGTTTCCCTTGGTGCCGGCAGAACTAGGGTTCAAAAACTACAGCTAGGCACTTTGCAAAAAAAGGGTCATTTTTCACTGTGAAAATGTGGTGTGTCCACATTGCGTTTTGCGCTGTTTCCTGTCGCGGGCACTATGCCTACCCACACAAGTGAGGTACCATTTTTCTCAGAAGACTTTGGGAAATGCGGGGTGGGTGGAATTTTGTGGATCCACACAGATTCCAGAACTTTCCACCACAGAAAAGTGAGGAAAATGTGTTTTTTTTTACAATTGTTTAGGTTTGCAAGGGATTCTGGGTACCAGAACCTGGTGAGAGCCAGTCAAGTCACCCCATCCTGGATTCCCCTGGGTGTCTAGTTTTCAAAAATGTATAGGTTTGCTAGGTTTCCCTAGGTGCCGGCAGAGCTAGGGTTAAAAAACTACAGCTAGGCACTTTGCAAAAAAAGGGTCATTTTTCACTGTGAAAATGTGGTGTGTCCACGTTGCGTTTTGCGCTGTTTGCTGTCGCGGGCACTAGGCCTACCCACACAAGTGAGGTACCATTTTTCTCAGAAGACTTTGGGGAATGCTGGGTGGGTGGAATTTTGGGGATCCACGCAGATTCCAGAACTTTCTACCACAGAAAATTGAGGAAAATGTGTTTTTTTGATAATTTTTTAGGTTTGCAAGGGATTCTGGGTACCAGAACCTAGTGAGAGCCAGTCAAGTCACCCCATCCTGGATTCCCCTGGGTATCTAGTTTTCAAAAATATATAGGTTTGCTAGGTTTCCCTAGGTGCCGGCAGAGCTAGGGTTCAAAAACTACAGCTAGGCACTTTGCAAAAAAAGGGTCATTTTTCACTGTGAAAATGTGGTGTGTCCACGTTGCATTTTGCGCTGTTTCCTGTCGCGGGTATTAGGCCTACCCACACAAGTGAGGTACCATTTTTCTCAGAAGACTTTGGGGAACGCGGGTGGGTGGAATTTTGTGGATCCACGCAGATTCCAGAACTTTCCACCACAGAAAAGTGAGGAAAATGTGTTTATTTTGACAATTTTTTAGGTTTGCAAGGGATTCTGGGTACCAGAACCTGGTCCGAGCCAGTCAAGTCACCCCATCCTGGATTCCCCTGGGTGTCTAGTTTTCAAAAATGTATAGGTTTTCTAGGTTTCCCTAGGAGCCGGCAGAGCTAGGATTCAAAAACTACAGCTAGGCACTTTGCAAAAAAAGGGTCATTTTTCACTGTGAAAATGTGGTGTGTCCACGTTGCGTTTTGCGCTGTTTCCTGTCGCTGGCACTAGGCCTACCCACACAAGTGAGGTACCATTTTTCTCGGAATACTTTGGGGAACGCGAGGTGGATGGAATTTTGTGGATCCACGCAGATTCCAGAACTTTCCACCACAGAAAATTGAGGAAAATGTGTTTTTTTGGACAATTTTTTAGGTTTGCAAGGGATTCTGGGTACCAGAACCTGGTGAGAGCCAGTCAAGTCACCCCATCCTGGATTCCCCTGGGTGGCTAGTTTTCAAAAATGTATAGGTTTGCTAGGTTTCCCTAGGTGCCGGCAGAGCTAGGGTTAAAAAACTACAGCTAGGCACTTTGCAAAAAAAGGGTCATTTTTCACTGTGAAAATGTGGTGTGTCCACGTTGCGTTTTGCGCTGTTTCCTGTCGCGGGCACTAGGCCTACCCACACGAGTGAGGTACCATTTTTATCGGGAGACTTAGGGTAACACAAAATTGTAGAGCAACTGTTATTATCTATTGACTTTCGATGCATTTCTGCCTTCCAAACAGGGCCGGACTGGGATCCGACACCGGCCCTGGCACACTGCTCGGCCGGCCCCCCTAGGGGGGAGGAGGGGGGGTGCGGTCAAGCTGTTTGCAGGGCCGGTTTCGGCCGATTTTGTTACAGGGGGCCAATATTGCCGGCCCCCGGTAACAAAAATGGCCCCCCAGGGGCCTAAAACCGGCCCCCAACCTGGCGACCCACCGGGGAAACGCCCGGTGCCCGCTACGGCCAGTCCAGCCCTGCTTCCAAATGAAAGACAATGTGTAAAAAAGAAGTCATTTTGAAAAATGATCTATAATTCTCATGCTAGTATGGGTACTCCCAATTTCGGAAATGTGCAAATATCTACTGTTTCTAAACTCTATATTTTGTACCGATTTTTCCATGTATAAATTTTCCCAGAATAATTGCTATATACCCGGGACATAATAAAAAACCATTGCAAGACGCTGCTCAGTTATTGGCTCTGGGTTCGTCGGGTTCTTGGTGAACCTACAAGTCCTATATATCACCACAACCAGAAAGGTCCAGCGGATGTAATGGTATATTGCTTTCAAATAGCTGTCATAATTAGAAGAAGTTACAGGTGAAAACGTTGACACAAATGGCTGTTTTTTTTAACTAATTTTCAATTTTTCCTATATTTAACTGTTTGTTTCTATAAAGAAAACTTGAAGGATCTACACAAATGACCCCTTGCTAAATTCAGAATGTTATCTACTTTTCAGAAATGTATGGCTTTCCAGGATCCATTATTGCTTTCATACCCATTTCTACCATTAACTGGAAGGAGGTTGAAAGCACAAAAAATAGCAAAAATAGGCTATGTCCCAGAAAAATGCCTAAACTGTGTACAATTTTTGGTTTTCTGACAAAAGTCTGCTTGTCCCTGAAAGCTGGGAAGATGGTGATTTCAGCACCACAACCCCTTTTTTGATGCCATTTGCAGGGAAAAAACCAGATGCTCTCATCTGTAGCCCTTTTTTCGCATTTTTCCCAAAAAAAACAAAATTGAGCTGTATTTTGGCTAATTTCTGGGTCCGCTCCAGAGGAATCCGCAAACCCTGGGTACCTTTAGAATTCCCATGATGTTGGAAGAAAAGGACGCAAATTTGGCATGGATACCTTATGTGGTCAAAAAGTTACAGGGGCCTAAGCGCGAACTACCCCAAATAGCCAAAAAAAGGCTTAGCACAGGAGGGAAAAAGTCCTAGCAGCGAAGGGGTTAACTGCGTGTTTCATTCCAAAATATGGTCCATCATGAACAAGCTGGGAGTGGAGCAGTGGATTATCTCATTCATTAGACAACTTTACAAGGATGCCACTGCCTGTGTCCATGTTGACAGGGACAGTGAATGCACTGACTTTTTAACATTAAAAGGGCAGTAAGACAGGGATGTGTCCTCGCCCCATATTTATTCTACTTATATATTAATAGAGTGGATACATTCTTAAAGTTGAGAGCAATGGACATACCTTATATAGGGGCCCACCCTCTGCCCATTCTTCTGTATGCAGATGATGCGGTTCTAGTGGCCAGAACGGGAGAGGGTTCCAAAGTTTAATTGATCATTTCATAGTGTTTATGCATGATTTAGATCTGAGGGCCAACAAGAGTAAAACATTTACAGAGATTTGTGGGACAAGACCGAGCAAAATACCTTCCCATTTTAGTAAAAACACTTATCTGTCTGAGGTGGCCTTTTTTTCTTATGTGAGCATTCTATTTTTTTTTAAAAACAAATGTTTTGGGGGCGTGGCCAAGATGGCGAGCGGGTAGGACGTGGCTCGCTCGTCTCCCTGTTCTCGTCCACCGGCTTGGGCGCTTCCCGGCACCGTTTCTACGCTGCAGACCCCTGGCGGTGTTTGGGACAGCGGCGAGAACATATGTGAATGCTTTTCAGCCGACCCCAGGGGCGGAGCACACCAGAATCAGCGCCTTGAGTGCACCGCGCCCCGGGATCCAAGATGGCGGCCCGGACTCCGTAACGGCTCCGGAGTGACAGCTGGCGCTCTGAGAGTGATTCGCACGGCCGCCCGGGGGGTCCCGACGTTCCGTTCCCTGCAGCCTGATCTCCCAGGGGCGGATTTGCAGATGCTTTCCTTCGGGCCAAACGTGTGAGGCGGAAACTGCGGAGGTGGAGCTGATGGCCCTGCGATCCAGAGGGCGGCCTTCCCACTGCCGTCCCTGAGAGCCCCTGGCAGCGGGCCCGCCGATGCAGCGAGCGGGGGCCATGACACCTAAGACTGAGGTGAGCGGTCCGGCGGTCCCCCGTGGTTCGTTTGATTGGGCGGGAGCCCGCGTCACTCAGGGCAGACTTTCCTATCGGCACCCCTGGGGGCGTCAGATGAATCAGACACTCCATTGCACGGCCACGTGAATTCGGCCCTAGTCGGGTGGCCTGGGACCCCTGGGGACACCTGGGGGGCTTGAGCACTGCACTCAGCCGCGCACAGAGAGCGGGGGACCCGGCACCCACCAGAAGGAGCAGGACCAGGCCAGACTGAGGCCTTGCGCTGGGATGGAGGCCACTAGGTGCTTTGCCCCGAGCACAGGAGAGTGGCGGGGACCTGGGGGCCGAGCCGGGAGAGGACAAGGCCGGCACTTCGACGGCCGGAAGAGCTGGGGCACCATAGCAACACATCGGAGGGGGTGCCTGCCACAAGACCCAACGGAGCAAACGTGCAGCGGCAGGCCTGAAGCCGGGGCCTATCATCAACCCGGCCCAGGCCATAGAGGATGGAGCCCTGGTGCGGGTGGGGTCTGCCAGGCGGCGAGAGCAACTACACTGGCTTCTCCAATGCTGGAAGATCCATGCTGCTGAGGGGACTGGAGGGCCCACCCCACTGATTCTGTGCACCAGCACGAGATATACCATAGCCACCGGTTTGTGGGGCACGCATCACTCCGCTTCCTTGGCAGCGCGGAGCACCGGCCCGGACCATCCCCCACGGAGCGGTCTCGCAGCGCATCCAGCAAAAGGGAGGTGCTGGTGCTGGGTGATCGGTGGATGGGTGGCCGCCTGAACCCACCACACGAGCGGACAACGTGAGGCCCCAGCCACTTCCACTTTTCCCGAGGGAGGATCCTCGCCCTCAGACAGCTACTCCATCCTTACAGCAGCAGCCCAGACATGTCCACCACACGGGGAAAGAAAGACAAGGGGAAGGAGGACAGGAACGTGAAGGACATGTTCACCAGGATGACGAGGGCGATCGGAGGAGGAGGCCGCACCTCTCCAGCTCCCTCTGGGGGGCAGGAGATGGAGAATATGGACGAACCGGTCACAAGGGCCTTCTTGTCACAACTGTACTCGGCCCTGAGTGACGACCTGCACGCCCTCAAAAAAGACTTTGCTGACAAGATGAAGGAGGTACGTAGGGACCTGGACGCAGTGGGAAAAAGAGTGGCTACAATGGAGGACCACGAACAATCCCGAGACGAGGAAGTGGAGCAACTGCAGCAAGAAGTGATCCCCCTGCAGGCACAACAAATAGATCTCCAGGCCGTGCTGAAGACTTGGAAAATCGCTCCCGTAGAAACAACATACGGGTGAAGGGTGTCCCTCCCAACGAAGAAGGCACAGACATTACCGGGTTTCTCCAAGGCCTCTTTCGCCATGTGCTGCAGGAATCTCAGGACTTTGCTATCAAAATTGACAGGGCTCACAGAGTCGGCTTGCATCGGAGGGCCCCGGCACCCCCCCATGACATCCTGGCTTATCTGCCGGATTTCCAGCTTAAGGAGCTCATCCTGCGGCGAGCGAGGTTTGCACACCCATTAACATACCAGGGGCATGCCATCGCCTTATATCAAGACCTAGCGGCCATCACGCTCCAGAAACAGAGAGATTTTCGGCCGGTCACGACCCACCTCCGCCACCAAGGCATCTCCTATTCCTGGGGGCATCCCTTTCGCATCATTTTCAAATGGGATGGCAAACTACGGCAAATCCGATCACTGCAGGAAGCGTGCCAGGTCATGGGCATCGATCGGCCCTCGCCAGCTGAGTCCCCGAGCAGAGACAGGAAAGGACAACAAGAGAAGTGGCACCGAGTCGGCGGTCGGGAGGCGGTCGGGGACCCCCTCGAAACCGAATCCAGAGACAATGGCGCAGGAGCGCCGGGCTGTGCTGGCCTCCCTGACAGCTGAATCCGGACCCGGAGCTGGCAATTGAACTGAGCCGGGGGTCAGATAAGGGGACCATAGTAATGCCAGGGGGCGGCGGGCGGGGGCGGGGGGGCATCGCCGGCCACAGATGCGCCCTACAAACTGTTTCACCGAGGAGGCGTGGGCATGTACTGCGACTTCTGGACAATTTATGGGGTATTTACTGTTGGGTTGGTTGGGGTTAGGGAGGGGGGCAGGGTCCGATATCCATACTACACTTTTGCAAGACCCCCTGGGGGCCTCTAGCACTTCCACGAAAGTGTTCCTATACCAGCATACGCAGCCTCCATCTATGCATGGCCGTCCCACCGGACCGGGGACCATGCCATTGCCTAGGGGCCAGCTTAGATCGTCCCGCATACACCTAATCTGGCTATGGAGACTGTGAAAATACTTACGCTTAATGTAAAGGGGCTCAACAACCCTGTGAAAAGGCTCGCAATCCTATCATACTTAGAGAGTGCAGAGGCCAACGTGTGTCTCCTACAAGAGACACACCTCCTTCCCAAAGATAGCCATCGCATGCATTCGAGAGCCTTTCCTCATCAATATTTCTCTTCACTGGGGGAGAAAAAGGTGGGGTGGCTATTCTCATCTCTAGGCGTTGTAAGGGGGAGGTAAAGGAGAAAGTGGCAGAACTCAAGGGGAGGTTATTGGCCTACACACTTCAATTTGACAGTCAACTCTTAGTGGTCGGCTCCGTGTATGCCCCCAACTCGGGTCAGGAGAAATTCCTCCAAGCTGCCCTAGCGGACGTAATGGTTCCACAGAATCGTATGACATTGGTAGGGGGGGACCTAAACATAGTCATGGACTCAAACATGGACAGATCACATGCGTCCTATTTTCATGGGGGGGAGTTCTCGAGGGATGGGAAGGAATGGCTGAGGGAGATGGGTTTGATAGACATCTGGAGGGCAGCCCTCCCCACTTCGAAACAATATACATTCTACTCACATGCGCACAAGTCTTATGCTCGCCTAGACTACTTCCTGGGAACTGGGGAGGTTAACAACGTGCTTAGGGTGGCGTGCATTGAACCTATGGCCTTGTCCGATCACGATGCATTGACGGTACAGGTACTAATGACCCCGCGAGCCCACCGACCCGGGAGCTGGAGACTTAAAGAGAATATGCTCCATAACAACGTAGTGGAACAGCAGCTTCTTAAATGCATTAAGGACTACCTCACACTTAATGACACCTCAGACATAACAGTTACAACATTATGGGAGGCGATGAAAACGGTTGTACGGGGGGAGTTTATAGCGATTGCGGCGGCCCATAATAGAGAGCGCAAGGAGGTGAGATCCAACCTGTCGGCACAGGTGCAGGAACTTGAACGGGTGCATAGCAGGACTGGGGCCCCTAGGGTCTGGAGACAACTGAAGGTGGCCAGGGCGCAGCTTGCCGCACTAGACTTGGATAGAGCAGAATACGCAGTAGTCCGCTAAAGCATTCTTACTATATTGGGGGGACCGTACCTGCCGGCTACTGGCAAACAGGTTACGAGCCCAAAGACAACGATCTCTGGTCTCCTCGCTACAGAGGGAGGGCTGGGGGGAAATTAGAGGGGATAAAGAGATAGCCCACACGTTTCGCGACTTCTATGAGAAGCTTTACACATCGGACAACCCACCCGACCACGACACCGCAGCTTACCTACAATCCGTCACTATGTCCACACTGACTCCGGACCAGGCAGCGTCATTGGACGCCCCCATTCGCATAGAGGAGGTCGTCACAGCGATCTCACGCCTCAAAGTGCTTTTTCGCCGGGCCCGGATGGGTTCCCTTCCCTCTTCTACAAAAAATTCTGCCCCATCCTAGCAGGGATTTTAACCAGGCTGTTTAACTCCTATGGGGGTACCAACCCGATCCCGGACACTATGCTTGCAGCAGCAATAGTGGTCTTGCCCAAACCAGGGAAAGATAAGCAACACTGCGGCTCGTACCGCCCGATATCTCTACTTAATGTAGATTTTAAGATCTTTACGGGAATCCTTGCGGCGCGTCTGAGCCCCCATATGCCCAACCTGATAGAACCCGATCAAGCAGGATTCATTCAATCCCAACAATGCAGCGACAATACAAAGAGGATACTCCACCTCATAGATAAGGCTCACCAAACGCAAATGGAAGCCCTCCTGTTGACGATAGACGCTGAAAAAGCGTTTGATCGGGTGGACTGGGGGTTCCTGGGACACACGATGGCGAAGTTTGGCCTGGGGGAGAAATTCCGGGATTGGGTGGGCTGTTGTTATGTTAGACCTATGGCCTGCATCAGGGTTAATGGCGTCTCTTCTCTACCCTTTGATATCCAAAGAGGGACCAGGCAGGGATGCCCGCTGTCCCTGCTACTGTTTGCTCTGTACATAGAGCCTTTGGCGCAAAGGGTTAGAGATAACCCTAGAATTAAGGGGATCCCATTTGGGGGGAAACACACCCCATTAGCCTTTACGCAGATGACGTGCTAGCGGCATTGACGGAACCCAAACTCTCCCTTCCCGCTTTTCTTGAGGAGTTAGACACATTTAGCCGGGTCTCTGGTTTTCGGGTTAATGTGGGTAATTCATTGGTACTGAACCTAGGCCCGGTAACGCCCTCATCGGCTTTCACAGGCGATTGGCTGGCCGGTATAAAGGTTGTAGACACTATCCCCTACCTAGCGTTAGACTTAGGAGCCACGGTCCAACGAACGGCTCGGCTGAATTATGCTAGGCTGGCGCAACAAGCCGTGAAGGACTTGGGCGCTTGGATCAAGCACCATCTTTCCCTACTCGGGCGGGTAGCGGCGGTCAAAATGTCCCTGCTCCCTAAGGCGCTCTACCTGTTCCAGACCCTGCCAGTTTTGCCCCCCGAGGGAGTGATCGCCTCACTGCAACGCAGCATCAATCAGTTTGTGTGGGCAGGGGCAAGACCAAGGATGAGTAAGGCCTTAGGGTACATGCGCCCCGAATATGGAGGCCTTGGAATTCTGGACCTCCTTAGCTACTATAAATCGGCCCAGCTGAGGTATCTGGCGGAGTGGGCAAGGCCGGAGTCCGAAAAACTGTGGCTCTTTCAGGACAGAGCACTGGCGGGTATCCCGCTGCAGAAGGTCCCCTTCTTAAGGAGGTCGCAACGGCCGCGGGGCCTGATGGGTTCGCCGATCACTAAATCAGTGATGAAAGTCTGGGACGGGGTGGCGACAGCCAAGAAACTTACGACCTTTCCATCTCCACTGACCCCCCTGTTTGGTAATAGCGAGTTCACCCCGGGAATGTCTGACAAATCTTTTGGGGAGTGGCGGGACACTTCATGTCGATCGGTGGGTCACCTATTTGATCTCTCAGGGGTGCTTCCGTTTCCCCAATTGAAGCTAAAGTGTGGGATCCCCGAGTCTGAGAGATTGAGATACTTGCAGCTGAGACACTGGGTCCTTCAACCGGGGATGAGGGAGCAAGGGGGCCGTAAACTGGCCAAATATGAAAAATGGTTAATTACTAAGCTCACCGACAAAGGGTTGATATCTGAAATGTACGACATGATTAGAAATGGCCCACACCCACAAGCAACTCCGAGTCAGAAGCGCTGGGGGAAAGAATTGAGAGGTGACCTTTCACAGAAGCACTGGGAAGGAATTTACTATAGAGCAAAGCACACTGCCCGTAACATAGCCAGTATTGAAACCGCTATGAAAATGCCGACCTATTGGTACCTTACACCGGCGCGCCTCCACAGAGGCAACCCACATAGGAGCCCCACCTGCTGGAGGGGCTATGACAATGAGGGAACCCTGCTACATATACTGTGGGATTGCCCACTACTGTCTAACTATTGGCCTAAAATCCTGGATGAGGTAGACAAACTCTTTGATACTGAAATCACGAGGCTTCCGGTATACGTAATTCTGGGTCTCCCCAATCCCATCACATTTCCCCTGAAGAGCATGAGAGGGCGCCAGATGGGGCTAGCACTGGGGGCAGCTTTGCAGAACATCTTGATGCACTGGGGGACAACCACTCCTCCTACATATGTGGGGTGGCTCCATAGATTATGGCATATCATTGGGATGGAACGCATTTCGGCCATGCTGAGCGGCTCGGCTGCCACCTTCCGGAAAATATGGAGCCCATTTCTAAAGCTGCTCTTAACTGAATTCAATGAAGTTACTCAGCCCAAATATCTGAGGGTGTTGAGACTTTCGGACCTGGAGACAGAACAGCAACCATCCTCAACTGCGTAAAGGGCGATGCTTATGGGGCGAGACAAGGTCTGGACAGCCAGGGGCTTTGGAATATCGGACGGGGTGGGGGGGTTGTTTAAGTTTCTGTTTCTTGCAAAAGGTTGAATCTTTTACAATGCAATACCTTAATTTCTTCGACAGTTTTTAAATTGCACAATTTTCATTGCGAGCAATATGCTCTTCTTGCCATGCAAACATGTACGTATTGTATGCTATTTTGCATTTCACTGCCTGTGCCTTTGAATTGTTTTCTGATATCGAAAATGCTAATAAACACATTTAAACATAAAACACATTTTTTATTGTGTCAAATGTCACATACATTGCAGAGTAAGCATTCTATTTGATGACAAATTTGAGTGGAAACCTATGGTATTTAATAGAATTGCTCTTTTTGAAAAATCAATCAATGGTTTGCATGTTCTCTGTAAAAAGTTGGGCTCTAACCCAGTGAAAGAGATATTAGCAGTTTATTTTTGTTAAAGTATTTCTATTGCTACTTAAGGGGCATGTATCTGCTGTATGATAGATGCGTAGAGGATCCAACACGTAGAAAATAATTTTCTGAAGAATCTTCTGGCGGTTGCCCAAAGTTGCGCCAATGCCATTTGCCATGCTCGGTGGCAACTTACTGCATATTGGAGATCTTACTAGCACTGCCAGGTGCAAGAGTTCACCCACCCCACTTAAGATTGTCTACTCTCGGTTTTTTGAGATCGCTATACACCTTTTAAGGTTCAGCATCGTCCGATATTGCGTGAAGTGACCTTTGTTGTCCATAATGACTGTGACCTCTTGAGCATCTTGCACATTCAATAACTTTAGCTTCAACCTTCTCCTTCTGCTATCGCCTTTGTGCAGGCATGGTTCTAGAAGGTTAGTCAGCATGGTGAGAGTCTGTCCTTAAGGTGCTGTTGATGTCATAGCTGCCCCTGCTCCTTCTCCTTTGGATTTAGCTCTCTCTGGCCCTTAATCTCAACTTAGAAAAGGAGGTTCTCCAGTACATCTTGCAATAGATCTTGTAGTGTCTTTTGCATTAAGCGTTGAAGTGCTTTACAACTTGGGTCTGGAAAATAGGCACAAGCAGGTATTTTACAGCGCATGAATACTGAGATTCTAGCGATTGTTTGTGCATCAAAAGCAGATAGATCTGCAAAACCAACATCCTTACTTTTTTCAGAGGATGAGGTTTCATGACACTGGAAGTATATCCAGGTCAGATTTTCAGTGCATGGTAAAGAGAGGTCTAACCGTGAGGCCTAGCCTGGATCTGGGGAGTGGTCTTCTTCTCCTTTGAGCCTAAATTTTGGTAGGTACCAGGCAATAATTACTCTCTTAGAGGTGTTCAGCTTAACATTAACCAAGAAAACGTTGAAAGAATAGTGTCACAGATCGTCTTCTGATGTTTATATATTGGAACATACAATATGGAATGTGCATTCTGGTCCTTGAGTTTACAACCAATCTTCCCAATTACCTTTGCACCTCAGTATTTACGTGACAGGCCATCTTACAGCCTAACACTATTGGTGGAGTGGGCGTAGCAGGTTGGATGATGCACTTGATCAAAATAAAATGTCCTTTCACAACTAATGGAAAAAAGGATTTTATGAACAGGGCAAATATCTTTGCTGTGGATGCATTTGTCCACCGAGCCTTCCTTTCCAGCAATTTTTAGCTGCCAAAACTGGTTAACCTACTTATCTTGAGGAACATGTTACATCTTTGAAGACCATGGAACAATGTAAAAAACAGACAGATAAACTATATCTGTGAAGATAGCCAGTTTCTTAATAGGAACAAATAATTAAGCCCTTTACAACGCAGTCATTACAACGCACTACCTTTACAACGCGGTTGTTACAACGCAACTGCATTTACATCGCATGCCATTACAACGCAGCTATTACAACACATGCCATTACAATGCATGTCACTACAACGCATGCCATTACAACGCATTATAAGGTGTGTAATCGGGAATAGTAATTTTAACCCCTACACTATCCAACACTTACCCCATTGCACTCACTGGAGTGGGAATAGTAATTTTTACCCTTACACTATCCAACACTTACCCTACTGTTACACTCACTGGAGTGGGAATAGTAATTTTTACCCCTACATTATCCAACACTTACCCTACTGTTGCCCTAAAAGTATTATGCGTTGTAATGGTATGCGTTGTAATGGTATGCATTGTAATGGAATGCGTTGTAAATGTAGTTTCTAAAAATGCGTTGTGATGGCATGCGTTGTAAAATCATGTGTTGTAATGGATGTTGCGATGTAAAAATCACATTGTAAAAGCATTCGTTGTAAATGTTTGCATTGTAACGTGTCCTATTCAGCCCTTTCTGCGGATACAGTGGTTCTTCAAATGAGACACGTAAATGTGGTGGAAGCCAGGACACAATATGTGCAGGAGACATTCTTTGCTGGCCTTGCGCATAAGAACCAGCGTCAATCTCTTGAGGAATGAAAATGATTTTTTTATCAATTATGCTGTGTGGCTATGGATGCAGCATCGAACAAAAATGGACATTTATTTATTTATTTACCAGAAATAGAATTTTGTTCTGAAAGCAGTTCGAAGTAAACTAGCTATTCAGTCAAAGTCAAAGTTTCTGACACTGTGGGGTATATTCACAAGAACGTGTGATAATTACCGCAAGAGTAGCGCAACGCAACTTTCAGCATCGCAGCCTATCACGGGAAAATAACCCTGTGACAACGTGGAATTCACAACACGGCGGTAGCATGCAATAGTTGGCCGACACCGCGGCCAATGCTCGCGATACAACCACCTCAATGGAGATAAAAACACAAACCACAACGTGAAAAAAGCTGCGATGGGCCAAAGCGCGATAAGAAAACAGTGACAACCAGTGCGAGGGCAGCAATACTCACGCGCAATGCGGGAAAAAGCACAAGAACAGCATACGGAAAATGCCACAGAACAAAATACATCAACAGCGGAGTACCACGGATGCACCCTGGCCAACTGCAGAGGACAACATGCACACCACAACATCCAAGCACCGTGGAAGAACATGCACTACAGGCACACCGCATGAAAGAGACCAGTGGCAGACAAATCAGAGCCGCAGGAGCGACACACCCACCGTGCAGCATACGCACATAAGCAGAAGTGCACCTCGACATTGACAACATCCCGGTACAAACAGCAACACCTCCACAACTGAACACAGGACACAACTGGTACAGAAAATGTGCACAACCTGGCAAATCACATCTGAAACCCCAGGGATATGTAACATGACAATGTACAATTCCAACATGTAACCTGCAAATATGTTTTATTCACACATGCAGTGCAATTGGACATCTACTACTGTCCCATGAATGCCACGGACGGTCACAATGTGACGTGCTCATGAGAAGTAAGTGTCAATGATGGAGTCCCTATGGGCCATTCCTGCCGCAGCTGCAGTGGGATGTGGGCCACCTGCCCCATCACCACCATCATTGTCCGGTACCTCTGGAACTGGGATCCATGGGGCCCTGGTGCGAACACAGATGTTGTGCAACACACAACGATCATCTTGCACACGACGTCCGGGCTGTACAGGAGCTTCCCATCAGTGCCGTCCAGGCACCTGAAACGTGACTTCAACACGCCAAATGTGCGTTCAACGATGCCCCTGGTGCGTATGTGGGCCGCATTGTACTGCCTCTGGGCGGGTGTGTTCGGGTCCCGGAGGGGTGTCATCATCCAAGGGCAGAGTGCATATCCTTGATCACCTGTGACAGTGCAGGGAGAAAAGAGTCAATACTTGGTTCGGCAGGATGTGATGGCAGGCCCACCAATTCAGTGACGCCTGTGCTGGCTGTGTGTGGGGTGAGTGTAAGCCAGCCCTCAGGGAGTAGCTGGTGCTGGCAACTACACCAACAGTCATCAGGCACACAGACATGCAGTGTCAGAACTACAAGGGGGGATGACTCGAGTCGCACAGGGCTAGTCGCCCCGGATGCACAGCGGCCGACACGGGTCCACCGCCACGGGACGCTGACCTGCGGGAGACTGGGGTAGGGTCATGAGGGCAGACCAGTGCCTCGCATGTGTCATGGCTGCATTCCGCATCTCCACACGTTCAGCTGTTGTGTGGCTGTGGTGCCATGTGAAGTCTGTATTGGGGGCAGGGGTAGCCCAGGATGACCATGGAATGGTGTAGACGTGTCTGGTAGGTGGTCATGTAGTTTGACATGTCGGATGTGGTTTGGTCATGTGTGCATCCCCACAGTTGTGCTTTGTGCGTTGGTGGCTGTGGGATGTGTGGTGTGTTGATTTGGTACTTACCAACGAGCAGTCCCGTTCCATATGTGCCATCCTGGAAGCGCTGGTTGATGATGGACTGTCGGAAGATGAAGGAATCATGCACACTGCCTGGGTAGTTGGCGACGACATTGGTGAAGAGTCCCCGGTGGTCCACTATTGCCTGCACATTGATGGAATGCTTGTGCTTCCTGTTGCGGTAGTGGTGTGCAGTATCCGCAGGGGGCACAAGTGGGACATGTGTGCAGTCGATTGCCCCCAACACGGCCGGGAATCCGGCTATCGCGTAGAAGCCTTGCTTAGTCTCCAGCTGTTCCTGCGCAGTGTTGGGGAAGTGAAGGTACTGGGGTATGAAGCTGGTGATGGCATCCAGGACAGGTGTGATGAACTTTGATAGGGCTGGCTGTGAGACCCCTCCGACTCTGGCAGTTGTTGATTGGAAGGTACCAGAGGCCAACAGGTGCAGCACTGCCAGCAGCTTTGTCTGCGGAGGGATGTTTGTTCTCCGCTGTGTTGGGACCGTCAGCCTGTGGGCGATGTGGGTCATGATGCGTAGGATGGTTGTCCTTTTGAGCCTGTAGTGGGCAATGACTTCCGCGGGCGTTAGGTCTGTGAGAGTGGTGCGTTTTCGGTAGGTCCGCTGTCTTACTCTATGCTGCCTCTGTGGTGGTCCGGGGGTGGCGGGTCCGGGTCCTGGGGGTGGTGGATGTGGGTGTTGTGGCCCTGTTGGGGCTCCGAGCTGCATGATGAGTAGCTCCATGGCGTCGTTTGTTCTTCGGGTATGGCTGTGTGCGGGGCTCCGTTGCCTACTGCAGGTAGACGTCCTTCTTTACACCTGCTTGAGGCAGGTGCTAAATACCTGCGGCTACCACAGCTTATCGCCTGTTTTTGGTTCGCTTTGCAGTTCTGTCAGTTCGTTGTGAAAGTGGTGTTGTTGTTTTTTCGTGTGTTTTTGCACGGGAACGCCTACTCTGCATCTCATTAGGGTTAGTTGGTGGTGTCCGCCGTGGTGTTAATTTTTGGGGCAGTTATCGCAGGAATACTGGCGTTGTCTGCAGTTTGCACCAGCTTGTGAATGGGGTGTTAAATCTATCTCCACTTTTGTTGCGTTAAGGTGGAGATAAATCGGAGTTGAATCCTTGTGAATATGCCCCTGTGTGTATTATGACAATTTTGTTCAATCATAACGTTTTAGTCAACAGGGCCCCTTGAATTTGGGGGTTCGAGTTCCGCTTTGGCTGTTATATGGATGAAATCACAGAACCCACATTTTGCCTGATAGGCAAGGTTTGGCTTACAGGGGGTCATAAATAAGATATAATCACTTAGCAAGCATGTCTGTGCTTTAGACAAGTGCACATTTACATTCTTTGTTTGTACAATTTAGATACTATCACTGCACCTTCACTTTACTATTTCATTATTTAAAAATTAAAACACGAGAGAACTAACTGAAACCTACCTTGCTGTGTTGTTTTATATGTTGTGGATTTCCCTCGGGGAAGCAACAGTATTATGATCTTTGCTTGCCTTAGGTGTCTGCTTAGGCTCTACATCAAAGGACTCTGTCTGTTTGCCTTCCATAGATATTGAAGAAGTACTACAGTAATTCAGTGTCTTAAATGGCCTTCTGTATCCTATGGCTGCAAAAGGCACTTGATAACAGAGACATGAAGCCTATACAGGCGAGATACCGCTGAGACTCCCAAAACTAAAATTGCAAAATCCTTATAGGAACCATTGGGAGAGCCACCTAAGCCTCTCAGATGAAGAGTTAATTGAGCAGCCCAAAGCAGAGCCAAGATCCCTTCACTCCAGAGATATTCCCAGGCCTTCTGATGGTAGTTTTGAAATGCTAGATCCTTGGTGCAGCTTGCGTGGGTGAGTGGGGTCACAAAATCAAATCCTAACTAAGGATAACCATTTATGCCTTTTTGTATCAAAGCCGACCAAAAACCCAAGCATAGCATCCAGACGCCTACAATGGACAGAGAGCCCGTCCCCATTCATTAATGATAAAGCTGTCTAACCTTGGTGGACTTCTTGCAACAGTCACTAAAGCTTCCCTGTGACTTCAGGCACAGTGCCAAAGGGTCATCAAAAAACATAGCTAGAAAAGAGCCAATGCGATCCTGCAAATTGCTGTTTTTTTCACTGGCATAGCAAGGGTGCCAGGGACTAGCCTCCACACCCAATAGCTTAATAGTAAACAATGCTGCAACAGGGATGCTTCAGTTCTCACATCTCTGGACACCAGTGCAAGTGCATCTGGGACACTATTGATGGTTACACCCCTGTCCTTTTCTACCAGAGCTCTATTCCAGATTGGGCAGGTAATGCGGATTGTCTTGTTAGTGAACCAAGGCTCAAAGGTAAAAAAATAGAAAACAGGTTGCTAGAAATGGGGTTTCTGGTTGGCTAGGGTATACACCTAAACCAGGCAGAACCAACCACTCTAGTCAGGATAAGGGAGTTACACACCTAAGATAAGCCCTAATCCCCCCCTTGGTAGTTTGGTAGAGCAGTCAGGCTTATCCCAGAGGCAGTGTGTAAAGCGTGGCACACCACAAAAAGAGACTCCACACAAAGCTATATAACAAGATCCTTTGTATTGTTCATAAAACACTTTAGACCACAATCACATAAATTACTGTGCAATTAGGCACTTGATGTTGTTGCAGTATAGGTCATCACATCAGCCACTCTATCACTCATTGTCTAAGCTGCATTACTACATCTTTCAAGTATGAGATGTATTGCTAATCTAATACCAATAAGTGTAGTGCCACTTGACAAAATGATTTATGCCACCTTGATAAGTAAATATTTTCACAGCACCATGTGTAAGTATAGTACTGAAATGAGTGTAATTATCTTATATTAGAAAAGGAGGAGAGAGTGGGTATATTGAGTTATTAGAGCAATTGTTGCGCTCTATTAAACTACAATAGAAGTTGGCCAGTAGATTCGTCATTCTTGTATTCCTTACTCAGGAGTGTGGCGAGTCTAGCTTGTCATGTTTTTAGAGCTGTAAGGAAGGCCATCATCTCCGGGGCCTTTCTCAGTTGCATGACTTAGATGACTATTACAATTTCATAAAAACTGCATAAAAAAACTGTCTGGCAGTTGAAACAAACCAACACAGAAGAAAAATGGAAACACATCTATGCTCTGCTAGCACCCAATAAGAACAGGGGGGCAGATTTACGAGCCCCCTGCGCCACCAGTACGTCACTTTTCGTGACGTACTGGTGGCGCAGGGGGCTGCTCCATATTTACAAGGAGAGGAAAAGCCACCCTGCGTGACTTTTCCTCTCCTTGTAAATACGGCCCCTTCACACGCAGCACTTTGCGGTGAAGGGGCGTTCCATGGGTGTTGCTGTGGGTGTTCCCACGCAACACTCATGGAACAAGACACATCTCCAGAATTACGAGAAATCGTAACTCTGGAGATGCGTCTGAAAGCTACGCCACCCTAGAGGTGGCGTAGCGAGCGCACCGAGGAGAAATGTTTTCATTTCTCCTCGTTTTTCTCTTTCAATGCGTGCTGCATTCTGCAGCACGCATTGAAAGAGGAAAATGGTTGTAGTGATTGTTTTTGTGCAGGAAGGTTCCCCTTCCTGCACAAAAACAATCTCCCCATGACGCAGGCATCCTTGCACCATGGTGCAAGGGTGCCTGCGCCGCGCATGGCTGCAGTTTGTGCGCCAGCGCAGGGGAAGCACAAGGATGCGACATATTCTTGTAAATATGTTGCATCCCTGTGCTTCAAAACTAACGCAGCGCGGCGCAGCAAAATGACTTGCTGTACCCCGCTGCGTTAGTTCAACGTAAATCTGCCCCAGGGAGTTTTGGAGCTATGTTAATGGTCTAAATGGTGGAAGCCACATCCATAATGCTGTACCTACCAACAAATGGGCAGCCCACGCAACAAGGCTATATGTCGGCCTAGACAAACCCATGGCAAGAACCATGGAGGTAGAAGGCAATTACCCCGACGAGAATGAGGCAGAGGACCTTGCCCCAACAGAAAAAGAAATTCTAACCACCCTCAAGGGAATCAGGAAGGATGGTGCTCCCGGGCCTAATGGGCTACCAGGCAGCATCTTCAATGAAGATCGAGATTTTTGGGCCCCCCACATGCATAGCCTATATAACCAATGCTACAATACCTCAGCAGTACCAGACTCATGGAAAGGTTCCATCTTGCAACCCATTTATGAAAAAGGGGATGCTTCACAGCCGGAGAACTACAGACTGATTGCATTATTGGACGTCGATGGGAAGGCATTTGCAAAAGTGCTCTTGAAAGAGTTAGAGGTATGGATAACAAAAAATCAAATCATGCCGCAATACCAGATAGGATTTCGGCCGAACTCATCGACACTGGACAATGCCATCGTGCTATCATATCTGGCAACGAAGGCCACAGAGGTCGCCACCCCTCCACTATATGCATGTTTTGTCGACTACAGTGCCGCCTTCGATGGCATCGACCGTAACATACTGTGGGCAAAACTTGCAAAGTGGGGTATTCCGAGGAAACTCCTGGCGGCCATCATGTCACTCATACCGGCACTTGGGTCCGCACCAAGCTTACACAGTCATGTGCAACAGCCAAGATCTACATGAACAAAGGGCTAAAACAGGGTTGTGTGATCGCACCCACACTGTTTAACTTATACACTGCGGATCTGGGAGAGGCACTTCTAAAAACCAACATCTTTCCGCTCAAACTGGGCCATCTTAGACTTCCGATCATGCAGTATGCGGATGACCTTGTTCTATTGGATCAAACTAGAATAGGCATGAAAAGGGCATTGGAGACATTGCATATTTACAATATGGAAAACAAACTCCAAGCCAATGCAACAAAAACTAAGGTGCTAGTCTTTGGCCACAAACCAAAAAGATCAGTATTGAGTTGGTATCTCGGCCTGTTAAGAATTGCTACTGCCAACAAGTATACATATCTGGGAGTACAATTCTCAGACACTGGCAGACCAACACTGCAGGCCAAAGCACTTGAGGCTAAAGCGGCTAAGGTTACACATGCCTTATGTAAATTAAATCATAAGCTTCTAAGCCACTCAACGGATGGCATTCGACAAGTAAGGCAAGCAAAGCTAATTCCAACACTGAGCTATGGCCATCTTGCTTTCCCTGGCCTGCTGACCGACAAATTGGAGCGCCTGCACACCATGACTTTTAGAAAGGTCTTTAAGCTTCCATACGCAACAAGGCGCACAGTGATTCGCCTAGAGTTCAATATTCCAGCAATGGATATAGAATGTAAAAAAGACATAGTTAAATTTTATCATCACGTGATTAAGGCAGGTCCCGGTACAATCAGGGAAGCATTACAAATAGTTTTCACCGATAATACTAGTCGCTGGGCAAGGTATCTCTTGATGGCCAACAAGACATTGGGTCTGCCAGCTGATCTCCTAACGGACATACCACTAACAATGGCCAGCCTAAAAAGCCTGCTAAAAAAGCAGGGAAAGATTACTTCAAGGCAACAGGATCTCGAATGGATCAGATCTATTAGTGGCGCAGAGGGCCTTGTCTACTCACAAAAAGCTATCTCATGTCAACCATACCTGAAAGCAGGATTGGGAAGGCAAGCCCTACAGAATGTTTTGAGGACTAGGCTCTTAACATTACCAATACAGGATTACAAGGCTCACTGGAAAAATACACCTACAAGAAGCAGTGGATGTCGTTTGTGCCAATACCATATAGAATCTGCTGAGCACGTTATCTGCTGCTGTCCAGTTTTGTTAAGCCCGAGGCACCTATATTTAAGAACTATGTTTATTCAAAATGGCGTAAGATCATGCAAGGAAGCTCTAATGTTCATCTACACCACCACAGTGCAGATGGAGCTTGCACGAATTGGGAAGTTCTATGCGGTAGCCGGAATGACTCTACGATCAACGCAAGAACTGATGATGACAGCAAAATAATACATGAGCCACAGATCATCAACTGTGGCAGCAACCTTGGCATCATGATTTTGTTTTTTGCCTACTCGCACCATTATTGCTGTCCCTGGACCTAGCGGCCTTTCAGCTCACTCAGAAGGTGCTACATGTAACACATTCAAAAGGGCACCTCCTAGATCCCATTTTTTCTAATCTGGAGGAGCTTTCCTGTCAGAAACCGACCCCTATTCCCTGGTCGGATCCCTTCCTCATCTCAGTCAGCTGGTCTCCCACCCATGCTACCCCCCCAACTCGGCCAACACAAATTAAGTCCCGCCGCTGGTCAAAACTTCCCTTAGAAAAGTGGGTACCGGCACTGGAAAACTCCAAGCCTTTCCCTGACACCGATCCGGAGGTGGCTAATGAGAGATTCAACAATTGGATTGAGGGGACGCTAGACCAGGTCCTTCCAAAAACAACCAATCAGTCGCATAAAGGGCCCAACAGAACGGCCTGGTATAACCCCAAACTCAGAGAATTAAAACAAACCTGTAAAAAAATTGAAAGAGTCTAGAGAAAGGACTTCTCCCCGACCAAGAAAAAGGAATACAGGGAGGCTATCAAAACCTACAAGCTCGAAATTAAAAAAGCCCAGGCCTCTTACTTCGAGGAAAAAATTTCTTTAACAGCCAACTCCCCCAGTGAAACATTCCGAATTGCAAAGAAATTACTGAGAGCTCCTTCTCTCCCTGATACTCCCTTAGCCACGGACCAACGTTGCAACGAACTTGCGGAATATTTTTATAACAAAATTCAATCTATCTACGAATCCTTCGCCCCATCCGATAGCCAAACTATCCCTCACCCAGAGGACTCACATACAGGGAGTAAGGAACACTCTCTAAAGACCTTCTCCTTAATGAACTATGAATCACTTCAGACCACCTCTGCACTCGTTAAGAGCGGGTCGCCCAGAGACCCTGCTCCGCCTAAGATTCTGAACCAGGTGGCAGAATCAGTTGCTCCGGTCATTCTAGATTTGATGAACTCCTCCATATCCGCAGGGTGGTCCCACCCCTATGGAAAAAAGCCATGGTCAAATCCCTTCTGAAGAAACCTAGCCTGGACCCAGACTGTCTGGGCAACTATCGACCTATCTCGCTCCTCTCAGGAATTAGCAAAATACTGGAGAAACATGTCAATTCGGCACTCTCGGCTCATCTTGAATCTAATAATCTTCTTCATCTCTCTCAGACTGGCTTTTGCCCCCGCCAAGGCACAGAAACGGCTCTATTAGCAGTCGTGGAAGAATCCAGAAAGATTCTCGATGCAGGAGGCTCCTCTGCCGTGATCCTTTTAGATCTCAGCGCGGCCTTTGACACGGTCAACCACCTCATTCTGGTTCAACGACTCAGAAACCTGGGTGTGTCCGGAGTAGCCTTAACGTGGCTGCAATCCTTCCTGGAGGGAAGATCTTTTCAGGTGTTCGAGGGTGAGGCCACTTCTAAATCCTGGCCCCTCCACTGCGGAGTTCCTCAGGGATCTTCCCTGAGTCCCACACTTTTTAATGCCTACATGGCCCCCCTAGCGGAAATTGTTCTTCCCTATGGGGTGCACATTGTGACCTATGCCGATGACACCCAACTGGTTGTTGCACTTAACCACTCAGACACGGCCTCCACCTGCCTCTGTACCTGCCTTGAAGAAGTAGCCAAGTGGATGAAACACTCTTATCTGAAATTGAATGGCGATAAAACCGAGCTTATGCTCCTTGGCAACACCTCTCTTTTCAAGGCAGTCACCATGTGGCCAGCCTCGATGGGCGCGGCACCTGTCCCCAAGTCAGAGATAAAAAGCCTGGGCTTTTGGCTGGACTCTGACCTCAGCTTTAAAGTCCAGGCCAGAAAGGTGGTGGCCTCTTGCTTTGGCATCATAAGGATGCTTCGTAAAGTGCTCCCCCTGCTCCCCTTTCAGGCAAGAAAGCTCATGGTCCAGGCGCTTATTCTTTTACGCCTGGACTACGGCAACGCCTTATACCTTGGAGCCCCGAGTTCGGTCCTTGTCAAACTGCAAACAGTACAGAACTGCGCTGCAAGGATCCTCATGGGGACTCAGAACCAGCAGTCTGCAAAACCGGACATGAAGGCTCTCAACTGGCTCCCCACCCGGGAGAGAGTCCACTTTAAGGCCTTATGCATTACCCACAAACTGATAGGAGGGAAAGGACCAGAGATTATCTCCTCTATGGTCAAGTCCTATCGAGCTAACAGGCGACTACGCTCAGATGAGCAACACCTGGCAGTCGTCCCCAGAATTCAGAGGGTCAGAAGTGGTGGTTGGCTATTCTCATATAATGCTGCCAAACTTTGGAACTCCCTTCCTCTTCAGCTACGTAGGGAACCCAATCCCCTGTCTTCCGCAAGCTGCTGAAAACATGGCTCTTCCCTAAGTGATTCCCTGAAGCTTCAGTTATTCGCCAGCGCTGGGATGCCTACGGGTAGCTATGTGCTCTATAAATGCTGCTTTATTCATTCATTCATTATTCATCATTTAACACTGTATAGTTCACTTTGGGAGGTGCACTGTCCCTCAATTTATCCCACATGCCTATGCATATAAAAAATCACATGCATGCCTCTACGACACTTTTCCGCATGTTCACACACCCATGCCTCTCAGTCCTATTTGGTGACGTCGCTCCGTCTTCTTTTTACGTTCTTTCATCGTTCTTTCACGGCTCACATATGTTCCATTCCATCCATCTGCCTGCGCACAAATTAATTACACTTATGCCTGCATGACATCTTATTGCACGTCCACGCTCCTATGTATGCCTTTTAGTCTCGCGCCTCTTTTCTGCTGCATTTATTTTTTTATTTTTTTTAAGACGTTCTTAAAGTTTTTTTAGACCTTTTAATCAACCAAATGTATTTATTGATGATGTAATATGTATTGTATTTGTAAATGATTTTAGGTAATCATACAATAAAGAAATTACTTACTTACTATTAAAATTTCTTATGGAGAATAATACATTCCTCCAATGATTCACTGGCTTCAAATGATAGACTGGATAGCTCTTTTTTGCTTTTGATTCTGTTGAAGTGAGAAGAATTGTACAGCATTTTGTTGAAGGAAGCAGACTCTTTTATCATTAGTTTTCCTTTGTTTGATGAGAACTCCGATATATTAGACACATTTTCTTGTTGACTATCCTTTAGTGGACTTGCTCCTTCCACAGCACAGCGCCATCTGGTAGCTGCTGCTGCTGTCTCCATCTGCTGCTGCTACTGACCTTGAGGTCAGAAGTTTGAGGCCCTCCTTCACCCACAGGCTTCTACCTGTGCCTCATCCCTGGTGGTCGAGTGGTAGAGCATCACTCATCTGCAGCTTGACAGCCCTTCTTTCCCTCTTTCTACTTTTCTCTTTCAGTTTTCTTCCTCTGCCTTTCAACTTTTGCTTTTTCCCTCCTTCTTCCTCTTCCCTGCTGCTGTGATCCCCCGTGGCCCGCCCACCTCGAGTGTCCCTTCCCGCTCCTGCATTTCCCGCCTCCCAGCTGTCCAGCCCCCCGCAGCACTACTTAATGGCAGCCGCTGCACGGTGAAAGTGCAATCCACTATCCTTTAGTGGACTTGCTCCGTCCACAGAGCAGCGCTGTCTGGTAGCTGCTACTGCAGTCCCCATCTGCTGCTGCTACTGACCCAGAGGTCAGGTGTTCGAGGCCCTCCTCCACCCGCAGGATCCTGCCTGCACCTCATCCCTGTTGGTCCAGTGGTGAAGCGTCACTGATCTGCTGCTTGACTGCCCTTCTGTCTCTTTTGCTGCTGTTTCTGTCCCTCTTTCTGCTTTCTCTTTAGTTTTTCTGCCTCTGCCTTTTGGCTTTTCCTTTTTCTTGTTTTCCTCCTTCTTCCTCTCCCCTGCGATCCTCCGTGGCCTGCCCCCCTCCAGTGTCCCTTCCGCTCCCACATTTCCCACCTCCTTGCTGTCCAGCCCCCCCGCAGGACTACTTAATGGCGGCTGCTGCGTGGCCGTGCAGCGGGCGCGCGATAGCGCACCAAAGGGGAGCACAAAAGGCAAGCCTGCCTGCACCTGACCGCACCTGGACCGTGCCCAGTGCCAGGGACCCTGCTTCTCAGACATTCCACTGCTACGACACCAGTACCTTCCTCGCCCTCAACCCGGGATGCCATGCCACCTGCCATCTGGAATCACTGAAGAAGACCCTTGGACCCTTCGCCTGCCGGAACTGCAACCGCACCTTCAGCCACACCAACATGCCAGCTCCTCTCACCACCTAGCCGACCAACAGTGCACCCGTCCAGCTCAACTGCATTCTCCTCAATGTGTGGTCCCTCCACAAATACGCCACAGAAATCTGTGACCTCCTCAACGCCACCTCTCCTGACATCGCTTTCTTCATGGAAACCTGGACCAACCCCTGCTCTGGACCAGACTTCGCTATCACCATCCCCGATGGCTACAAAATCACCCACAAGGACTGCCCTGACCGCCCAGGAGGAGGCATCTCCATCTTCCACAAAAGCACACTCCGATTGACCACGTACTCCAATGAACCAAAGACAATCATGGAACACCCCCACTTCCAGATCCGGACCAACCCCAACACCACACTCTGCAGCTCCCTCGTCTACAGGACCCCCGACCCCCTTCATCATCACCATCATAGTCCTCATCACACCCCAGGCTCTTGCATCCACTGACTACATCATACTCGGAGGCTTCAACTTCCACATTGACAACCCAAGTGACCAGAACACTGCTTCCCTTCTGGAGAACCTCGACAACATCGGACTCAAGCAGCTGGTCACTGCACCAACCCACATAGCTGGACACACACTTGACCCCGTCTTCTCCACCAGCGGAAAAATCTTGTCTTCGCCACGCTCACCATACACCACCATCATCATCGCCCCCCCATCGCAGATGGATCAAGTCCACTGAAGAACTTCTTGTCAACTCCATCAGCACAACCACTCCGCCAACGCCAACGGATGCCAACACTACAGCACGCAACCTCCACTGATAGATCTCCAACTGCGCTGCCACCCTGCCACTCCTCAAGAAAAGACCAGGCAAGCAACACTCCAAGAAGTCCAGCTGGTTCACTCCCGCCCTCCATGAGTCAAGACACACCTGCAGACAACTCGAGAAGAGATGGAGAAACAACAAAACCCCAGAAATTCACGCAACCTTCAAATTGGCCATCAACGTACACCACCTCCTCCTGAAAACCACAAAGAAAACAGTCCTCTAAGACAGAATCAACGCCAACGCACACAACAGCAAAGAACTCTTCGTCATCGTCAAGGAGTTCGCCAGGCCCAACAGCGAGACCACAGACATTCCCCCCTACCAAGACCTCTGCAACAAAATCAGCACCTTCTACTACCACAAGATCTGGAAGATATAGGACAGCTTCGACACCCTAGACCTGGCCACTATGCCCGCCACCATCACGCACAACTTAGCCACACCCCAACAGACCGTGCTCTGCTGGGCCACGCTCACAACAGAGTACACACTCAAGACCATGAAGAGCATCCACTCAGGAGCCCCCACAGATCCTTGCCCCTACCACATCTTCCACAGAGCAGCCGCCACCATTGCCCCCCAGCTTCGCCGCACCATCAAAACCTCTAGCTTCCCCAACGATTTTGACCAGGTTCTGATCCTCTCCTCCGGGGAGGTTGACAGGCTAGCGCTGTTGTTCATTTATGTTTTCTTGCCGCAGGAGGATAATATGAACCCACAAACCATGTGGGAGATTTAACCTGTGGCAGTAATTTTGCTTCACTCCAAGACTCATCTCTCATGACTTCTTCCTTCATGGTGAGATAGTACTTCTAAAGGGTGAAAACTGCCTGCATTAGCCTCATCAGGTAACTTCTATTCCTGTGACGATCCTCTAGATTGACAGATCACACAATTCTTCAAATCCCCATTTTTTACCTTATTGAGATTGCAATCTCTTATATGGTGTCCGTTCTAGAATTCATCAATTACTCGTTTCTATATTTTGCTCTCCATGCACTGAAGGTCACCAGTCCTCTTCTATGAAAGTTATATTTTTGTATATATTTTTGTGGGTTTCCCAGTGAGCTTCCAAAAGTACACTTTGGATGAAGATTCCTCGATCACAATCTCTATTTCAGCACATTATTTTATATCCACTCCGAGGGCTGGATGGCCTGAGGCTAAATAATTGTGTCTCCATTTTTCTTGATTCAGTGACATGATGAAAACACTGAGAAACACCTTCACCTGGTTTCGCATTAAACCATTATGTGAATCTTTCTGCCAGGCACTGCAGCACACATAGCTAGCACTGTAACAATTATGAAGTGGAAGCAGACTCCTGAGTGATGTGTATTTGACACTCCTCCTTTCTTTAGCCTGGACTGCAGTTATTCTATGGGCTAAGGGAATGTAGGCCTCCTCAACACCCAAGTATATAAATCCATTCCCCACAAAAGACAATTCTCTGGTATATATTCTGCTTTGCTCCTTGTTGCAGTATAGGTTAAGTGTTTGGATGAAAGCGGTGGCCAACTTTAAGTTTAATTTCTCTTGCTGCAAAAATTACTTAGATTTTTCAAGGACAGCAAGCACTGTCCTTTTTCCTACTACCTCTCTAAAAGGTTGAATGTGCTTGTCTGAAAGAGTTTCTAGCATGGGGGATGCTATCTTGAGTTTTTTTTATTGTTCCCCGAACTCCCACCTCCTTGGCTGTTATGATTTATGATTTAGAACTCAGGACAGCACAAAGGATTCAAAAGATGGCCTGCCTCTTCCAGCCCACGGATATTACATCCCCTTGTCCACCTTCTCTGTTATAAGGAGCCTTAAGGAAGGAACCACTGTGGAACTCTGAAAAGAAGCAGCTGGGGGCTCACTCTAGCAAGTTGAGCTCTGAAGTCAGAATTACTCCCACAAACTCATTCTTTCTGTGTAAAAGATCCTGGGTCTGTGACGAACTGGGGCGTGGATATCTGGTCGCCATGTGATACCTTTTGAAGGAGACATGTTAAAATAAAGGGCTACATTATCCATTTTCCCGCCACTCAAGATTACCGATTTACAGTCAGCATTCAGAACACCCACAAAGTGCAGGGAACATTTCTCTTTGATTTTACAGTAAAATCAAAAAATGCAATTTTCTGATGGAAATATATGTGTATATCATTAGACTAAATTCGTTGCAGTTACCTATAATTGCTAGTGCTTTGCAAAACTTTAAATGACTGAAAATGAATACATATATAACTATCTTTGTACAGCCTGAAGGATTTCAATGCCTTTGCTCTTAGAATTGCAATTGGATAACAAGTGCTTGTCTAATTGCATAAAGCCACTTTTGATCAGATGAAAATCACTTATAGCACACAATCTTGCTCAATGCCTCTTCAAACTACACTTTAAGAGCAAATTAAATACTTAAATGTAGGACAAGAGCTTGCTTTCTGTACATTTTGATCAAGATGCTTCCTTTTATGAACCAAGCAAAAATGTTGATTCGTCCCAACAGCGGACATTTGGCTTTTAACTTTTTGAGTTTTAACATATTTTTCTAACCTCTTTTATAATAAATATTAGGGATATTTTTCTTCCCTTGTTTTCTTACTCTCATGGGTGGCACTGGCAGAGCTTTTTTTAAAGAAACTTTCCTTGTCGTTAATATTTGAGGACCACACATCGAGGACTTTAAACCTTCCTTGTAATATTGTGCTGGTATTGTTTTTTCCCCCAATTTGCTTACGAAGTACAACAATGAAATACAGATAACATTCATAAGAGCGACATTGATTCATAACGGACAGTATGCTGGTGCCCTGAGCACATTGAAACTTGGTATTTTTTCCTCTGTGTAATAGGATTTGGATTATGTACTGTTTAGTAAAGTGCTGTGCTGAATGCGTATAATAAACAGGAATACATGAAAAATAACTGCCTGCTGCAAGACACAGATCGATTTGCGACTGAAAAACAAAAGCACGACGTCAGGTTTGTAAGCCTGATATAGACAACCTACAATCATCTGAAAAACTGTTTTAATGTAATTTCCTCCGCCGTTGCTTGTAATTTAAAGCAGAGAATACATTTCATTACCACTGTTTTTCAGTGTCATCTTTGCACAATGTTACCCTGTGAAATAACAAATTAATTTCGTTTGTGCATGTGCGGAATTAAAAATCTAGTTTTTGCACTATACACCACTTAACATGGTCCCAGCTGTCCACAACAGAAAAAGAAAACGAAGGAATTTAAAATAAATTTTACTTTGAGCAGTGCAAGCATTTCAAGATGAGATGATTTTAAATGAGGCTTGACAACGACCCTTGAAAATTGATGGTCTGTGAAAATAGAAAAGTCGAAAATAACAGTTATACAAATAAAGCATTTAAAATCATTGCTGTGCTGATGTCTACTGATATCTTAGAAAAGTTTATAGGAAGGACTCTATCTTCCATCTTCCGGCTGCTTGCCCTGTTCCCTGTCTTGGAAGCTCAACTTTGGAGAGGCTTTGTGTATGCGCTGCCCCTGGGTACTCTGGGTTGACACAGTTACTAAGAGGCGTTGATACCAGTAGCAACTGGTGGCCCCTCTATCATCCTCTACTATGATCAACTTCTGCCGTGATTAACTTCATCCATCGCTCGAAGGTGGGAATAGTCTTATCAGGGTGGTAGTTTCTCACCTTTAATATTTGTTATAGATAGTAGTGGCGTTGGTATATAAATGGTGCCTCTGCTTAGTACTCCATTGTTGGGGACTATTTTGTTTGTCTATTTCAGGAAACGTGTCATAGAGGAGTATTGCCTAGCACCAGCCCAAAAAGGCATTGGTGCTAGTCAGAGGAAAGGGGAATTCTTATGTTGGTGCTGAGTATGAATGATATCAAACTGACTTTGGGTCTTTTTGGGGTAGGCCATGGTTTCAGAATTATATGTACGATCCCTTAGTATCTGAGACATCTGATGTTCACGAAGGGTGTTACTAAGGTAGGTCAATGGTCATTTTTATTCACACGTGTGTGTATGCCTGTGAGAGTGTGTGTGTGGGTATGGGTGTGTGTGCGTTTGTACATACCTAAAGGGGAAAAAGGACAATGATCTCTTTTCTGATGGTAAGAGTATGAAGATAAGGTTTTGGTCACTCCATGGTCTAAAGTGAAAACCCTCGGTCATGATAAAGTGAATAATGAGACTGACAAATCATTTTGCTTTCATTGTCTCAATAAACTTTTTATATGAAGTTACAAAGTGGCACCATCCCTGCTAGAATATGTCTTTATCTGTACTGTCTTACTGGTGGGTATTTATTAAATAATATGTCTGCTGAATCCAACACAACCCTTCAAGCTTCTTCGAGCTTCTTTGGTATCCAGCAGTTTGATCAGGTGGCACTCTTCTGCTGGAGTCATTGTGGCTTTTGCTTTCGGAAGTGGTTTCTTAGCCACATAACTGTGGTTGGCGCTGGCTGTCAATTTGATTCAAGGTCTTCCATGAAAATTAATTTAAGGGAAATATTTCCCTTGAAAACATTACAACATGCTGTGCAGTGCATCTGGCTTCAATTAGGACATAGGGTGGGGCATATGGCCATGCCAAACCCAATCCATGAATCATTTGCAGAAGAGTTCCACTGGGCATAGAGGATTATGAATGCACAGCTGAGAGATCGCTTTCATCATATTATTCAGATTGCCAATTGCCTAATATCGAGAACTTATTTAGCACAAAACAAGTGAATGTTTAGATTCCTAAGTCAGAGACGTTAGACAGTGTGACAAAAAAAAATCTCCCAAGACTCTGCTAGCAGCAATTATAGAAATGAAAATATCATGGCAGCATTTTGGGGAATTGTTTTGTGCTCTATATAGTAGTGACTGTGATAATTTACCAACTTCTCCATCAGACATGACCAGGGGTTTATTGTCCCTATTTCACTCAGTGACAGTTTCCAAGTGCTATTGGGCAAGAAATCTGGAAAGGTCCAGGGATCTGATCTTCAAGGGCAGGTCCTCACAGAGAAGCAAGGGAAGAACTGAGCACCTCACACTGGTGCCCAGCCCTCACACTGGTGCTCAGCCCTCTAAATTGTGTGGGCTAGAGTGAGAACCAGTAGGCAGGTGATTTTGATGCAGCACAGAGGTTCTCAGGTCTGAGTATCAGAGAATGCTGATTCCTCAGGTCCATCAGACCAGGCATGTCATTTACTGCCAGGAACTGGGACAGAAGGGAAATCAAAGATATACTTCCAAGATTCGGCAATGAGACAAGGCGCAGAGGCAACAGTTCTCCAGAGGAGACAGTAGGAGTCATGCACTCCAACTTAATTGAAGCCAACCTATCTTTTTTCTAGTATGACAGTCTCTGACTGTACTCGGAATCATACCAAAAGCTTAGACTAGGAGCACCATCAACCACTGGCCGCAGTAACGTTGGCCCTGGGCAACCATTGAGTAGAAGGTAATTTGGACAAAATATTGGAAAGAAAATATCCTGATATAAAAATATTGTGTCAAGAAATATCAGGATTTCAAAAATATCTTTGACAGGAATATCGAAGTAAAAATATAATTGTTAGTGTTGTTTTTAATATTAATATACTAAATATCGATGTAGAAAATATTGTTGTATGTAGTATTGTTTCTAAGCGTTAATTAGCACATCATTTATTGCATTGTGATTGATTTATGTGTTTCTTATTTTTATTTATTTGTGTTTTTAGTAGCATAATTTTTTAGCTTTGAAATTGTTGAAATGTATATTTTTGGTTATATTAATGTATATTAATAATAGTGTAATATTTTTGTTTAGTAGCAGGATATTGTGTTTTTAGGGGATAAAGGTGGAGGGATTTTGAAATAATTTATATTTTAAAATACATGTTAAGTTAATAATTTTAAAGATATGCAAATTAATGACTTAGGAGTTAATTATGATGTCAGTCGGAAAGCCTCTGACCACAGGTTTCAATTCCGTCCGCCTGATAACAATGTAGGCGGTCAGAATTTAAACCGGCCGGTCATTCCAGTTGGATTCCGATGGGCACCCCCGTCTGCCAGTCGGAGGCCACAATGGCAGCGCCACATATTGATGAAGTGAGAGGTTCCCTACCTCCGTGTAGGTATTATAGCACTTTATTTGGTCATTGCCAGTTTCACAGCTACTCGTTGCACAGTTCTTCAGCACTTGCTGACATTTTAACAGATCATCATTGTTATCTTCTTAACCCCTTATTTTTAACAATTCTACTCACTTAATTGCTGGTTGCCGCTCTCCGGTCCACCACGGCTCCCGACATAGCCGATTGAGTGGAGAGAGTCAGGCAAGTCAGGCAGCAGTCCGGGCCGAGCGCTTGATTGCCACCATTTTGAAGCGGTTAGCGCTCCAGGCTTTGGATCCCACGAGGGGAGGGTACATAAAAGCACCCCTGTTGCGGACTCGCAGCCACAAGTTAGCACCACATATTGATGAAGTGAGAGGTTCCCTACCTCCGTGTAGGTATTATAGCACTTTATTTTGTCATTGCCAGTTGCACAGCTACTCAATGCACAGTTCTTCAGCACTTGCTGACATTTTAACAGATCGTCATTTTTATCTTCTTAACCCCTTATTTTTAACAATCCTACTCACTTAATTGCTGGTTGCCGCTCTCCGGTCCACTACGACTCCCGACATAGTCGATTGAGTGGAGAGAGTCAGGCAAGTCAGGCAGCAGTCCGGGCCGAGCGCTTGACGGCAGCCATTTTTGAGTGGTTAGCGCTCCAGGCTTTGGATCCCACGAGGGGAGGGTACATAAAAGAACCCCTGTTGCGGACGCGGAGCGGACGTGCCGCTGGTGCGCTGAAGGCGCGCCGAAGGCAAGCCCATCTTCGCCCATCCGCGCTCAGCTCGCGCTCAGCGCCAGCCACGCTGCCGGTTCTTGTACCCAGTACGGCTGCCATGTATAAGTACACCAGAGGTGAGCTCCTGGGATTATCCACTGTGTGTTATAAATGTCCAGGGCCAATTCTGGGAGGCAGTAATGATACGGGGGCACAGGTATGTCCAAACTGTAAAATGAGACTTGCAGATACAAAAAGTAAGATCTATTCTGATGGTGTCAAGAAAAGTTTCAGCGCTCCGTCCATCATCTCCTTGTGTTTGTCATGAATAAAACCGACAGAGAGCATCCCGTAGGAACAAGGGAGGATCAGTTTGTTGCTAAGAAAAGAGAGTATGTCCGAGAATTGTCATGCACCTTATTAAATGCACGGTCTCTAATCAAACATAAACACGAATTTGGAAATATTGTTGACTCACATGCCCTTGACCTCATTTTTGTTGTGGAAACTTGGGCAGATGAAACATCAGGGCCCGACCTAGTGATAACTATTCCACCAGGTTTCGCAATAGCCAGGAAGGTTTGTCTGCATAAAAAAGGAGGAGGTCTGGCAATAATTTATAGAGATCACTTAAAAGCATCTTTTAAAAATATTGCCACTGATACAGAAACAGAGGTGCTTTCGTTTAAAATAACAGTCAACCATGTGTATTCCTTTAACGGTTTATTAGTGTACCGCCCACCAGGACCCAGAACTACTTTTATGCAATCCATGGGCCAGCTCCTTGAACATAAGGTGAATACTCAAGACTACACTATTCTAGGTGATTTTAATTTTCACCTAGATAATTGTTCCGATAATGACTCCCTGGCCCTCAAGGACCTGGTGACAAGCGTAGGTCTAGAGCAGATTGTGGAAGGGCCTACTCACAGAGCTGGACACCTTCTGGGCGCTGTCTTTACAGACTGTCCTTTCTTAAAACATAAGAACAATTTACAACTCCACTGGTCCGACCACTCAGCAGTGATGCTAAATCTCACCTTGCCCCCCCAACAACCCTTAAGCATCACCTAGTTAGAAGTCAAGAAAGATATTTATGGCAGCGTATAGAAAAAACAGCTTTTATCTCGCACCTGAATCAGAATAAACCCTGTCTCTCCCATGACTCAGAGGTAGCTGCTTCAGATTATCATGATTGGATCACCGCAGCTGTACAAGCTACTATTCCCCGGATAGTAGGAAAAACTAGCAGGACAGCACCCACCGCACCATGGTTCTATGAGGAACTTAGATTATTAAGAAGGCTCTGCCGCAGACAAGAAAGGTGTTGGTGACAACTCTATGATCCTAGGGAGAAAGAACTATACAAGATAAAACTAGCACAATACAAAGAATTAATTCAAAAAACCAAAATCAGCTACTTCTCGGAAAAAATAGAAGGAGCTAAGAATAGCTCCAAAGAGCTTTTGCGACAGTGCTGAAATTAAGCCACCTGCAGGACACTAAACAAAATACCACAGACCAAGCATTCTGCAACAGCCTAGCATCTTCATTCTGTAATAAAGTGTCCGCTATTTACAACACCTTTGCCTTAAGCACTGCTAATAGTCAGAGCTCGCAGGCACTGACAGACATCGTAATTTCATCTGCACCATTGTTCAACCTACATTCAGAATCTGATTCACTCCAATTTGCCAACTTCACAAAAATTTCTTATGAACAAATTGTAAAACTTCTTTTAGCCACTAAATCAGGTTCCCCGTTGGATCCCTGTCCACCCAAAGCAATCCATATGATAGTGGAGACAGTTGCTCGCCCACTCTTGGAGGTACTTAATACTACCATTGAATCAGGGATGTTTCCCAAAAGGTGGAAAAAAACCATCTATTCTACCTCTGCTAAAAAAGACCAGTCTGGAAAAATCAGACCCTGGGAACTACCGCCCTATTTCCCGTCTACCTCTGCCAGCAAAAATCTTGGAAAAACATATGAACCAAGAATTAGCAAACTTCATTGAGATCAATCATGTTTTAGATTCCACCCAATATGGTTTTAGAATCAAGCACAATACTGAACTGGTCTTAATTACAGCAACAGAGGAAATAAGACATGTGGTTGACAATGGAGGTTCGGCAGCACTGATATTACTAGACCTGTCAGCCGCCTTTGATACGGTAGATCATTAAAGCAGCTTCAAGAGGCAGGAATAGTAAGACCAGCCCTTGTACTCCTCAGTTCTTTTTTGTCAGACCGGGAACAATTTGTCGAAGTAGAAGGCTTTAAATCACAGTGTTTCAGGCTTCCATGTGGGGTGCCACAGGGCTCATCTCTGAGCCCTACCCTGTTTAATATCTATGTTACACCCATGGCCCGCTTGATCAAAGCCCATGGCTTCCACTTAGTATCATATGCAGATGATACCCAGATTATTGTATCCATCTCGAGCAATAATCATGACACAGCCCACAACTTCAAGGAATGCATGAGAGGTGTAGGTGATTGGATGGCAGAAAATTGCCTCAAACTGAACTCAAATAAAAAAGAAGTTCTACACTTCGGCAGAGACACATCGTTCTGGTCCTCAGAATGGTGGCTGTGGAGCTGGGGATCCCTCCCTTCCCAGTCACTAAGGCAAAAAATCTGGGAGTCATCATTGATACCACCTTATCCTTTTCACATCATGCAAAGATGCTCACTTCAGCAATCTCTTTCACCTTGCAAAATCCTAAGGAAAATTGTTCCATTTATCCCATCAGATTTACAGAAAAAAGTGGTAGCAGCTTTGGTTTTATCTAAACTCGATTACTGTAACAGGATATTGGTTGGAATAAACAAATCAGTAGTGGCAAAATTGCAGGTACTCCAAAATTCTGCAGCTCGGCTGCTCTTTGGCCTAGCCAAATACTCATCGGCCAGACAGGCTCTTAACATCTTGCACTGGCTGCCTGTGGAGAAGCAAATTAAGTTTAAGGCACTTTGTATCGCCTTTAAGACCTTGCATAACCTTGGTTCTGTTTATTTAACAGATCACTTCCAATGGCATATTCCCGCACGTACACTTCGGTCTCCCTTGTGAGAAGTTGGCCTGGTATATACTGTCCACTAATTATAGTGGGCACCTTGCACCAGTCCAAACAACCCCTTATTGGAGATAGGTTAAAGACAACCTTTATTGAAAGCTATCCTAGTGGTAGCTATGGAGAGCAGCCTTCAGGCTAAGTCTTGAAGGAATGTAAAGCAGCTTGTTTTACCAGTCTATAATCTCTTGAGTGACCAAATGAAAGAGCACCACACCAGGTATATATTCAAAATATATGTATTTATTACTAAACACACCCCTCTAGTCTCTTTATGAGGCTAGAGTTCGAAGTACATAAGTTATAAGTTATTTAAACACAGTAATAGCACAAATACACGTTTGGGCCCTAGGGGCGTACCAAACCATATACCAATAAAGTGGTATAAGAACCACGACTGAGCTAGACACTAGGCCTAGAGCCTGTAGAAGTGCTTGGACCACAAGGAACCACCCAAGGTAGTGACACAGGGGACCCACGGGGACGCGTGCAGTGTAGTAACACAGCCGCGAATCGCCGTTAACTTCTATGGAGAAAGTCGCGGTTTGGAATTTAAAGAAAAGGGACACTTAAAGAAGGACTTGGAGCAAACCCTTTGAGAACTAGGTCGTTCTAGAGTCTCTACCCACGGGAGCACCGGAGTACTCTTGTTACCTCACCCAGGGAAGCCGGGTGCATAGGTGCCTTTCGGGGTCGGGTTTCGTCGCCGATTTGAATGGCGATCTGCTGCAAAGTGCTGCTGGCGACCAAGTGAAAAGTGTCCGGGTGGATCCAAGGGTGGATCGGAGATCTGAAGAACCTGAAAGCAGAGGGGACAGAGTCTGGGTCACTAGCCAGTGACCAGGAAGGCGATGAGCAGATGCCCACCGATGTCGAGTGCTTCAGGTCGGTTGACGGTTGTCTTGACTCTTCAGCCACGAGGTCCAGGAGGTATTGTCGGCGACCAGGAGCAGGATTCGGGCTGGGACACGATGTCTGTCGAGTACTGAGGTATCGGCGACCGGATTGGACCCAACAGGCCTTGGCAACGGCAAGTCTTGATGAAGATGAAGATTGACGATTGTGCAGACCAGCAAGGTCTGAGGAACTCACCCAGCAAGGGTAAGTGAGGGCAAGCCTGGAGCAACTAGGGAGCCCAAGTAGAAAAAGATTGGCCTTCGTGAAGGGCTACTAGCCAACGGGCTAGCGACCGCGAAGGAGCCTCGAGACGGTGCACGTTGAGCTGGCTCACAGGACACTCGTGGAGTGGAGGCCAGTGATCTTCGGTGCAGTTGGTGCTAGATGCTGGGGCTACTCAAAGCTCAAAGCACGACTTCGTGGGAGACCCAGAAGAGGATGCACTTGCAAATGCATGCGGTGTCCAGGGGTCACGGTTTCACGTTACCCACTCCAGCTACGGGCCTCAGCTTTGCTGGGGACTCAGGGCAGCCTCGGGGAAGTCTGGAAATCCACCTCTGGTGATGCAAAGACTTCGGCGTCCGACGGGAGCTTCAGCGATGCAGACCGGACAATTGCTTCTTTGGTGCCTGCCAAGCAGGGGAGTCACTCCTTGACCCCAAGGGAGATTCTTCTGTCCTCTAATCTTTAAGTAGAGCGTCGAAGGTCCAGGATTCTGTGTCAGAGTTTCGTCCAGGGATAATCTAAAGTCCTAAGGACTGGGGTCCCATACTTATACTAAGTTTAGGGGTTGGACTTACTCTGTGGTCCCACCTATGGGTGGGTCAGGGCAGAGGGGTGGCTACACCCCTTTCCCTTTGTCCAGTTCGGCCAAAGCAGGGGCTGGAAGCCCCTGATCCGGTTTGAACTGGGGTATGCACAGGGACACCAAATGTGCCCCCAGTGCAGGACTTCAAAGCACCCGAGAGTGCTCCCGCCCAGCCCCAATACACACTATCCTGTCTGGGGAGGTGGTCACACCTCCCTGGGACAGGAAACCTATTGTCCAGGCCTCCCTGCCGGAGTTTCGGTCAGCAGCAGGAGGCCAGACTCGTGTCTGTGGCAGCGGCATCCATTTTGTGATGCCAGGGCTTGGAAAGTCAGTACCGGGCATACCGGTATGTACATGTCTTTCCCTCTAGAAGGGTGGAATGCTACCCCCGCCGCCAGAACTGGCGGGGGGTAGTATTCCAAGATGTTTGACACCAAACACGACATGTTTCCGTGCAGCCATCCCAAAGTTAGCATTTAACGCGAGGTTATAATGCGCTTAAGAGTATATGGTCAGGCTGCACTACAAACAGCATCAGAGAAGGGTCTCCGAACGCTGCAGAGGGGCCCTGCTCATGCAGGGGCACCCTCTCACATAGGAACCACGCACTCTGCCTTCAGGATTGATAAGGCCTGCCATAGGAGTGACTTATAGGTTTATATGTGTGTATGTATATAGTGATATAGGTAGCCTATATCACAGTAAGGGGTGCATGCACCACCTTACCCAGGCTGCAGTAGCAGACCTGTGGTGTCAGTTTGGATGGCCTTCCAGGGTGGCACAATACATGCTGCAGCCCCTGGTAGGCCTCTGAGGTACCTATGCCCTGGGTACATAGTATACCATATACTAGGGACTTATAAGGGCACTCCAAATTCCAATCAGAGATGTGCCTAAGGCACATGGAAACCATTTTAGAGAGGAAGCAGCTAGGCTGGGGTTCTGATTAGCAGGGCCCCAGCCAGACTAAGGTCAAAAAACAGTGAAGCATCAGCAAAAAGTGGGGGTACCCATGTGAAGCAGATCCTACTCTCCTACACAACCCCCCAAACGTAGGGACATTAAACTAACCTTGCCCAGTTAAGTCTTCATGTTCTAAGTGGAAGTACCTAGAGAGTCCATCTGCATTGGCATGGTTACTCCCAGGTCTATGTTCCACTGTGAAGTCCATCCCCTGTAGGGAAATGGACCACCTAAGCAGTTTGGGGTTTTCACCCTTCATTTGTTTTAGCCATAAGAGGGGCTTATGGTCTGTTTGAACAAGGAAGTGAGTACCAAACAAGTATGGCCTCAACTTCTTCAGAGCCCAGACCACAGCAAAGGCCTCCCTCTCAATGGCTGACCAACGTTTCTCTCTAGGGGTCAGCCTTCTGCTAATGAAAGCTACTGGCTGATCCTGACCTTCTTCATTCAATTGTGACAGTACAGCCCCTACCCCCAATTCAGATGCATCAGTTTGAACAATGAACTTCTTGGAGTAATCAGGACTTTGTAGAATTGGAGCAGTGCACATGGCCTGCTTCAGGTCATCAAATGCCTTTTGACAGCTAACTGTTCACTGAACCTTTTTGGGCATTTTCTTGGAAGTTAAGTCATTCAGGGGTGTCACTATTGATCCATACCCCTTGACAAATCTCCTATAGTACCCTGTCAGGCCTAAGAAGGCTCTCACCTGAGTCTGGGTAGTTGGAGCAGTCCAGTCCATGATGGTCTGGATCTTGCTCTGCAAGGGTTGAACCTGGCCTCCACCCACAAGGTGGCCCAGGTACACAACCTGACTCTGCCCTATCTGGCACTTGGTGGCCTTGATAGTCAGGCCTGCCTTTGCAGGGCCTGTAAAACATTTCTGAGGTGGACCAGGTGATCCTCCCAGGTGGAGCTAAAGACAGCAATATCATCTAGATATGCTGCACTATAGGCTTCCAGACCTGTAAGGACTGTATTCACCAACCTCTGAAAAGTGGCAGGTGCATTCTTCAGACCAAAGGGCATCACCACAAATTGATAATGCCCACTAGGGGTTGAGAATGCTGTTTTTGGCTTTGCATCATCAGCTAGTCTGATCTGCCAGTAGCCAGCTGTCAGGTCAAATGTGCTTAGATACTTGGCTGATGCCAAAGTGTCTATTAGCTCATCTGCCCTAGGTATTGGATGGGCATCAGTCCTAGTGACTGCATTGAGACCCCTGTAGTCCACACAAAACCTCATCTCTCTTTTCCCACCACTGGTGTGAGGGTTTGGCACAAGGACCACTGGACTAGCCCAAGGGCTATCTGAGGGTTCAATAACTCCCAAATCCAACATTTTCTGGACTTCTGTCCAGATACAGTCCCTGACATGGTCAGGTTGCCTATAAATCTTATTTTTAATAGGCAGACTGTCCCCAGTGTTCACTTCATGAGTGCACCAGGTGGTCTGACTTGGAGTCAGTGAGAACATGTGTCTGAACTGATTGAGCACCTGTCTACAATCAGTTTGCTGCTGGGTAGTGAGGCTGCCTGCCAAGGCTACACCATCCACTGACCCATCATCAGGGTTCTGTGAGAGCAGGTCAGGAGTGGGTCACTCTCTTCCTCCTGTCCCTCATCAGTAGCCATGAGCAAGCCCATGTCTGCCCTGTCCACATATGGTTTTAACCTGTTGACATGGAGAACCCTGTGGGGACTCCTGGGTGTTCCTAGGTCTACTAAGTAGGTAACCTCACCCTTCTGTTCAACAATGGTATGGGGTCCACTCCATTTGTCTTGGAGAGCTGCTGGGGCCACTGACTCCAACACCCACACCTTCTGTCCTGCCTGATAAACAGTCAGTACAGCCTTTTGGTCATGCCAGGCCTTTTGAAGTTCCTGGCTAGCCTCAAGGTTTTTAGTTGCCTTTTTCATATACTCAGCCATCCGAGAGCGGAGACCAAGTACGTAGTCCACTATGTCTTGCTTTGGGGGCTTGAGAGGTAACTCCCATCCTTCCTTCACCAAGCACAGGGGACCCCTGACAGGGTGACCAAACAAAAGTTCAAAATGGCTGTAGCCAACCCCTTTGAGGCACCTCCCTGTACGCAAATAAAAGGCAGGGCAAGAGTATGTCCCATCTTCGCCTAAGCTTTTCTGGGAGCCCTTTAATCATGCCCTTCAAGGTTTTGTTGAATCTCTCAACTAAACCATTGCATTGTGGGTGATAGGGTGTGGTGAACTTGTAAGTCACTCCACACTCCTTCCACATTGCTTTTAAGTATCCAGACATAAAGTTTGCCCCCCTGTCTGACACAACTTCCTTAGGGAAGTCCACTCTTGAGAAAATTCCCAGGAGGGCCCTTGCCACCACAGGTGCTGTAGTGGTCCTAAGGGGAATAGCCTCTGGGTACCTGGTGGCATGATCCACTACCACCAGGATAAACCTGTGCCCAGATGCTGTTTGGGGATCCATGGGACCAACAATGTCAATCCCCACCCTTTCAAAGGGAACCCCCACCACAGGTAGTGGTATCAGGGGGCCTTTGTAGTGCCACCTGCCTTGCCACTGGCCTGGCAGGTTACACAGGAGCGACAAAACTCCTTGGTGTCTTCAGACATGTGGGGCCAGTGAAAGTGAGGGACAATTCTGTCCCAAGTCTTGTTCTGGCCCAGGTGACCTGCTAAGGGAATATCATGGGCTAGGGTCAATAGGAAGCCCCTGAACTTCAGAGGTATAACCAACCTCCTGGTAGCACCAGGCTTGGGGTCTCTACACTCTGGGTACAAGAGTCCATCATCCCAATACACAGTATGGGGACCACTAGCTTTCCCAGCAGCCTCAGCAGCAGCTTGCTGTCTGAGGGGTTCAAGAGAGGGGCAGCTCTGCTGCTCCTGGCTCAGATCTGCCCTGGAAGGTCCCCCTGTCCCCAAGAACTCAACCTGGTCAGGTTCAAGCTCCTCTGGGACAGTTCCTTCCTCAGGACTGAGATCATCCCCCTCAAGGGACTGATCTTCCTTCTGAGCCAAGGGGGAAGGCACTGCCTTTACCCTACTACTCCTCCTCTTGGAAGGCACTTGGTCCATTATTCCAGAATCCAAGGCCTGTTCAGTGCTAGACATTTTGGCTTGTGACCTGGTCACAACAAACACATCTGCAGGGATGCCCAGCATTTCTGCATGGGTCCTGAGCTCCACTTCTGCCCAAGCTTCTAAGTCATTGCCAAGCAAGCATTCAACTGGTAGGTCTGCACTTACCACAACCTTCTTAAGGCCAGTTACCCCTCCCCAGGAGAAGTTAACAACTGCCAGAGTATGGTCTGTTCTGACATTGCTAGCATTGGTCACTTGGTACATCTCACCAAGTATAACTTGCCCAGGATTCACAAGGTCTTGTGTCACCATGGTGACACTTGCCCCTGTGTCCCTAAATGCCAAAGCCTCTCGTCCATTGATTAAAGGCTGTTGTCTGTACTTGCCCAGATTACTGGGACTCATAGAGGAGGTCATATCCATGCCTCCATCACAGACTAGGACAGCCTGAGTGAGTTCTCTGACTAGGTCAGAGCCCATCTCAGTACCCAGGGTCAACCCTACTAAACCCTTGGCTGTAGTACTCCCACCACCAACTGTAACTGCACTAGGGGGAGCAGATGCCTTAGGGGCATTGGTGGGGGCTGGAGTCGAGTCTTTGGACTTGGTGCAATCACTGGTCCAGTGGGTCTTTTGCTTACAGACCTTGCACCATGGTTTTCTTTGGCCTTTCCCTTTGGTAGACTGTGAATCCCCACCTGAAGAAGATTTTTGGGGGCCTTGTGAAGACTTTTGATCTTTACCCTTCTCCCCACCCTTATCAGAGTTCTTAGAATCTTGCTTCTTAGGGTCACCACCTTGGTTCTGTACCTTCTGCCTCACCCTGGTTCTGACCCATTTGTCTGCCTTCTTTCCCAATTCTTGGGAGAGGTCAGATCAGAGTCCACCAGGTACTGATGCAACAGCTGATTTTGACAGTTATTAAGAATCTGCTCCCTCATTATCAGATTGTACAATCCTGTGAAGTCACACACCTTACTGCCCATCAACCAGCCTTCCAGAGCCTTAGCAGAACAATCCACATAGTCTACCCAGTCTTGAGTCTGTGCTTTTTGGGCATCTCTGAACTTTAACCTGTATTGTTCAGTTGTTAGGCCAAACCCATCAATAAGAGCACTCTTCAAGACCTTGTAATTATCAGCATCCTCTTCTCTTACAGTGAGGAGCTTGTCTCTACCTTTGTCTGCAAAGGAGAGCCACAAGATTGCTGCCCACTGCTCCTGAGGGACCTTCTGAACTTTACAGGCCCTCGCTAGAGCAGTTATCCATTTGTGGATGTCATCCCCACTCTGGTAGGGAGGGACAATCTTGCTCAGGTTTCTATGGTCATAAGACCTTTCCCTATCTTTAGGGATATTGCTGCCACCATGGGACTCTAGTCCCAACTTTTTTCTCTCTCTGTAGAGATCTAGGGACTCCCTGTCTAGGGCCAATTGCTGCTTTCTGAGTTCAAGCTGGGCTTGCTCATACTGAATCAGCCTCTTTCTCCTCTCATGAGAGGATTCCCTCCTATGAGAGGAGACAGAGGTCCCTATTGAGGTGTCAGAGTGGTTAGACTCCTGAGAAGGAGATCTAGACCTTCTAGGTACACTCATAATCCTTCCTTGGGGGACAAAGTGGAGGTCATTCTGATCCTCCTCTTCCTCTTCCACAGGAGGGATTGGGTTTTCCAGGTCAGGGTCATTGTCACCCTCCTGGTCAGTTCCAGAGGGGGGGGTTGGGGGTGTTGCTACACCTGGCCCCATCCTCATCTTCTGCCCCACCCTCTGCACCTACCCCTTCAGTCCCTGGGTGGTGGGACTTTGGCCTGTCTTCAGTTTCCTCACATTGCATATTGCTCTCAATTCCAAGAATGGGAGTGTATCATACTTGGAGGGAAGAAGCCCAGTGGCTTCTGGCAAGGACTCGCTGGGTCCTGGCTTTGAAGACATCACTAGTGAGGTGTGGTGTATGCACTACCGACTCTAGTGTGGCCTACTAAACTCTCTTGAGTTGTAGAAAGGGTGTGCTATCCCTTAACACACAACTCTAAGTTCAGTAGAACTTACTGTATACTAAGCTTAATTTATATGTACCTTAGGTACCTTTAGTGGTTTTCAGTTGATCAATTCAATTGAGATTATCTGGTAAAACAATAGCAAGCTGGAATCCCACACGCTGCACACCAATGTGAGAAGTTGGCCTGGTATATGCTGTCCACTAATTATAGTGGGCACCTTGCACCAGTCCAAACAACCCCTTATTGGAGATAGGTTAAAGACAACCTTTATTGAAAGGTATCCTAGTGGTAGCTATGGAGAGCAGCCTTCAGGCTAAGTCTTGAAGGAATGTAAAGCAGCTTGTTTTACCAGTCTATAATCTCTTGAGTGACCAAATGAAAGAGCACCACACCAGGTATATATTCAAAATATATGTATTTATTACTAAACACACCCCTCTAGTCTCTTTATGAGGCTAGAGTTCGAAGTACATAAGTTATAAGTTATTTAAACACAGTAATAGCACAAATACACGTTTGGGCCCTAGGGGCGTACCAAACCATATACCAATAAAGTGGTATAAGAACCACGACTGAGCTAGACACTAGGCCTAGAGCCTGTAGAAGTGCTTGGACCACAAGGAACCACCCAAGGTAGTGACACAGGGGACCCACGGGGGACGCGTGCAGTGTAGTAACACAGCCGCGAATCGCCGTTAACTTCTATGGAGAAAGTCGCGGTTTGGAATTTAAAGAAAAGGGACACTTAAAGAAGGACTTGGAGCAAACCCTTTGAGAACTAGGTCGTTCTAGAGTCTCTACCCACGGGAGCACCGGAGTACTCTTGTTACCTCACCCAGGGAAGCCGGGTGCATAGGTGCCTTTCGGGGTCGGGTTTCGTCGTCGATTTGAATGGCGATCTGCTGCAAAGTGCTGCTGGCGACCAAGTGAAAAGTGTCCGGGTGGATCCAAGGGTGGATCGGAGATCTGAAGAACCTGAAAGCAGAGGGGACAGAGTCTGGGTCACTAGCCAGTGACCAGGAAGGCGATGAGCAGATGCCCACCGATGTTGAGTGCTTCAGGTCGGTTGACGGTCATCTTGACTCTTCAGCCACGAGGTCCAGGAGGCGTTGTCGGCGACCAGGAGCAGGATTCGGGCTGGGACACAATGTCTGTCGAGTGCTGAGGTGTCGGCGACCGGATTGGACCCAACAGGCCTTGGCAACGGCAAGTTTCAATGAAGATGAAGATTGACGATTGTGCAGACCAGCAAGGTCTGAGGAACTCACCCAGCAAGGGTAAGTGAGGGCAAGCCTGGAGCAACCAGGGAGCCCAAGTAGAAAAAGATTGGCCTTCGTGAAGGGCTACTAGCCAACGGGCTAGCGACCGTGAAGGAGCCTCAAGACGGTGCACGTGGAGCTGGCTCACAGGACATTCGTGGAGTGGAGGCCAGTGATCTTCAGTGCAGTTGGTGCTGGAGGCTGGGGCTACTTGGAGCCCAAAGTACGACTTCGTGGGAGACCCAGAAGAGGATGCACTTGCAAATGCGTGCGGTGTCCAGGCGTCACGGTTCCACGTTACCCACGACAGCTACGGGCCTCAGCTTTGCTGGGGACTCAGGGCAGCCTCGGGGAAGTCTGGAAATCCACCTCTGGTGATGCAAAGACTTCGGCGTCTGACGGGAGCTTCAGCGATGCAGACCGGACAATTGCTTCTTTGGTGCCTGCCAAGCAGGGGAGTCACTCCTTGACCCCAAGGGAGATTCTTCTGTCCTCTAATCTTTAAGTAGAGCGTCGAAGGTCCAGGATTCTGTGTCAGAGTTTCGTCCAGGGATAATCTAAAGTCCTAAGGACTGGGGTCCCATACTTATACTAAGTTTAGGGGTTGGACTTACTCTGTGGTCCCACCTATGGGTGGGTCAGGGCAGAGGGGTGGCTACACCCTTTCCCTTTGTCCAGTTCGCGCCAAAGCAGGGGCTGGAAGCCCCTGATCCGGTTTGAACTGGGGTATGCACAGGGACACCAAATGTGCCCCCAGCGCAGGACTTCAAAGCACCCGAGAGTGCTCCCGCCCAGCCCCAATACACACTATCCTGTCTGGGGAGGTGGTCACACCTCCCTGGGACAGGAAACCTATTGTCCAGGCCTCCCCTGCCGGAGTTTCGGTCAGCAGCAGGAGGCCAGACTCGTGTCTGTGGCAGCGGCATCCATTTTGTGATGCCAGGGCTTGGAAAGTCAGTACCGGGCATACCGGTGTGTTCATGTCCTTCCCTCTAGAAGGGTGGAATGCTACCCCCACCGCCAGAACTGGCGGGGGGGTAGTATTCCAAGATGTTTGACACCAAACACGACATGTTTCCGTGCAGCCATCCCAAAGTTAGCATTTAACGTGAGGTTATAATGCGCTTAAGAGTATATGGTCAGGCTGCACTACAAACAGCATCAGAGAAGGGTCTCCGAATGCTGCAGAGGGGCCCTGCTCATGCAGGGGCACCCTCTCACATAGGAACCACGCACTCTGCCTTCAGGATTGATAAGGCCTGCCATAGGAGTGACTTATAGGTTTATATGTGTGTATGTATATAGTGATATAGGTAGCCTATATCACAGTAAGGGGTGCATGCACCACCTTACCCAGGCTGCAGTAGCAGACCTGTGGTGTCAGTTTGGATGGCCTTCCAGGGGTGGCACAATACATGCTGCAGCCCCTGGTAGGCCTCTGAGGTACCTATGCCCTGGGTACATAGTATACCATATACTAGGGACTTATAAGGGCACTCCAGATTCCAATCAGAGATGTGCCTAAGGCACACGGAAACCATTTTAGAGAGGAAGCAGCTAGGCTGGGGTTCTGATTAGCAGGGCCCCAGCCAGACTAAGGTCAAAAAACAGTGAAGCATCAGCAAAAAGTGGGGGTACCCATGTGAAGCAGATCCTACTCTCCTACATCCCTCTCTGAGGCTCGTGAAAGAACCTAAGTTCCGCCTTCTCAGATGGGGTGGTAAAAGCTTCACACGTGTCACATCCAGATGGTGGAATGAGATGCCAATAAAGTTAAAAAACTCCCCTGACTTACTCTCCTTTAGGAAGGGACTTAAAACCTGGCTTTATACCCTATAACCTCTCCTAAACAACCGGGTCGTACATCTCACGGTTGTCTATGTCTTGAGCTGCAAGTGCCTAGACGCCCTCGGGTAGTAGCGCGCTATATAAATATATAAATAAATAAATAAATAAATAAATGCAATCCCTGAGGACGGCGTTTCTGCCGTCGGGATTACGATTTCGGTTTCTGTCAGGCTTTCCACGTTGGGCTTTCTGTCATGGAAACCTGTCAGAAAGTGACTTTGGGGGCCCATAGCAGGGCCCCCATTCCTCCATGGCTTCTGGTTGGGGGACCTTGAGGTACCTGCCATGAGGTGTAGGGATTAACAGAAGCTCCCTTTTCTCCATGGGAGCTTGTGCTACAGCCGGTTTACGGCCGCAGCGCAAGCTCCCATTGAGAAAGGGAGTATGCGACTGCACCATGTGCAGTTGCATTGTAATGACGGTGTCAGGACCACCGACTGGAGGTCGGTCGATCCCGAGTCCGCGGCGATCCACCTGACATCATAATCAGGCCCTCAGATTTTTTTTCATGCATTTTATTTCAATAGTCGTAATACATTTTAATTACATATTTATGAAGTTATATATTAATGGTATTAAATATTTTTTGTAAAACATTAAATAGTATAACATTTGAAAATATATAATAACACGTTTAATAAAGTTAAATATTTGGAAATAGTTCTATGTTACATTTTTAAATTTAAAATATTTTGTAACACATTTTTAAAAATGTTAGAAATATTTTAAATTTTCTTGATTTAAAATTTGTAATTTTATTTAAACATACTTTTTAATTGCTTTAAATTATAAACTTTATTTAAATATTATTTTCTTTTATGATTGTATTATGATTTTATTTCTCATCTTATGGTTTGAACTTTATGAATGGTAGTCAATATTTTGCAAAATATATTAACTATTAATAGCAATTCAAATATATTTTTTATATATTTTAACATTTAAATGTGTATATATTGTTTTGGTTAGTGTGTTTGTAGATTCTTTTTACATTTATAGTAAACATTCTTTGTGAGTATGAAGGTTTGATTGTGTAGTTTAAATGTTTAATTTGTATTATCTTGTGTAAAATGTTATATTTTGAAGTGGATACTGTAAATTTCACCCTTTAGTGTCCAACACCTTCACTCATTAGGGTTTAGATTGGAGTGGGAGTAGTAAACAGCACCTCTTTGGTGTGCAGCAACTTCCCCAAATTGTTTTAAATTCTAGTAGGAATAGTAAGTGTCACACTTTTAGTGCCAAAGACTTTCCCCAAATTGTTTTAGATTGGAGTGGGAATAGTAAATGTCACCTCTTGAGTGTCCAACACCTTCCATAAATTGGTCTAGATTGGAGTGGGAATAGTGAATGTCACGTCTTTAGTGTCCAACACCTCTCCCAACTTGGTTTAAATTGGAGTGGGAATAGTAAATGTCCCCACTTTAGTGTCTAGTTTATATTTTTATTGAAAAAATATTGTATTTTACTTTTATTTCTTTGTGTTATTTTAGTAGCATTGTTGGTGATAAGAAATACAATGAAAAAGTAGTGTGTTATATGTTTGTAAGCAATAACATTATTAATGGCATTTTTTTGGCATAATAAAGACATGTGACACGTGTTTCTAATTTTATTTATGTTTCCAAAGTTTAATTATTGTATACATTTACATTTCTAATTATATATACTTCAAGGTAAAATAAACATTCATATAGAGTTAAGTAATACAGTTTTCTTTTCTTTTTATTATTTAAAAACATATAAATTATCTTGCAATGCTATTGTATTTTGCATATTTTCAACCTGCATATTTCATTGTTTTATAGATTTTTATAATTTTTTTAGTTTTTTATATAGTTTTTTTCAACATGATGTTAATATACAATTTTTCAGTATATATTAAATAACTGTATATAGGTTATACTATTATTTAATGTATACTTTACATTTTTTATCATTTTATCACAACATATTTTTACGTTTTTGAATGTTTAATAATTTGTTAAATTTTTACATACATTTATTCAAACTTTTCACAATATTTCCCATTCATTTCTATGGGGAGATAGTTTCATTTAGCAGTCATGATTTTTTATAGCTACCTTGTATTTTGGACCTATTTGTGTTATTTTTAGTCTATTTTCCCAGGAAACAGGTCACTGTAAGGTGCTGCTGTTCATCAGAACAGTTGTCCTTTTTTTAAAGATTTTTTTAAGGGTGTCTTTCAGGCATGGGGGGTCGGTGGGGAGGTCTACAAGTTAGTTATAGTGTTGTTTGTGTTTTTTTTGTATATTTAGATGAATTAGTATTACTGTTTTTCACTAGTTTGACATTTTGTTTTTTTGGACGCTATTTTAGTAATGTCTCACTATGGGCATCATTACGATGGCGGGCGGAGAAAGTCCGCCCGCCACCGCAGCGGAATGCGGGACCGTCCGCAAGGGGTGCGGCGGTCCCGCACATGATATTACGATGCCACCGTGGCGGTGGCAAGCCCTATTCACAGCATTGTGGCGGGCGGTGCTCACCGCACCGCCCGCCACAATGCTGTGAATGCACGTCGTGCATTTGCATGCACAACATGACAGGCACCGCGCGGTGCCTGCCACCTTGTGCATACAAATGCAGGGGGGTACCACAGGTACCCCCCATGTGCACCCTCCACCCCCCAACCTCCTGGGGGCCCGCTACGGGCCCCCAACAGCAAACACCGTATGCCTTTCCATGGCGGCACCGCCGCCATGGAAAGGCTGCTCTCCGCAATCATCTTAATATGGATGGCGTTGTCTTGCAGACACGCCACCATATTAACCTTGTTTTCCGCCGGTCGACGAGTCGACCGGTGGAAAAGCGGCGGACGGGCTTTCCATCCGCCGCGGACACCCCAGCCATCATAATATGGCGGGGGGTCTTTGCTGTGTGGTTGGCGGGCGGATCGCCCCCGCCGGGCCGGCAGGGGCGATCCGCCCGCCATCCTAATGGGCCCCTAAGTTTGGTTAAATTGTGTTATGTTAGTTATCTTTGATGATTAACTGTTATGTATGTGTATTTTTGGAAGCGTAATGTGTTTTGCAGGTGTTTTTTTTCACTGACTTTACAGGTTTTTATCTACGTGCGTGTCCTATGGGCATTGGAAGTTTACATTTTTTGTTATATGAATAGATTTTACATTGATTTCCATGAATTTGGAATTCCTGAGCGTTTCTTTTTGTCAAACCCTTTTTCAATATTTTTATGGTTCTTAGATACTTTGGATTGCCTCAAGGGCTTTGTATTCGAATTGTTTTATTTTTGCATTCTTGTAGGGCTTTTATGGAATATTTTTCCCATTTTTGGTGGATTTCAATTTTGTTTTACGTAGATACAGAGAACATTCTGCAGTCACAAAACAGTACATTTTATTTATTTATTTTCATTTGGGTGGAAAATGTGATACTATATTGTTTGTGTAAACATTATGTCATTGTGATGTAGAATTATTTGATTCATGTGCAGTGATTTTTTTATGTGATGGATTAAGTTTGTTTTTAACTTTCTTCATTGGTGGCAGTTACATTTTGTTAAATAGTATTTTATATATAATTTTATTATATCAGTGTTCATTAACCTTGTAATTCAAATACATTTTTAGACTGTTATCAAATAATATATTCATTATTTTAAATATTTGGTGTGTCGGTTTTGAATTAGTCATAGCTCTTGAGGGCTTTTGTAGGTTGCTATTTATTTTATAATATGCTTTTGGCTCTGATTTCTAAGTAATCTACTCACTTGTTATTTATGAAATGTTTGACTTTAAATTATAACATTTCTTACATTCTTTTGGCTTGTCTGCTACGTTTAGGGCCAATTAGGCTAACAGATTGTTCCATTCATAGTTCTTGGTAGCTTTGCCTATATAAATATGTAGAGTGTAGGTTAGCTTCTGTCTGGTGCAGATTGGAATGTGTTGGCTTCCTGTGCCAAGGTGATATATTAGACATTCCCCCATGTCAGTTGGAATTTGGAGGGTGGCTGTGCTCTTATAAAAGTTGCCCTCCTGTAGCATGCATTAGAATAATATTTAGTACATTTCCAGTTCATATTTTCTGATGATTCACTTTCTTGGCTGTAGCTGTTGTGCATGTGATTTAGTAACTGTTTTCCTTTCTGTTAAATGATATATTTTAAAGCTTCTGTAATTGTATCTGAAAGTAGTCTAATAGTATAAATATATATAATATTTTTAAGTTTGTACATTTGCTATTCACATGTAAAAACATGCAACTGTTTCCGTTTCTTATACTTTATGTTCTGTTTAGATGGTTCAGACAGTTTTGCAGCTTTTCCATTGGGGTATGTTATAATATGGAGCATGTGACTTTTTTATGTTGGTTGAAAAAAAAACATGAGTTTTATTTTACATGTTAATTTGTTGGTAGTTTCTAGAGTTTAAGGTTGGTAGTTTTATTTTTGCTTGCTATTTGGGTGAGTTTATAGATTTTTATTAATTCATGTAAACTTACTTTTTTAAATAACTTTTTGCTGGTTTGTGATAGTTGTTATTTTCTGGCAGTTAATCAGCTTTTTACGTTGTAGTTTTCCTTTTAGGAAGTCGATGTAAAAAGATGTTCATATTTATTAGCTATTTTACAATTTCAGGTTTAAAAATATTTACATTTTAGCTTGAATATACATTTCACTTACTTGGCTCGGTAGTTGTTTAGATATATATATTTCTTCTATACTGATCTGGCGAGAGAATCCGTCAGAGTGTCCTCATCTTGCAGCATTTGTCATTTTTGATGAATTTAGTTGTTTTAGTTAGTGTGCCTTTTATATTATTGATTTAATTGTTTGTTTTATTTCATTGGGTAAAGTTGTTTACAGTTTTATTTTATTGGCTGGTTTAATTTTAGTTTGAAATCAGTTGAGTACTTCCATGGTAAACAATAATTAAGGTTTTGTTTTTGATGTACGATATATAGTTTGATAGTTTTGAATATACATTTATTTATATATATATTTATTAATATTTATTAATATTTAGGTTGGAGTTTAAGGGCCTTATGAGTACAGCAGTCCACAGGATCACAGTACTGGTGGTGGCAGTCTGACCACTGCCACATTGGTGGTCTGCCCGTCGTATTATGAGTGCGGTGGTCGAACTGACAGGAGACCGCCGTCTCTACCAGGATCAAGGATGCCGCTGCGCCGGTGGTCTGGAAATGGCTAGGACTATGCTTGCGGTGCTGTGCTGGCACCGCCAAACATATTCCGATTTGAATGCCCACCGTCCATTTCATAGTGGTGAACCCACCATGAAATGTGTGGCGGACATGCAAGGAAGGGGGCCCTAACAGGGCCCTCAGCAACTTCTGGGCCTGGAAATTGCACACCTGTTCCTGCATGGTGTGGCATGGATGACATGGTGCATGCCACACTGTGCAGGAATGTGTTGAAGGTGCGGTCATGGTGGCGGTCTGTGGTTAAGACTCTCCTATGAGCAGACAACTGCCTTGAGACCGCCACAACACCGGCCGCCCGCCATGGATTACACTCTCAATATAGCAAGCGCACTATAGGCTTGGCGGTCCTCCTGTCGGTGCTGCAGTGGCGGCCCGGCAGGAGATCCTCCAAACTCATAATTAGGCCATAAATGTTTGTGGATAATGCAACGTTTTTGGGAGTTGTATTGTTAATATTTTAATTATATAATGTATTGAGGTGCATGGGAAATATTCTGTTGATGTAACATTTTTTTTATTTAAATATATGCATGAAATGATTTTGGTTTATTTGAAGTAATGTAAAAAGTGTTTTTTGAAATATTTATTCATGAATATTTAATTATTTTGGCCATCATATTTTAGTTGATATTGTGTGAAACAATATTTTTGACATATTAAGGGCCTCATTACGATGTCGTGCGGAAAGCCTCCGACCGACAGTCAGATTCACCTGGACCGTGTCGGAACCCATCAGCCCAACTCGGTCGAAATTGACCGATTACGATGCTCACTGTCGGAAGGGGAACCGTTTAGTCATACTGAGTCGGTTCCGACCGGCAATCAGAGAATCCGATTCGGTCAGAGCCGATTCGTACAGCTCTACAGACAGCGTTTCTGACCGGCCGATTATGATGTCGGATTCTGACAGCCTTTCTGACTCAGTCTGTCCGACATGTAAAGGCTGTCAGAAACTGACTTTGGGGTCCCCTAAGAGGCCTCCCTTCATCCTGAGGCCTCTGGTTGGGGGCCAAGGGGGTACCCAAGGGACCCCCCTGGGTACCCCTGTTAACCATGCACTGTGTGGCAGGCATCATGGGGTCCCTGTGACATGGTGCAAGGTTTTCCACAGACACCCCTTTTCACCATAGGAGCCTGTGTTGGCGGTCGAAACACAGGCTCCCATAGAAGTCAATGGGAGTCCTTCCGAATGCTGTTCGGAAGCATCGTAATCGGTCATGAGGAACCGCCGAACGCAACTCGGTCGGAACCGAATCCAACAAGGAGTCGGGAGGAAAGTGTCCTCCCAACATCGTAATGAGGCCCTATATGTTTATTTACCGCAACGATATTTTTGTTTCCAACATTTTTGTGTTTGATATAGGTAAAAATCGATTTTTTGATCAACAATATTTGTGTTCTCAATTTTTGTCGTTTTACTTGTTAAGTATAGGAAGTCGATATTTTTGTTATCTATATTTAATTTCCAATATTTTTGTGTTTCAATATTATATGCATTAATATTATGCCAGTGATCTAAGTGGAAGCGGCCTGATGGCTGTAGGAGTTGGGACCCCAGGCACTAAGACCTTCCAGATGCTCTCAGTTTATAAAGATTACAGTAGCATATATATGCAGTTTTGAACAGCAAGTAGTGATATTCAGGTTAATCAGGAAGTGAGCTTTCATAGCAGCTCACAATAGTCAGCATATCATGGCCAAGTTACAAGGATTTACATTTACAATGTCAATTGTTACCTTTGATGTTCTGGCATCTGCTGGAGAGAAATAAATAAATATTCAATCAAATAAACATATGTAGTACAGCTTGACCATTTGAATCTTTTGATCAGTAAAGACTACACACAAAGCATCCCAACTGTACTGTATGTAAGTAGGGTTTCTACAGTACAAAACAAGCCAAAAGGTAGCAGCATGCTGTTCAGGATTAAAGACAAACATATAACCACAGAGCGATAGGAGAGGAAAGCAGTTTATGGACTGTCAATGCAGAAAATATTCCGCAGGTAAAGCACCAGGCCAAGATGAGGTTCCTATTAATATTTCTAGAAAGCAACTTACTTTTTTGTCACCGTTAATAACCAACGTACTTCGAGTCGCACTGAAGGGTGAATAGCCTAAATCATGGAGGGAATCAATATTAGTCCCATTTTTTTAAAAGGGCACTAGGACCAAACCAATTAGTTATCGTCCCATATCCCTTTTGGATTCCACCTCAAAAATACTTTGAAGGGTTATCCTCCAGAATCTCGAGGAGTGAATCTTCTCTGAAATCCAATATGGTTTTCTTCCTGGTATAGGAACTGTGGAACAATCATTAAAGCTGTCCCTATTGATCGGGAAAAATGTGAAAGCCAGGAGAGGTTCTTTACATACGGCTTTTTTGGACCTCTCCTGTACTTTCAGCATGGTAAATAGGGAGAAGGTCTGGGATCTGATGAGTAAAATGGGTGTTGATAACTCCCTGTTGGATTTGATTAAACGTTTGCATTGGGGGACAGTTGTGAAGGTCCATTATTGCTAGGATGGGGAATATACTTCTCCAATTAGGTCGAACTGAGGTGTTAGGCAGGGATGTATTCATTTTTATTTTTATTTTATATTAATGGTCTGGACAGTGAACTAATACAAAGCGGAAAAGATATGTCCAAGGTGGGGAATCATCCTGTACCTGTTCTTTGATACGCAGACAATGCCTTTCTTATTGCCCGAATGGCAAATGGCCTTCAAATTTTATTTAGTTCTTTTATTAATTTTATGGCTAGTCTATGCCTGAAAGTGAGCTAACAAAAATCCAATGTTATAATATGTGGGCCAAAAAACACAAGGACAAAAAACTATGGGCCTGATTATGACTTTGGGGGTGCAGCGCCGGCTTTGCACCAGCATGGCACTGCCAAAACTGTGCATGGTCAGCCCGCCAGATTACAAGTTCAAATCGTGTCTGGCAGGATTTTCTTTTGAAAATGGGCATCGCAATGAGAACGCAAAAGCAGTTGCAGCATGCATGTGAAGTCAATACCGTGCTGGAACTTGGGGTGCATGCAAACAGGGGGGCACATGTTGTGCCCCCCTGAATGCATCCCCATGACAGTGGGGCCACAGGGGGCCTGTAGAGCCCCCTTTCGTTCCCTACCACCAGCGTTATCATGGTGGGCTCACCTCCATGAAACGTCTGGCGGTGAGGAAACTGGTCATATGCTGCAGGGGTTCCCGCCTTGCATATTGTATACTCCTGTCCGCTGCGCCACCGCCTGGTTCCCTGGTGCAGTCGGGGCAGCGGTGGCAGTCCGAATGGCTGCCTCAGGTTACGTAATTTGGCCTTATGCATTAGATGGGTCCACTGTCACCACGATCAAAAATTTTACCTACTTAAGCATTTTATTTGACTTCAATTTAAAGTGGGAGGATCTTTTAAACCAAAGATGACAAAAACAACTATTTAGGGGCTACTAAAGCAATCTTAAGATTCACAGAAAAATTAGGCCATAAGCCCATTAAGGAAATGATTTAACTCTATAAAAGTAAATGTCTTTCTATCACCTCAGTGCAGGAGTATGGAGACATATTAACTCTAGGAATCTACAAATTATAAAAAATAGATTCATATATAGACTCTTGTCTATCCCCCAGAGTACAGTGAGCTATATTGCTCATTGTGAATTAGGATCACCCTTTAGTGAAGACTCTGGGTTAAGGTTTGGTATACACCCGAAGAAAAATTCTCCCACCTGATACTTCAGGATTGTGTCAATCTGGATTATATGACAAGATCCCCTGGCTCTCATATGTCAAACATGCTTTCTCAGATATGGGGATTAAAAAACATTTTTGTTTCTCCGAAACTATTGATAGTAATTCTGAAACTCTTGTTAAAGATTTGTTTTTTAGCCACAGACGGGACCTTACGGCAGCAATCGATACAATGAATAGACACTCTACGATCCTAAGCACATTAGAACTGGAGCCATAGTTAGAATGGATAGCTAATACTCAACATAGATTTTACCTCACTCGTTTTAGATTATGCACTGTGCACTTTTTAATAGCTTTCCCCAGCAAGGATCTTGGTTTCCTTCCTTGCCATGTTGCCACTATTATAATATATTGCTTCAGTCTACTGTACATTTTATATTATTTTGCAAGCTCTATAGTTACCCCAGGTCAATATTTCTGAGTCCAATAATGCGTGCTAAAAATATTAGGTCCTATAAATTAGGGCTGCAATTTTCACAGTGTCTGAGGACCTACTCGGCCTGTTGTGCAGTTGTCAGGGCTTTAAGAATTAGAAACAACTATACTTCATAGTGGTACATTCAGTTGTGCTCTGATTATGACCATTATATATATGTAATGGATTAATTATTATGCTGATGTTTTTTAGGAGTTTTGCATATATAGAAACTATTTCTGTATTTATTGTAAATTTTATGGCAAAAGTCAAATATAGGTTTTGACAAACTGTCTGTCAATGTATTGTGATGTAGTGTTCCTTAAAGAGATGAGTATGCAAGTTTTTCCAAAATTGCAGTATCATTGGGGTGGTCCTAATGGATATCGGGATGCTGTTCCAGATCATGGGCGAGAAAGCAAAAGACACACAGATGATAGACGGAATGCAAACCAATCAAACATTCACCTTCAGTCAAGAGATCTGGGTTAAATCCATCGCTCTTTTGCTCACCATGCCACCCTGTTTTAGACTCAGCCATATGCAAATCAGTATGGACCTGTGCCTCATGAGAACAGTCAAGCCCGAACTGCCAGGCCAGGTCCTCCCTGGACTGGAAACAAGCATCCTGGGACTGGTTTCGGGGCATCACCCCTCATCAGCCAGGCTAGCTTGAATCCAGTGGCACAGTGAGACAGGGACCCACGTCTGGACATACCTGGCGCACTTAGGTCAAGAAAGCAAAAGACATACAGATGATGGATGGAATGTAGAGCAAATTCAACATTCACCCCCAGTCAAGAGATCTGGGTTAAACCCATCATTCTTTTTCTCACCATGCCACCCCAGTTTAGACCCAGCCATATGCAAATCAGTCTTGACCCTGTGCCTCATGAGAACAAAAAGATGGATTTAGGCCCAGGTAATTGTATGACATTGTTCAACATACCGTCCATCCATTGTTCTTTTTGCATTTGTCACCCCGAGTGGGACTGGTATGCCCAGACGTGGGTCCTGTGCTCTCCATGCCACCGGAGTCAAGCTAGCCTGGCTGATGAGCGGTGGAACCCCAAAACTGGTCCTAGGATGCTTGTTTTCCAGTCCAGGAAGAACCTGGCCCGGCAGTTCGGGCTGGACTGTTCCCATTGGGGTACAGGGTCAAGACTGATTTGCATATGGCTGGGTTTAAACTGGAATGGCATAGGGAGCAAAAAAACTATCAATTTAGGCCCAGATCTCTGCACTGGGGTGAATGTTTGACATTGTTCAACATTCTGTCCATCAATTGATCTTTTTGCATTTGTCACCCCGAGTGGGACTGGTATGCTCAGACGTGACTCCTGTGCTCTCCATACCACTGGAGTCATGCTAGCCTGGCTGATGAGGGGTGAAACCCCGAAACCGATCTTAAGATGCTTGTTTTCCAGTCCAGGAAGAACCTGGCCCGGCAGTTCGGGCTGGACTGTTCCCATTGGGGTACAGGGTCAAGACTGATTTGCATATGGCTGGGTTTAAACTGGAATGGCGTAGGGAGCAAAAAAACGATCAATTTAGGCCCAGATCTCTGCACTGGGGTGAATGTTTGACATTGTTCAACATTCTGTCCATCAATTGATCTTTTTGCATTTGTCACCCCGAGTGGGACTTGTATGCTCAGTTGTGGCTCCTGTGCTCTCCATGCCACTGGAGTCATGCTAGCCTGGCTGATGAGGGGTGAAACCCCGAAACCGGTCTTAGGATGCTTGTTTTCCATTCCAGGGAGAACCTAGCCTGGCATTTCGGACTGGAGTGCTCCCATGGGGGGTCAAGACTGATTTGCATATGGCTGGATTTAAACTGGAATGGCATGGGGAGCAAAAAAACTATGGATTTAGGCCCAGATCTCTATACTGGGGTGAATGTTTGACATTGTTCAACATTCTGTCCATCAATTGTTCTTTTTGCATGTTCTAGATCATGGGTGCATAGATAGAAAAGACGTCTAGGATGTGCGAGGATGTAGGGTGTACCATATTTCTGGGGTAATAAGGAGGGGGTCAAACTTGTGAAAGGTGACGAAGTCTGCGATATCCATTGTGTGGAGTACTGAAGAGCAAGCTTAAATTAGCACAAATTGGAATGTGTGTTTTGTAGTTCAAGGGTTTGTGGTAGTTAGGGTGATGTGCATGATGTTCCCCTGTGCGTTGTGTAAATGCCGTGTGAGTGTTTGGTAGGGGTGGGTGGAACTCCGCGGAGTTACATAAAAACTCTGCGAGATTCCATGGTGTTCCAACCAACTCTACTTTTTAATCAAACCTGGGAACAAGAAGCACAACATAAAACGACCGCCTTAAAACACTAAACCCATCCTTGGAAAACCACAAACCTGTAAACTGCAAATATAATTTCTAAAAGACTGACAGGGTATATTCACTTGCATTTCGGAAACGTGCAGGATTGTTGTTCATTTTCAAAATGTTTCAGGCCCTTTGTGGTATGGCAAGAAATTTTGAAGGTAGTGGTTTGTCTTTTGTGTAATAATGTACATGCAGGGTAACTGTGTGACCACAATGAATAGCAAAAAGCTATCAATCAAAATGACTGGGGGGATGAGTAAAAACAGAAAACCAATGTTACCAGATACTGTCTTGCCATGAAGAGTTACCTCGAAGGATGAGAGACCTGCCACACCAAAGTCCATACCATACATCATAAATACAGCAAGAATTGTTAAAGGCAAGAAATGAGCCGCAAAAATGATGGCACCTAAGAAACATATGAGGTAAGAAAAAGAAGGTGCATCATAGCCACTTTCGAAATATCTACATTTTCTCTACCAAATTATATGAAATTTATTCTTTATGGGAAAATAAGGGTGGCTATTAACATGCCGATTTGAAGGTTGTTCACCATCCAGTCTTCTTGGATTTTACTCCATGTGAGTTGTAGATTACTCAGCAGATACAATCTAGAGCCCACAGAGGTTAGAGCCTCCAATGGGTTGTATGTTGCAAAGGTGAATCTTAAATTTATACAGTATAAATAAAAGTAAAAAATAAACACTTTTAAAAAACGAAACGATCTTAAGCTTTGGGGGGGCAAATATGCTATGGGCATATTACCTTACAAGACTATTATTAGGCAAAATAAAGTCTGGCTCTCCATTGGGTACCGCTCCCCCTCACATCTTACTTCAGGACGGAGACCCTATCCTCTCCATGATGGCAGACCTTATCTCACTATCACTGAGCACCGGGATAGTCCCTAAGACGTGGAAACACGCGATCGTGAAGCCTCTGCTTAAGAAACCCCAACTAGATCCATCAGTATTGGGGAATTTCCGCCCCATATCACTACTACCCATTCTGGGGAAAATTGTAGAAAAGCATGTCAACAGCATCATCTCGCAGGTCCTGGAGGAAAATAACATCCTGCAGCAGATGCAAATGGGGTTCCGTCCAGGACATAGCACAGAGTCAGCCCTTCTAACAATAACCAATAAACTAAAAATGATACTGGACCAAGGGGGATCCGCCGCCATTCTCCTTTCAGACCTAAGTGTGGCGTTTGACACCGTGGACCATAATATCCTAATTCAGAGACTAGGTGACATCGGTATCCAGGGCACAGCTAAAAAATGGCTCAACTCCTTCCTAAGCGAAAGGTTGTTCCAATGCTTGGAATCATCCAATTTCTCCAACACCTTTCTGGCTCCCCATGGAGTACCTCAAGGCTCGGCACTCAGCCTGACCCTGTTCAATGTTTACCTGACTTCTCTAGCACAAATTTTTCAGGAGTTCGGAGTCACCATTGTGTTCTATGCTGACGATACACAATTGGTAGTCTCAGTATCGGAGGAAGCTAACTCTAATCATCTTCAGCTGGTGCCATGCTTGGAAAAGATAGCCAAATGGATGGCTAACTCCAATCTAAAACTTAACGGCGCCAAAACTGACCTGATGTTCCTGGGCAACTGCCCAGGACCCCCTGGTCAAGGATCAGCTGGCCAGAGGACTGGGGTGCACCCCCATTCCAAAGTCTTCCATAAAAAACCTGGGGATGTAGCTAGACCACAACCTTTCTATGGAAACTCAAGCCACAAAATTTTCCTCAGTCTGTTTCATCATCATGCAGATGATCCATAAGATCTTGAGCCTGATCCCAGAACAGGCACGGAGAACAGTGGTCAAGTCCCTAGTGATCTCAAGACTGGACTACGGCAATTCCCTGTATCTGGGATCTCCCAAATACGTGACCGAAAGGCTACAAGTAGCCCAGAATGCCGTGGCGAGAATGCTCTTGAAGATCCCTAGACAGGAGTCAGTAAGATTCTCACTGAAAAAACTGCACTGGCTCCCCATCCAATCAAGGGTCAGGTTCAAAGCTCTATGTCTAGCTCACAGAGCCATATGTAATAGGGGTCCTGCCCTGTTAAAAACCATGGTCACCCCATATGTCCCTAATAGATCTCTCAGGTCCTCATCCGACTACCTCATGAACACCTTAAGGATAAAGAGAGCTAGATGGGGAGGGAGATCCTTCTCACACCTTACTCCAAAGCTATGGAACTCTATGACCAAGGAACTGAGGCTGACCAGAGAGGAGAGAAGTTTCAGGAAGAAACTCAAGACGTGGCTGTTTCCTTAAATTCCCTCCTCTACACTGAGCCTCTATACTGTGTCATCTCTCGGTAGCGCTGGGAAGCCCTTGGGCAGCCATGCGCTTTATAAATCCCATAAACATAAACATATTGTGAGTATAAATAATTAGGAAAATTAATAAATATTAATAAATAAATAATGATTTTTCTTATTTTAAGGAATCAAAATATAACAATTAAATCCCATAATCTCTGCATGTAATGTAAAATTCTGACTAAAACGGTGTATCTTATTTGGCCCATGGACTACTCCTCTGCCATGCAGTGCCACAGCTAGCTCTTATAGGCATGGCACAGTATTTTTAGAGGAACAGGACCCACAGACAGAAGAAGTCTTATTGCATTAACTGCATTATATGGCTGTCACCTTTTACCTTAAGGACCACAACGGAGAAAGCACTGACTGGAGTCAACAGGTCCCGCTTAGACTCTCTTGTGTGCATATTCTGGGTGCAGACCTGGGTCTTGAAAGACCTCACTATGGGATCCGTGACACTGATACAGATACTTCATAATTGACTGTTTGCAGATCCATTATAGTAAGTCATTTACATGGTATTTCACTCAAGTGAGCACTATGTACCCTGACATCTGTGCTTGTACACATTAGGGGTGATGTGGCAGTGCTTTGCGGCAATCAGCACATCAGGCTCATTAGTTATCAGTACTTTAAATGGCCGATATTCACCGGTACTGAGCACCGCCACTTCTCTTTTTCCATTTAAAGAACTGTTCATTATCGGAGTCAGTCGGCAAAGACAGAGCCCTTTAGCAAACCACAGCAGTGGCTCCTCCGCTATGGTGGAGGAGCGTCGCCCCACCTGCCTACAGTTGAAAAAATGAAAAATAGAACAATAATAAACCCTTGTTTATTATCGTTTTATTTCTCTCTCTGGAGCCGAGGCTTGGGGGTGGGGCTAGGTTTATGACAGGCTGGAGGTGGAATGTTGGACACTGCTATTCAGTGCACATGGCGGTCTGGCCGGCCGTCTCAGGATGTCGAAACCGTCATGCGCAGTGAAGCTCTCTCCAACCCCAGCTGAGTTGCTGCATTGGAGAGAGCTGAAACAGGCTGAAACAGGCTCCCAGTCTGCCTGGAAGTGCAAATCATCGGTGTCAGGCCTATCCTGATGTTGCTTTTAGCAGCATAAAAGCAGTGTCAGGATTGGCCGCAGTGCACTCTGGGAGCCTCTGCCTGGAGAAGAGAGGGGGGCAATGCGGCGAGAAAGTAAGTGTCTTTATTTTTTATATTTAGCTCCCCCGTTCCCCACCCCCCCAGCCCCGCCACTCAGTCAATACGCCGGCTGCTACTGGCGAACCACATGGTAATGCCACGGTCAAGACAACTGCGACGACAACAGTGAGCAGGGTTGCTTGTGTTCCAATATAGCAGGACATGGACTACCAATTACAGTCTGGACCATTCCTATTGTGACAAGGTAACGTTTAATTTGCATATGATTCATCCCGATCCTCAATAGCACGGTGAGCAAAAAATAGACATAGTTCGACCCAGAATATTACCCAGTGGCTCCGATTATTTTAATAATTTCAGCCATGACTTGTTTTCCCTTGGAAGACAACCTAAGGACGAAGAGTATGCACAGGCATGTGTCCCATAACTCAGTGTGCCACATAATCCAAGTTGTAACTCAGTGATAAAGCTGAAGAATGTCAAACTGGTGTTGGGTTGCTTGTGATTTTGCTAACCAGTAAGTGCTGTATCAACATATGAGACTCCAATTTCAGTGACCCTTTATTAATTTTCCATATATGTTCATTCTAATGATTAAATAGATTATACTAGGGTGACTATCAATGATCAATCATCGTTGGAAACATAAGGTTTTCTGCAAAAAATTCTGCACTGCAAAAACAATGATGAAATGCTTTCAGCCAGGGCATATACCGGTGCGGCGAAGGGGGCCACCACCTTAAGACTACAATAAGGAAAAGGGTAATGAAGGTTTTCTCCTTTCACAGGATACAGCAAGGGACTTGCTTATGAGGGGCATATCTGCAGCTGAAATGGGCTGTTATGGTTTGAGTGGCAAATAATCCCTGACAAGATGCTACATTCCATAGGAATAGGTAGGCTAAAAACTGGCAGGGAAAATACAACAGTGGTCCTTTCATCCCGACACGCAGGCTGGTTAAAGGTGTGGATGAAGAAATGAAGGGCCTCCTTTAATTTACATAGCTGGTAGAGTCAAAATGTGTTAATAGAATTAGTGAGTGTGTGGCTGGTGTCTGTCTAGCCCAGCATAGTGGCTGAAAACGATGATCTGGAATGTAGCCACTATCTTTTGCCAGTGTCTGAGATTAATTCCAGCATTCCCTCCATCACTTTGTTGTTTGTTAATGGTAAAGCCTTGTATAATAAGTCACATACAGGAAGCCAATAAATAGAAGGTGGTTTGTACAAAATGAGTATGAAGACAACTTGAGCAATGGGCTACATTTATTTTAATTTCTTAAGATTTCTGCTTTGTACTTCGATAGCAGATCATTAGTAAAATACTCCACCTTATGCTTTAAAGCACATGCATATACTCTCCCTGCTGGCACGTCTGCCCCTGATGGCTCACTCCTCGGCAACAGCAAGCGCTTTATAATGGAAAACTAGCCCCCATCACTAAGTGAACAAACAGTATGATACATCAAGAGATCTGAGAGACCGTGTGGGTTACTGAGCACAGTGGATGAATTCAAATTAGATTTGTATTGTGTGCGATACCCAGGAGATCTTGTGTCATATATGCATGCTGCATTATTTTACTATATAAGTGCTGGGAGAGACAAGATGCATTTGGGGGAGTTTGGGCTACTACTCCTGTAATAGTTATAGATGGTAGATGGGAATGCATTCACGCTAGAGGTCTTTGCAATAAAATATGTGACAGGTCTCTATATTAGAAAACACAAAGGGGCCGATTCCGATTTGGGCCGGAAAACATACCGACCGACTCGGTACGGGAATTTAGTCCGACCGACTCGGACCGGCGCCGCACGACCCGGGTAGTACGATGAAATGCATGTGAAATCCGACAGACTCGGACGGAATACAAAACGACCGACCGAGCCGGACGGAAACAAGCCATCCGGCCGGGAAATCACGCGAAACGAACCGACCGACACGCACTCGGATTGAACCCGAACGAAACGTACCCGCGAACTCCGACCCGCGTAGTACGATGCTGTGCATGCAAAACACGACCGACTCGCCCGGAGCACAAGCCGTACGACCGACACGCATACAAAACCCAGCCGAAGCAACCCAATACTACGCGACCGACTCGTACGCCGCATATGAAACCTAGCTGACACACAGCGGGAACGAGTCGGACAAGATCGCACCAGACAACTGCAGCGTCCTACTCGGACACAAGAACGACTCCTACATGCACCAAAAACACCAAGGAAAAATTTAAAAAAAAAGGGCCAAACAAGCAACCACTAAGCCAATAAATACAGGGAGGAAAAAAAAATGGAACAAGGACACACCTCCAACTCCACCTACATAAAGGCCACAAATCCCTACCATGATACCTTGCAAATTCCACTGACCTGCCAGACAGAACACCATCACACAGCAACCACAGATACACTCACAGCTCATACATCACACAAGCCACACACCATTACCACACCTACAAATAGCACCCTCACACACACCCAGCTAAACCTACACTCACACCCCCCACTTGCACACACACACACATCAATCACCACCACCACCCATCACCATGCCCCCAAAGAAGAACCATAAGTTCCTAGATTGTGAATTGGAAGTCCTGGTAGACGAGATCCTCAGGGTAGAGCCACAGTTGTTTGGTACATTGGTACAACAGACCCCCATGTCGCAGAAAAACAAGATGTGGGCGAGGATTGTCGACAGGGTCAACGCACAATCACCATGTTTGCGCACAAAGGAAGACATCCAGAACAGGTGGTATGATGTGCGCAGGAGGGTCAGGGACCTACTCAAAAAGGACTACCTCCTCAGCCAGCACACCGGCAGTGGCCCTCCTGCAAAACCAGTATACCTCAGGCCCTGGGAGGAGAAGGTGCGGGCCATCCTACCACCAGTGAGCGTATACGGACTAACAGACATCCCAGAGCCTGGTGAGTACACAACTAATATACACAATATGGTGGGACAACACACACACATCACAGTCAAGGGGATAGGCAAACCATGCACACTTAGCAAATACACAGCAACCAAAAGATATCCATCCCAAGATGTGAATGCTAGTCAGACAAACACAATACCTGCCATCTCATAGTGATATGTAACTGTGTCATGACATCTACAAACCTAACAACAAATACAGCAAGGCAGTGGCACAAATAGAACCAACAAATACTCCCAGATATTTACCCACCACTAGAACACCACCTCACAGGGAAGCTCACTGAAAGGAAGGAATTCTGTGTATGCTGGTCAAGTCAGTGTAGCCAATAGCATGATGGGAGTAGTAGTCACAGATATTGGTCACACCCACAATTGGCCCATCAACACCACTCTGAACCATGCTCACATCACAGGGAGTGGAAAACAACTGACAAGATGGCTGACACTGGGTACTGCTGTGGGGAGCACAAGGCCCTGCTGGGAACTGTGCAACAACCAACAGCAGGACACCACTGACTGACATCCTGAAAGACAACTTGCACTACCTGCAATGGAAGCACGTTCCATGGTGGGATATCTGGCTGGGTGGGAAGGAGGACTCACAGCACTGACCATAGTTACAAGCACCTCCCCTCACACACCCCCTCAACACTAACTCCACATAACCCACCTGGGAGAATGCAATGCCTCACATCCTAACTGAAGATCCCACAAAGAACCACCACCCTGGGTGATGCTGTGTGAAGCACAGGGACACTCTTGGGACTTGTAGCCAAACAACTGCCAGGACAACACTCCCAGCCATCCTGTCAGCACAGGCACCCCACCCCACAGGGAAGCAGAGTCAAAAGGAAGGAAGGATGGGCATGCTGGGAAGGGGGGTGGAGGCAATAGCATGATGGGAGTTGTAGGCACAGATATTGCTCACCCTCACAATTGGCCCATCAACACCACTCTCAACCATGCTCACATCACAGGGAGTGGAAAAGGACTCACAAGATGGCTGACACTGGGTACTGCTGGGGGAGCACAAGGCCCTGCTGGGAACTGTGCAACAACCAACAGCAGGACACCACTGACTGACATCCTGAAAGACAACTTGCACTCCCTGCAATGGAAGCACGTTCCATGGTGGGATATCTGGCTGGGTGGGAAGGAGGACTCACAGCACTGACCATAGTTACAAGCACCTCCCCTCACACACCCCCTCAACACTAACTCCACATAACCCACCTGGGAGAATGCAATGCCTCACATCCTAACTGAAGATCCCACAAAGAACCACCACCCTGGGTTATGCTGTGTGAAGCACAGGGACACTCTTGGGACTTGTAGCCAAACAACTGCCAGGACAACACACCCAGCCATCCTGTCAGCACAGGCACCCCACCCCACAGGGAAGCAGAGTCAAAAGGAAGGAAGGATGGGCATGCTGGGAAGGGGGGTGGAGGCAATAGCATGATGGGAGTTGTAGGCACAGATATTGCTCACCCTCACAATTGGCCCATCAACACCACTCTCAACCATGCTCACATCACAGGGAGTGGAAAAGGACTCACAAGATGGCTGACACTGGGTACTGCTGGGGGAGCACAAGGCCCTGCTGGGAACTGTGCAACAACCAACAGCAGGACACCACTGACTGACATCCTGAAAGACAACTTGCACTCCCTGCAATGGAAGCACGTCCCATGGTGGGATATCTGGCTGGGTGGGAAGGAGGACTCACAGCACTGCCCATAGTTACAAGCACCTCCCCTCACACACCCCCTCAACACTAACTCCATATAACCCACCTGGGAGAATGCAATGCCTCACATCCTAACTGAAGATCCCACAAAGAACCACCACCCTGGGTTATGCTGTGTGAAGCACAGGGACACTCTTGGGACTTGTAGCCAAACAACTGCCAGGACAACACACCCAGCCATCCTGTCAGCACAGGCACCCCACCCCACAGGGAAGCAGAGTCAAAAGGAAGGAAGGATGGGCATGCTGGGAAGGGGGGTGGAGGCAATAGCATGATGGGAGTTGTAGGCACAGATATTGCTCACCCTCACAAATGGCCCATCAACACCACTCTCAACCATGCTCACATCACAGGGAGTGGAAAAGGACTCACAAGATGGCTGACATTGGGTACTGCTGGGGGGAGCACAAGGCCCTGCTGGGAACTGTGCCACAACCAACAGCAGGACACCACTGACTGACATCCTGAAAGACAACTTGCACTCCCTGCAATGGAAGCACGCTTCATGGTGGGATAACTGGGCTGGGGGAGAAGGAGGCCTGGATGGCAACCAAATACCACCAATGCTGGTCATGCACACACCTCAACATACACATTGACATGCCACAGGTTGGCAGGACAATGTGCTACACCAATATCACTCTCTGACTGTCACAATTTAGGAGAATGCAATGTCCTGGCCCACATCCAGAGGTACAGTCACAACTGTCAGGTGTTTGAACAATTGATGCCAGTAGAAACATAACATACAATCTGTGTCTCTCCCCAAAACAGGTGATGATGGGGACACAGCAGCAGACGAGGAGGAGTCCCTGTCCCAGGCTCCGGGGAACACTGAGCTCACTGGTGTGGATCAGCCACTGCACTCCTCGGATGGCGAAGAACCAGCTGGACCCTCCGGTGTGAGTCATCATGCAGCACCAGCAGGACCAACATCTGCACCCCCTGCACCCACCCCTCCAACAACTGCCAACACACAGGCCACCCCTGCCAACATGGACAGACCAAGGACCACAGATGACAACAGCGAGGGACCCAGGCCCAAACTGGAGCTGGTGACAATGAGCCCAGGAACAACACCCAAGTGGGCCCACAGTCACCTGTGCGTGCCACCCCAGGTCCTGCACGTGTCGCATGGGGTGGTGGGAGGGGTGGTAGACATAGGTCGCTCTTTGCAGAAGGGTCTGGACTGCATGATGACCCACAACTGGCACGCATCGCGGATGCATACCATACTAGCACCGGAGAGGTCAGCTAGGTAGTGGGGATCCTCAAGGACATACAACAGCAGCAGGCTGCCCATCATGCCCGCTTGGACTCCCACATGTCCCGTGTCGACACACACATGTCACATGTCGAGACACACATGTCACGTGTCGAGACACACATGTCTGGCATGGAGTCCAAGTGGGACACATTGGAACAACTGACAGCGGTGCATAGGGACATACTGACATGCCTCCGCCAGATCAGCACCAACATGGCCTCACCTCCCTGTGTGCCCACAACAACTGCTGCTGAAACAACTGCAAATGCCACAGGGAGGGAGGAGGACTCTGGCAGAGAGTCCCCTGCACCGCCGCAGCCTGCACCTGAGGGTCCCCCCAAGAAGAGGGGCCGTCCGAGGAGGCCAAACTGAGAGGCCGATGGCCATCTACATCCCCCAGGAAGCCAACACCTGTTCTGGAACTTTTCCTCTGTGTGCAAACTGCACGCCCTGTCGAAGCCAACCCAACTCTCCCACATGACATGGGGAGCTCTAGTTGGCCAAATTTATCAGATGACTGTGGACTTTACTCTGGACATTTCAGCTACCAAGACTTCCAATACACATGGGAACTTTGGATTCCAATTTCTATGTACAGCACCCACCATCCTGTGCACCATCCTCACACCTGTATGTAAATAAACTCACCAATACACCATATCTGCCTCTGTTGTGATTCCAACGTGGTTTTTGTCATGTAGATGGTGATCTGCTAAATGACACTGTGCATGCTAACTGCTACAGCAAGTCCAACACCGTCATGTCAGTCATGGCGACGTGACACATATGAGGGAGACACCACCAGTAGGGCCACACAACACATACACACCAGGGCCATCAGACTCATCACCTATACTGATGTTGCAACTAAATACAGTGGAATGCACAGACACACCACCTATTCACAGTCACTGTCAACTAGACTACAGGTGCAGTAAGCAAATGTCAGTCAGATGTGTGACTACAGACAACGCACATCCCAAAGTGAAGCACAGGTTTATTACACATTTGCAACATGTTGTTTCCACTACAAATGCAAGCTAATCCAACCTGGCTGTGGCCACAAAGTCAAAAAGTGCAGAAGATAGAAAGTCCAGGGGTGTGTGGCACATCACCTGTAGGGAAACGACTGCTTCCACCTTGGAAGTTGAATCATGGATTCGGGGGATCCAAGTTGATCAGACAACTCCGGCAGCACCCTGTGAAGGACAGACATGACACACAGTCAAAACCACTGAAGAACAGCACAGAACGGCAATACTCATGTCTAATACATGTCACGAGATAACTACACAAAACCAAGTTAGCATGTCAACACTGTTGGTTAGTACAGACCACCTGCAAGGACACATTGCTGCACACATCCAGTCAAGTAGCACATGGCCACACTCAAACAGCACCATAGCACCACACACACATATCATGCAAACTCAAATCATTGACATTACAATCCTCTGGAGACTCACATTGAGCTGAAGAAGTTGGTGATGAGCTGTGTGCGGACATCACCATCATCATCTTCACTGGCATCGTGACCCAGGCCAGGATCTTCCACAGGTGGCGGACGTTGGTCATCGTCATCCAGGATGAGAGGCAACTCCTTCCGCACTGCCAGGTTGTGTAGCATGCAGCAGACGATGACAATCTTGCACACCTTTGCTGGGGCATATGGGAGGGCCCCTCCTGTCTTGTCCAGGCAGCAGAAGCGGCTCTTCAGGAGACCAAAGGTCCGCTCAATCACCCTCCTCGTCCGACCATGTGCCTCATTGTAGCGCATCTGGGCTGGTGTCACAGGGTTCCTGAGGGGTGTCAGCAACCACGGCATGTTGGGGTATCCCGAGTCACCTACAGACAGACAATTGCACATTAGCCGATTTGAAAATGTGTGTGGAAAACAACATAGCAGAACACACACAATGGTACAAAGTCAGTACACACCAACAAGCCAGGCACGCTGGTTCGGCATCTGTGACATCATCCTCGGGATGTGACTACTCCTCATCTCGTAGGCATCGTGTGCCGAACCGGGGAAACGGGCACACACATGTGAGATGGTCATATCTGCAAGACATACCACCAGAGCATTGATCGAATGGTAATGTTTACGGTTCCGGTATGCCTGCTCATGTGCCTGTGGTGGTATCAAAGCCACATGTGTCCCATCAATGGAGCCAATTACATGTGGCCTCCTCCCCAGGGCATAGAAGTCACTCTTGACGTCAGTGAGTCGTTGACGTGTTGGGAAATAGATGTACTGGTTGAGGTATCTCAACATTGCCCCCAAAACATCGCGTAGCACACGGCTGAACATAGTCTGTGACATCCCACCAGTAGTTGCCACAGTGTGTTGAAAGGTACCGGTGGCAAAGAAGTGTAGGGCTGCCATCACCTTCACCTTGGGGGTCAGCGCTGTAGGATACGGCCGGCCAGGCTGCAAATGTGGGTCCAACCGCACTGCCAAATCCTCAATCAGCTGCCTGGTGAAGCGGTACCGTCGGATGCTGTCACGTTCCACCATCGTTGCCAGGTCTGGGAATGGTCGATGGACAGCAGGAGCCCTGCAGTGCATAGGTGAAGAAAGCAAGATTGTCAGTCACCCCACCTATGTGCCGTTCACCATACTCAATTTCACATGATACATCATTAACAAACACAAGTACTTGATGTGTGTGTCGTTCCGTTTGGACATATATGGCACCTACATGGACATCATCTAACATCTCTGTTCAACAAGTGTTGACAACAGGTTCCAGGGTGTGCTATGGGACACCATTAGGCTGTGTCACAGTACCCATTAACTGCTCTCACGTTCCACACACATACCACAGTGACATGTCTGGACAGATGCTCCACAGGCATCACAGCTCATTGACAGTTAGATTCCCAGGGACCCTGTCTTGCCACATGGACACTGGCATGACATGGCGTATCATGTACACGTCAGAAAAACAAACATGACACCCACAGGTAGTGGCCCATGTAGCCTCTGCAGGACAGACATGGACGTCTGTGACACACACACACACACCATCAAAGTTCATGCACAAACCACGTGGATGTGGAGACTGTCTCCCATTGTGCACATGGAGTCAGAGACATGTGATACACAACATGCACACAGACTGTGGAGGGACATCACTATTGTTGGAATGGGCCACCCTGTGACGTACATGCCTTCCCACATGTGAGCCTGGGGGTATGTGACATGTCATACACATACACAACCTGGAAATGTGACCATGACACATGCTCAGAAATGAAAAGTTGCACACCACAGTGGTCAGGTGCACAACACACAAAGGACCCTGTCCCCATGAACACGTGCACAGCCTGGGTGTGTCTGCCCTCAAGTGCCACCCCAAAATCCACATGTTCACCCCCATACACAGATAAGGTTATGCTGCCACACATGCCTTATATACAGTGTGGACTGGGTGTGGTGTTGTAGGTGTGCCCCTGAGTCCCTGGAAAGTAAATGTGGCTGGCATAGGTTCACCAGTGACCAGCATGGTGACATATGCGTGTGACCTGTCCAGGGACGCGTTGTAGAGCAATGGACCGATCGGTGTGCCCGGTCGGCCCATTGCATTGTATGTGAGCGGGTACACGTTGTATGCCTGGTACGCGTTGTACAGCAATGGACCGATCGGTGTGCCCGGCCGTCCTATTGCATTATATGTGAGCGGGTACGCGTAGTAGAGCAATGGACCGATCGGTGTGCCCGGCCGGCCCATTGCATTGTATGTGAACGGGTTCGCGTTGTATGCCTGGTACGCGATGTACAGCAATGGACCGATCGGTGTGCCCGGCCGGCCCATTGCATTGTATGTGAGCGGGTACGCGTTGTAGAGCAATGGACCGATCGGTGTGCCCGGCCGGCCCATTGCATTGTATGTGAGCAGGTACGCGTTGTATGCCTGGTACGCGTTGTACAGCAATGGACCGATCGGTGTGCCCGGCCGGCCCATTGCATTGTATGTGAGCAGGTACGCGTTGTATGCCTGGTATCTCGTTGTACAGCAATGGACCGATCGGTGTGCCCGGCCGGCCCATTGCACTGTATGTGAGCGGGTACGCGTTGTAGAGCAATGGACCGATCGGTGTGCCCGGCCGGCCCATTGCATTGTATGTGAGCGGGTACGCGTTGTATGCCTGGTACGCGTTGTACAGCAATGGACCGATCGGTGTGCCCGGCCGGCCCATTGCATTGTATGTGAGCGGGTACGCGTTGTAGAGCAATGGACCGATCGGTGTGCCCGGCCGGCCCATTGCATTGTATGTGAGCGGGTACGCGTTGTATGCCTGGTACGCATTGTACAGCAATGGACAGAACGGTGCGCACACATTGGCTGGGGCCTGGCATGGCAACGGACGCGTTTTCGAAGCTCCAACGAGTCTGATGCAGTGAATTCAGTTGGCCAGCCACAACAATGTTGCAAAATCATGGGTGTCATGAAGTTGAAGATTTGAAGGATGCTGTGGGCGTGTATTAGTGCTGCTATTCCATGGATTGGTCAAATTCAGAAGATGCAAACGACTTGGACCTATCACTTTGGACACATGGGACAGTATCTGCCTCTGCAGCACACATATAATGCTGGCTGTTCCCCTGAGAGCTCACTTGCCTGCACTACATGCTCCAGGACGACATCTGCCACCAACACTGCTGCTGTTTATGCATCCTCTGGCTCCTGCAATGGCACGTACTGTGGAGAGAGCCCCAGCCTTCAGCCTTGAGGAGAACCAGGCCCTGCTGGACAGCCTCCTTCTACAGTACAGCAAGCTGTATGGGAAACCAGGGGAGCAGGTGAGTGTGCTGTCCACTGCCTCACTAATTGTGCATGTTGTCTGACTAGCAGGGCTTTCAGTGTGCACACCACTGGCTAGCATGCCCACTGAGTAGTTGTCACACCCCAAAGTGTGTAGTTACATGCACTGAACTGGTACAGTGCAGTAACAGTGCATTCCAACTAGGTTTACTTCCCATGCAATGATACCATGTAGTGACTGCTGGCAAACTGTTCATAGCCATTGTTGCACTGCCTTTGTACATCATATGCCCCTGTGATTGAGACATGTATATCCAACTGTGTGATGCACGTATATGTTGCATGTGTAGTAATGGCCTTTTCACTTTGTCATCCTCACAGGTTGATGCCCACCAGAAGCAGGAAATTTGGCTGACCATCACCCGGAAAGTAAGATCCGTGGGGGTCTACAGGCGCAGGATCCGCAACTGCCAGAAGAGGTGGCAGGACCTTCGTGGCTGGACCCGGAGGATTGCAAGGGTCCAGCTGAAGCTGTCGCCTCCTCGCAGGAGGGGCGGACATCGGACCCTGACCCCCCACATGCTCCGGATCCTGGCGGTGGTCTTCCCTGACCTGGATGGGCAGCTGAAGGACAGACAGCAGCAAGGAGGGGATGAGTCCATGACTGCACTGTGCACTTTGTCTGACATGCTATGTGCCCTCCTCTGGCCTGGTTAAACTTCCACAGTACATCAGTCATGTGGTCCAGGACCCATGTCCCTCATTTGTGACATGCCCACATCTCCTCTGATACGCATATGTGTGGCCCTTATAGTCGGGAAATTGTGTCATTTGGGGACTGTGTCATTGCATTTTGTTTTGCTCAAGGTGGGGGACAGCATTTGTTCCCGTGACTATGTTGTGCGATTAATGGGTGGCTCAATTGCTTACACAATGCCTAAGTTCTGACATGTGATCTGGGTGTAACTTTGATATGTGGTCCGCTTGCTGCTCTGACTCACCACATGTCCCTGGGGAATTTGCCACACACCCATGCTGCTGGTGGGAACAATGTTTGGGCCTCAGGAGTATGTGTATCCAGTGTGTCACACATTCTTAGCCACCTGCCTACTGTCCAGGACTCATCCCTCTTACAGGTGGAGCTGGACAGTCATGCCTACTCCAGGGCATGCAATACACTCTGTACTCCCACTCCCGTGTATCATCTGGCATGTTGTGATCAGTGAAATGTACCCTCAGGTGTCTGCCTCTGTCTCATTGTGCTGTGTCTTCATTGTCAGGACTACTGGTATGTTTATGGGTTAGGGCTCAGCATGCCATCTGAGATGTCACCATGATAGACGATACTTCTGTGACTTATAGGTGTCTGATCACTTGACTGTGCACACAGGTGTTTGCGACTGTGACTTTCAGGCAGCTGTGTTGTGATTCACAGCACACTGTGAGGTGCTCATGTTCAGAGAGTTGTGTTTCATGTCCCCCATATGTCCAGTTGGTATGACGTGGACAAATAGTAGTACAGATGATGTGGTATTTGGGGGATGGACATGTGCACTTGACAGTCACATAACTTGCATTCCTGTGTCATGGCATTAAACTTCCTGAGACAGATCCTGCAGGGGAGTGACATGTGCAACATGCACCCCATTGTGGCATTGACTATCCGGACATGGGTGCATCAAGGTGTCTGGTGCTGGTATGCATCACATGCATTTCTATTTAGACTCTGGCCATCCCTTTATCCGGACACCTGCACTGACTCAGTGGCAAGAGATGTGATGTGTGCATGTTCACATACTTCACCGTGTTCCCTGCAATGTCCAACAACTGTGTAGGTGGTGCATGTGTCCGCACTGGGGTCTTACCATCAGACAGGCACCAGACAGATGGGTGCAAGGGCAGGAGGGGTGTGAGTCCCATGGTTGACCATCAGACTGACAATTGGCTTCCCCGAATCTGTGTGGGGACTTTAGGCAATGTTCAACTAAGGATGCCAGGGCTTGCTCTGTAATGTGCTGTACTTACTGTGGTGTGTGCGGTCAGTGCAGGTGACTGATGTTTGTCTGTTTCCCTAATTGTTTGCAGATACATCCACGGCCACAGGAGGGGACAGCTCCACAGACCAGGAGGAGCAGCGGAGCCAGACTGGGTCAGCATCGGACGAGTGGTCAGAGGGACCCAGTGGCACGGAGGGCGAGGGGAGCCACACCGAGGAGTCCTCAGCACCATCCACCTCAGCTGAGGACCACAGCAGCTCGGAGGATGACTCCCTTGTGGAGGCGGGTGTCAGCAGCCACCAAAGGCCAGCTAGTCTGTCTGGCCCCGCCACCACCACCACCACTACCACCACCACCGCCCTCCCATTGGCTCCCATTCCTGAGGTCGGTGGAGGCTCCCGTACTCGGGAGCGTGTCTCCTTCGTGCCAGGCACCGCACCCCCTGCGTCCCCTGCTGCCCTGAGTGAGGAGTCTGTGTACCTCCTTCGGCAGCTCCATGTAGGGCAGACAGCAATGCTGAGTGTCCTCCATGCACACACCACTCTGTTGACACAGCTGGTGTCGTTCATGGAGGGCATCTCGACGGGTATGTCTGCCCTACAGAGGAGCAATAAGTCCATGGACTCCTCCCTGACGGCAGCAGTGTCCCTCCTCCAACAGTCCCTCACCTCTCCCACCTCTGCCCCATCCACACTTCCTGCCCCCCTACCTGTCCAAAGCACATGCACACCTGCACAGTCACCCAAACACACAGACACGAGCAGCACAGGCACACCCAAGAGAAAGGCAAGACGTGCACACAAGCATCCTCAGGAGACTGATACCACAGACACAGGGGATGGGGAACACACACACACACAGGCAACCACAGTCACTCCGCAATCCTCAAGATCCTCTCCCTCCAAGACCCCTTCCCTTGCCTCACCTGCAACCCCACCTGATCAGCAGCTCTTCCTCAGTGACCTCGGCCTCTTCCCCTCCAATCCCGCTGATCCAGCATACCGGAGGAAGAGGAAGTCCACCCACACAGAGGGGAGTGCCCCTCGCCCCCGGACACCCTCCCCCAGGCGCAGGCAGAGTGAGCCCCCCACCTGCAAGTCCCCCCGGTCCCGGAAGAGCAAGACCCCGCCACCGCCCTACAAGTCAACCACCCAGTCTCTCACCTCCATCCCCCAGGCCACCACTCCACAGGTTCCACCGCCACACCCTGCCCCAGGTTCCCCCACACACCGATACCGCATCCCCAAACTGCTTAGGCCCTCCCCCCCTGCCACTTGCTCTTCCACCCCCAAACCAGACGCTCTGCCTGTTTGTGCCACTGGTGTGGAGACCGTGTCCCCCACCTCTGTCCTGCCCAGCTCTTCTGTCCCCCCTTCCACTACCTTGGAGTCATGCACTGCAGTGGAGTCCACAACCACCCCGTCTGACTCGGGCACTGCATTGGGAACCCAGTCCACTCCATCTGACCAGCCCACTGCAGTGGTTGCAGCACCAACACCATCTGACTTGAGCCCTGCGGTGGTGCCAGCCCCCTGAGTCAGACACCTCCACTGCAGTTGCCGGTGACACTCCTGCACCCACCTCCCCTTCACTGCCTCCTTCTGGCATCCCCTGATCCTGTCCCTGCGGTGCCTGGCCTGCCCCTCGTATGCCCCTCCAAGGGGATGTCCCCTGTCCGTACCTGTGCAGGCAAGCAATTGTTGACAAGTTGTCACACATCACCCTGTTGGGACTGTATATTTGGACTGGCCATTGGCCTTAGTTTATTTTGGACTTTTGATTTGAGTTGCACACTTGCTGAATAAAGCCTCTTTTTGTTTACTTGTGGTTAATCTTTGGAGGTACATGATGTAGATGTGTAGAATCATGCATTTACTGTTGTAATAGTGTTCAGATCAGGTAAATGAAGTTTTGCTGTGATGGGCTCCATGTGGTCCATGGGATATGTGTCCTAATCTAGTCAGGATCTATAGCATCCTTTGCTGCAGTCTGAGGGTGTAATGGTCAGCATTTGACACAGGGATGTACGTTTAGCATTTGTAGATTACCATCTTTGTCTTACACTGATGCACATCTGGTGGGCTTACCACTGTCCAATGTTCCTAGTACCCTGACTGTGTGCCCGTCTCCAATGGACATGCAGTTTGGCACATCAAATTTGGAGGACTCATCTGTGTACACAGTGCAAGTTGCTTGACACGTGTATTGGGTGTATGCAGATGACTGACGTGACACTCCCGTGCCCAGGCTGATATGAGCAGAGCCTTCAGTGTGTTGTAGTTGTTGACTCACTGACCGAGTGTTCTGCTGACAGGTTTGAGTCGTGCACAGACAAGGTTTGGCACAGCTGACCTTCCACAGGAGTAGAGTGCCCTCATGGCAGTGCGTGATTCCGTGATATAGGCTGTGCCCATGTTGTGTGTTGTGTAGGCATGTCTGTGCGTGTACCCTTCTCCTTTTCCTACACCGGGTGTGCCACTACGGATGTTCCTGTTTGTGATGCTTGCTGAGTTGTTCTGTGTTCATCCAGCATCTTGGACCTGGTTTCTCCCGGATGTGGGTGCATGGCAAACTAATGTTAATGAGGTTGTCATCCCTATTTGTCTTTGTTGTCAGGGCTGGGGATGTGGGCAAACGCAGATGGGACACAGTCAAGATTCCTCTTGGCACTTGTTGGTTACACGAGTAATGTGATTTTCTGTTTGTGTATGCTTTCAGTGATTGTGACACGTTGTGTGTGTGACTGCTGCCACTCCTCAGGGTCAGAGCTGCAATGTTGGAAGTTGTCTATGTGTGTCCTTTGTGGGTCAGCTTGGCTTCTTCATTGGTGTGTGCTATGGCCAGGATCCCATTGTTTGGGGTGGATTTGACGTCATGCCCATGTACGGCATACTGTGCAGTGTGTCAGACATTCACACGTATTGTTGACTGGCCATGTGTGATGGGTTTCTGCACCTTATTTCCCCCCACCACCACTGGGATTTTCATGGGTGCATGTGCAATGTCAGCAGTCCATGTGAGCTTCACTGCTGCACATTGGTGGAGTTCAAGGTGTGTGTCGTTGAGTGTGTGCAAATGTGAGTTGTTGCACGGCTGGGGTACTACCTCCATGTTGTCCTTGGCTGGCAGGCCATGCTGAGTGCTTTGTGCTTGTATAGGTGTGATGGTAGTTTGTTGCTCAGGACACATGGCTGTGGTTCACAGTGTGGATGACATCTACCTTTGCCATCACAGTGTGATTGTCATGAAGGCTAGTGTCACCACAATGTGGGGTCCCTGGGGGGAGTGCTGTGGTGGTTCTGTCTCTTGCTGTGTTTGTTGCTGTTCCTACAAGCTTGTGTGACATGTGTAATTTGGGCTCCCTCTCATCTCACAGCGCCTGTTTGCCCACATAGGGGAATCCAATCCCTGAGTTAGTTTTGCATGTGACTGTGTTGACATCTGTGTATTAGTGAATCTGGCCTCCTCATGTGTTGTGTGTTTGCCTGGGGACACTGGCACACAACCCCCCTCTCCTGTTGTGTATGATATGCAGTGTGAGTCTGCCTGTTTGTGTTTGTGCATTTGCACCACTGCATTGGCATATCTTTAGTTTGCCATTGGCTGTATGTTATTTGCTGGCTTTCCCCTGCTGGCCCTGGGACTGCTAGGTCATCAGTCAGCACATTGATCATGGTTAGTATGTCCCATTGCTGCCATGGTATGGTATTTGTTCACATGACATCTACAGTCTCCACAGGATATCTACATTTGTGTGTCCATTGCTGCAGATATGTGGGTCTGCATTATGATGCTCACTTCTGTCATTGTGTTATTTGTGAATGTAGACAATGTGGGCCCCCATGGCTGTTTGTGTGCACATGGCTAGAACGATGTGTCATTGGCACTGCACTGCTTGCCTCACACAATCTATGTTGCTATGGGACACAAGCACTACAATGCCACTGTAGTGTTTGGTGTTGTGTGGCCAGGAATAATCCCTGCATTTTTGGTTTAGCAGCTTTTACCAGGACTACACTTACCTTTTGGGCACTGTGGTGATGGGGCTTTGGGCCCCATTGCCACACTGTTCAAAATGTGCTTCAGCTATGGAGCACACACTTACCTTTTGGGCACTGTGGTGATGGGGCTTTGGGCCCCATTGCCACACTGTTCAAAATGTGCTTCAGCTATGGAGCACACACTTACCTTTTGGCCACTGTGGTGATGGGGCTTTGGGCCCCATTGCCACACTGTTCAAAATGTGCTTCAGCTATGGAGCACACACTTACCTTTTGGCCACTGTGGTGATGGGGCTTAGGGCCCCATTGCCACACTGTTCAAAATGTGCTTCAGCTATGGAGCACACACTTACCTTTGGGCACTGTGGTGATGGGGCTTTGGGCCCCATTGCCACACTGTTCAAAATGTGCTTCAGCTATGGAGCACACACTTACCTTTTGGCCACTGTGGTGATGGGGCTTTGGGCCCCATTGCCACACTGTTCAAAATGTGCTTCAGCTATGGAGCACACACTTACCTTTTGGCCACTGTGGTGATGGGGCTTAGGGCCCCATTGCCACACTGTTCAAAATGTGCTTCAGCTATGGAGCACACACTTACCTTTGGGCACTGTGGTGATGGGGCTTTGGGCCCCATTGCCACACTGTTCAAAATGTGCTTCAGCTATGGAGCACACACTTACATTTTGGCCACTGTGGTGATGGGGCTTAGGGCCCCATTGCCACACTGTTCAAAATGTGCTTCAGCTATGGAGCACACACTTGCCTTTTGGGCACTGTGGTGATGGGGCTTAGGGCCCCATTGCCACACTGTTCAAAATGTGCTTCAGCTATGGAGCACACACTTACCTTTTGGCCACTGTGGTGATGGGGCTATGGGCCCCATTGCCACACTGTTCAAAATGTGCTTCAGCTATGGAGCACACACTTACCTTTGGCCACTGTGGTGATGGGGCTTTGGGCCCCATTGCCACACTGTTCAAAATGTGCTTCAGCTATGGAGCACACACTTACCTTTGGCCACTGTGGTGATGGGGCTTAGGGCCCCATTGCCACACTGTTCAAAATGTGCTTCAGATATGGAGCACACACTTACCTTTTGGCCACTGTGGTGATGGAGCTTTGGGCCCCATTGCCACACTGTTCAAAATGTGCTTCAGCTATGGAGCACACACTTGCCTTTTGGGCACTGTGGTGATGGGGCTTAGGGCCCCATTGCCACACTGTTCAAAATGTGCTTCAGCTATGGAGCACACACTTACCTTTTGGCCACTGTGGTGATGGGGCTATGGGCCCCATTGCCACACTGTTCAAAATGTGCTTCAGCTATGGAGCACACACTTACCTTTTGGCCACTGTGGTGATGGGGCTTTGGGCCCCATTGCCACACTGTTCAAAATGTGCTTCAGCTATGGAGCACACACTTACCTTTTGGCCACTGTGGTGATGGGGCTTAGGGCCCCATTGCCACACTGTTCAAAATGTGCTTCAGCTATGGAGCACACACTTACCTTTTGGCCACTGTGGTGATGGAGCTTTGGGCCCCATTGCCACACTGTTCAAAATGTGCTTCAGCTATGGAGCACACACTTACCTTTTGGGCACTGTGGTGATGGGGCTTTGGGCCCCATTGCCACACTGTTCAAAATGTGCTTCAGCTATGGAGCACACACTTACCTTTCGGCCACTGTGGTGATGGGGCTTTGGGCCCCATTGCCACACTGTTCAAAATGTGCTTCAGCTATGGAGCACACACTTACCTTTCGGCCACTGTGGTGATGGGGCTTAGGGCCCCATTGCCACACTGTTCAAAATGTGCTTCAGCTATGGAGCACACACTTGCCTTTCGGGCACTGTGGTGATAGGGCTTAGGGCCCCATTGCCACACTGTTCAAAATGTGCTTCAGCTATGGAGCACACACTTACCTTTGGCCACTGTGGTGATGGGGCTTTGGGCCCCATTGCCACACTGTTCAAAATGTGCTTCAGCTATGGAGCACACACTTACCTTTGGCCACTGTGGTGATGGGGCTTTGGGCCCCATTGCCACACTGTTCAAAATGTGCTTCAGCTATGGAGCACACACTTACCTTTTGGCCACTGTGGTGATGGGGCTTAGGGCCCCATTGCCACACTGTTCAAAATATGCTTCAGCTATGGAGCACACACTTACCTTTTGGCCACTGTGGTGATGGAGCTTTGGGCCCCATTGCCACACTGTTCAAAATGTGCTTCAGCTATGGAGCACACACTTACCTTTTGGGCACTGTGGTGATGGGGCTTTGGGCCCCATTGCCACACTGTTCAAAATGTGCTTCAGCTATGGAGCACACACTTACCTTTGGCCACTGTGGTGATGGGGCTTTGGGCCCCATTGCCACACTGTTCAAAATGTGCTTCAGCTATGGAGCACACACTTACCTTTTGGCCACTGTGGTGATGGGGCTTAGGGCCCCATTGCCACACTGTTCAAAATGTGCTTCAGCTATGGAGCACACACTTACCTTTTGGGCACTGTGGTGATGGGGCTTTGGGCCCCATTGCCACACTGTTCAAAATGTGCTTCAGCTATGGAGCACACACTTGCCTTTGGCCACTGTGGTGATGGGGCTTAGGGCCCCATTGCCACACTGTTCAAAATGTGCTTCAGCTATGGAGCACACACTTGCCTTTTGGGCACTGTGGTGATGGGGCTTAGGGCCTCATTGCCACACTGTTCAAAATGTGCTTCAGCTATGGAGCACACACTTGCCTTTTGGGCACTGTGGTGATGGGGCTTTGGGCCACATTGCCACACTGGTCATGGTCTGCTTGCATTGTGTAGGCCACACACACAATTATGTGTGACACATGTGTTAGGGGGTCACATTGTATGTTCAATGTCATGTTCAGTGTTGTATGCATTTGACACAGACCACACACGCTTGTCATGGTGTTGGGGGTGAGATGTAATTTACAGACAGTCCTTATGTGGGAGTATGCTAGTTGTGTCATGCATTACCCGTCCTATGAGTAGGGGTGGTTGTAGTGACAGGCATCCTGCCCCCATGAGTGGGGATGGTAGTAGTGGTAGGCATCCAGCCCCCATGAGTGGGGATGGTAGTAGTGGTAGGCATCCAGCCCACCCTGAGTGGGGGTGGTGTTAGTGGCAGCCATCCATCCCCCATGAGTGGGGATGGCAGTAGTGACAGGCATCCAGCCCTCCATGAGGGGGGGGGGTTGGTGGCAGACATCTAGCCACCCATGAGTGGGGATGGTAGTAGTGGTAGGCATCCAGCCCCCTATGGGTGGGGATGGTAGTAGTGGCAGCCATCCAGCCCCCCATGAGTGGGGATGGTAGTAGTGGTAGGCATCCAGCCCACCCTGAGTGGGGGTGGTGTTAGTGGTAGGCATCCATCCCCCTATGGGTGGGGATGGTAGTAGTGGTAGGCATCCAGCCCCCCATGAGTGGGGATGGTAGTAGTGGTAGGCATCCATCCCCCTATGGGTGGGGATGGTAGTAGTGGTAGGCATCCAGCCCCCCATGAGTGGGGATGGTAGTAGTGGCAGCCATCCACCCCCCCATGAGTGGGGATGGTATTAGTGGTAGGCATCCAGACCACCCTGAGTGGGGGTGGTGTTAGTGGTAGGCATCCATCCCCCTATGGGTGGGGATGGTAGTAGTGGTAGGCATCCAGCCCACCCTGAGTGGGGGTGGTGTTAGTGGCAGCCATCCACCCCCCCATGAGTGGGGATGGTATTAGTGGTAGGCATCCAGACCACCCTGAGTGGGGGTGGTGTTAGTGGTAGGCATCCATCCCCCTATGGGTGGGGATGGTAGTAGTGGCAGCCATCCAGCCCCCTATGAGTGGGGATGGTAGTGGTGGTAGGCATCCATCCCCCTATGAGTGGGGATGGTAGTAGTGGTAGGCATCCAGCCCCCTATGGGTGGGGATGGTAGTAGTGGCAGCCATCCAGCCCCCTATGAGTGGGGATGGTAGTGGTGGTAGGCATCCAGCCCCTATGGGTGGGGATGGTAGTAGTGGCAGCCATCCAGCCCCCCATGAGTGGGGATGGTAGTAGTGGTAGGCATCCAGCCCACCCTGAGTGGGGGTGGTGTTAGTGGTAGGCATCCATCCCCCTATGGGTGGGGATGGTAGTAGTGGTAGGCATCCAGCCCCCCATGAGTGGGGATGGTAGTAGTGGCAGCCATCCAGCCCCCATGAGTGGGGATGGTAGTAGTGGTAGGCATCCAGCCCACCCTGAGCGGGGGTGGTGTTAGTGGTAGGCATCCATCCCCCTATGGGTGGGGATGGTAGTAGTGGTAGGCATCCAGCCCACCCTGAGTGGGGGTGGTGTTAGTGGCAGCCATCCATCCCCCCATGAGTGGGGATGGCAGTAGTGACAGGCATTCAGCCCCCCATGAGTGGGGGTGGTGGCAGGCATCTAGCCACCCATGAGTGGGGATGGTAGTAGTGGTAGGCATCCAGCCCCTATGGGTGGGGATGGTAGTAGTGGCAGCCATCCAGCCCCCCATGAGTGGGGATGGTAGTAGTGGTAGGCATCCAGCCCCCTATGGGTGGGGATGGTAGTAGTGGCAGCCATCCAGCCCCCCATGAGTGGGGATGGTAGTAGTGGTAGGCATCCAGCCCACCCTGAGTGGGGGTGGTGTTAGTGGTAGGCATCCATCCCCCTATGGGTGGGGAGGGATGGTAGTAGTGGTAGGCATCCAGCCCCCCATGAGTGGGGATGGTAGTAGTGGCAGCCATCCAGCCCCCCATGAGTGGGGGGGTGGCAGGCATCTAGCCACCCATGAGTAGGGGTAGTTGTAGGGTGGTGTTGGTGGTAGGAATCCATCCCCCTATGGGTGTGTATGGCATTGGTGTTGGCCATCCCACCCCTATGGTTCTGCTGTTGCTTGTGTACGTCATTTGTGCATCCCTATGTGTGTGTGACATATTTCGGGTACGTGTCGTTTGTTTGTGTTCTGGGTGTTTGACTTACCGTCTGCGCCGTACGCGTCCGTGCCGGTCCCGGTAATAGATGTAGAGTATTGGTAGGACCTGCGCGATGGGATTCATGGTTGGTTCGTCTCATTCGGGTTTCTCGTGTCTTCGACTCGTACTCGCCGCTGGCTTGTTCGCCTCGTTGCCGTGGATCGTCTTGTGGCGCGAATCGGAGCTTATGTGCAGCTCTCCCGGATGCTCAAACGTGCCGTACGTGAGCGACGAGTTCGGGCGCGTACGGGAGACGCATCGTACTAGTCCGGCCAGAAGGTGCTGTGTATTTGGTTCCGTGCGACTGGATTCGGCGTTTACGGATCCGGCTCGGGCGGGGAACAGGAGCTGGAATGGGTAAGTACGGCTCGCTCGGAATCTGGGCTGTTATGCGCATCGTACTTGTTCGTTCGGTAGAGTGTTCGAGTCGGTCGGAAAACACGCGTTCAGCTCGTATTTTTTCCGGACGAATACTGTTAGGTGTGCTTCCGGCCGACATCGGAATCGACCCCAAAGAGTCACTCCGTCCAAAGATGTTTAAATCGTTTCCCCTTCAGGGCTTTTAAAAGGTAGAAACATTTCTGCAAATAACCCTCACCCTGGCATGCTTCATCATTAGGTTCTTCCCGTCCCGCTGCGGGACGGGGCGTGCTACGACCTACGGAGGGAGACGCGAGAGCACTGTGACATATTGGGCACAAAGACCAAATATTGTTTTATAATTTTGTTCCGTACTTTTGTAAAGCACTGCAACAAATCCGGTAATTTGCTTACAATTAGTTGAACACGTTTGTGGATGTCAGCATATGTAGTGTTTGTTCTAATTGTGAAAAAATAAATGAAGATAAAAGACATGTAAAAGCTTGTATCATGTTGATAAAAATAGTATAAACTTGTTATATATCATTTGGTGATTGTGCACACTGTGTTCAAGTTTAGTTACTTGACCTTTGATTTTCCAAACTAGTGTAACACCACAAATATTTGTCACACATGTGGAAAAAAATCTGTGGAACTAGAAAGGAACCTATACAAGTGAAGTGGCCCTCAGGTGGATGCAGCCATTGTAGATTTGACCAGCCAAAATGTAATTTAGGTTAAGGTAATTAAAGTACAAATTGATTATTGAGTGCGATAAACACCCACCCCCCTCAACTCTGAAACTGACCACTGCGCAAACAGGTGTTTACATGGGGCTCGGAAATACACTGACCAACTCGGAATCAGGGCCCAAGAGATTCGATATATTGTACTTAGTTTCCGCCAGTGTTCAAGGGGTGTCCCTTTAAGCTTTAAAGTTCCATGATGTATTTATACCTGACAATCATGATCTTTGTAAAATATTCCTCTTCTTTTTGAAGCCAGGTCTGAGCTGAGAGAAACCCAATTAATAAAATGTAAGATATGACTGTCTACGCAATTCGGTGCCTTTTTGTGAAACCAAGTATTTACCCATTGTTATAATCCCCATCTTGGCCTCTTCCTGTCCTCCCCCCTTCCCCTGCATCCCTTGGCCTCTTCCATGGAGCACTGAGTTGGAGGCTGCTTAGAATGTTCGTGTTCTCACAGACAAAGAAACAAAACAAACAGTATAAAACTAAACTCATCAATAATTTTCAGCGACGCCATTTAGACTTGCATAACCTGATCATGAAGCCTTGTGGAACAGTTTCTGTTTTCGATCATTACAAGTCATTTGTGGACGGGCATCAGGACTGGCATTTAATCAAGTGGTTCAATCGAGGAGTGTTCACCAAATAAAGCAGGTTTTGTCTGTTACTTTCTGCTTTCGTCACGTGGATTGCCTTGTATTAGATTGCATCACTTTGTCCACGTGCCTTGAATTTGTTCGTTGACTCCCACTTGTGGTTCTATCATAATTTCCCATGCTTTCTTTCAAGGGTGGTTCTATTTTTTGCTGAGTTTTACAATTCTAGTGGCTTCTATTTTCCCCACTAAAATAAAGATGAAAATAATGTTGTTAATTTATAAATCAGAATGTAACAGAGATTTTGCAGTTATTAGCAGAAGAAATCGGGCAGTAATTTGTGAAAAGTGACTTGCAACTGTCAGTTTATTTTTCGAATAAGCAGAGTAAAGGTGCTTTCCACTTACACATTTGATAACGCTGATTCTTATCTTATCTCTTTTAAGAATCTTCAGGTCGCCAGGATCTTTTTACCTGCTGAATAGTGTAAAGGGAAGATAATCCTTTTCAGACATACGACAAATTTTAGACTCCAGTTTACCTTAAAAGACCACTGACTCCGAATTCAATTTTGTGGATTTATTATAGCCAAGAATAATTGCACATGCAAGCACCTCAACACGAGGTTAAAGAAATAGATGGGCACTAATACAAATAGCATCCTACGCAGGAGTCTCATCCGACTCAAGACAAGAAGAATCGTTAGCTCCAGAAGTATTAGACAAGCGATAACTGCTCCAATCTCTATATTATTCTTCATTACCTAAATAAGGAAAACCTATTAACTGTCCCTACTCTATCACTAAGGTGGCATACCTACTTAACGAATATACCCAGACAAGAGTAAAAGAAAAGGTGTCAGCTGTGAAGACTTCCTAAGAAGTACACTCACTTAGTACCTAAGCTCAGAATTTTAAGATGCTCCTTCACCAAATTCCTCTCTGTCCTCCTCTCTGCTCTCCTCTACCTCTTCTCTGCCCTCCACCCTCGGGGCACTATCCCTAATACAAAACCCAATACAATTAAACACGCCTATTGTTACGCCTCTTTGGCCAGGTCTTCCTTCTTGTACTTTTCCATCGAAACGGTTACTTCATCCTGGACGGTTGTGATGACCTTGAGTCCCAGGCACCTTCTCTGCTGAAAGTATCATCCCTAAATTCCATTGCACTCCCATCTTCATGCCTCCCATCACTCTAACTTATGAAACAAAGAGCCAGTCTTTACTAACGAGGCATGTGTCCTTGCACCTGCAACAAAAGATACGTTCAACAGAAACCTTCTGCTTGTGTTAATTAAATCTGATTTCGGTGCCCAGAGAGCCTTTCCAGGAGAACCTTTTCTGTCTGCAAAATAAGCTAACATAAAAACAAATAGGCCTTTCCCTGTCGTATATGCAGTCAGGCCTTTACACAATTTAAACACACAAATCTTAATCACGTTTATAAGCATTGATTCATTGTATTTCATATGCAAAAGTGAACTACACGTACAACTTATATAGTACACGTTTAAACTACTGCAGCTCGATTACACATGGGCTGATTCATTTTATGCATTGGTTTACTCATGATTCAATTAAGCGTTTCATTTGCATGATTAAGAATAGCACAATTACATTTCTTATTCATTCTGATAACTGGGTTATAACTTCATTTTGCTAGCAATTCATGGATATATAGCTGGATATATGCGGGTGCGAACTATCAGTGATTATGATGCACCCCTACAAATTTTACAAGAACATGACGCTCTATCAGTTCCCCCTTTGATGACACCTGTCATCACATTTTATTCAACTCCCTTGGAGAAAGAACCGACCTAAACAGAACTCGTTGCCATTTTTCCTGATCTGTGATTCTCCATTCTCTTGAGTCTCTGATATTGACTGTCCCACAGTCTAGCCATTCTCGTCTCATTTTCTCTCAGAGCTCTTTCAACTCGGCCTGCTCGATACCACTTGAAAGCTTTAATCAGACCCCACAGGCAAACCACACAAACCACCACGATCAGAAGAGGTCTCAGAACATAGCCAAGGAATCCCTTTCCCAAATTCGCAAACCAGCTTCCCACTTGACCAAACCCTTTTCCCACTTTTTCCCAAGCTCCCTCTTCAGTCAAGTCCGCTATCTTCGTGTGAATAGTAGTGATGTTACTTATATATTTCTCCAGATCCTTGCTGTGGTCTGGTATATAAGTACAGCACTCTTGAACCCTCAATAATTTACAGACCCCGCCCTCTTTTGCCAATAAGACATCCAAAGCAAGGCGGTTTTGCAAAACCATCGTCCTTATCGACAACATCTCTCCTTCCACCAATACCAACGATTTTGCTGTATTCATCGATAGCTCATCGATCACAGTCGCCAGTCTCCGGATCTTCACATCATTCAAGATCACTCCCAAACTCGGTATCATGGCTCCAAAGATATCTCCCACTACGACCCCTGCACTCGCACCTCTCCTCACTCTCGAATGCTTTCCACCTTCCAGAAGTTCCAAATCCTCTGTATGGTAAATCTTTGGAAATATTATTCCCAATATTATAATTGGTACCATACCAATTCGCAGGTAACCTCACATAAGCATTCCTTCCACACACAAAATACACCGTAGGTATCACTTGTACAGGGCCTTGGAGAAATTTTTTTGTCGAATCTGCCATGGTGAAAACATGATCACACGTACTCTGTCCCACAGGAACCTTTTCATAGTAGGTCTGATATCGTCTCACACACAGCTTTCCCCTCTGCTCTTTGTCCAAAGCTATTGGACCATAACTTCCTTTTGTCCGGTGCAATTTTTCCTCATCTGTCCAATCTACTTTACTATGCCCTGTGTCTCGTGTCTGTGTCAATTTTCTATACCTATCTTCCACCTGATCTACAAACTTCTTTTCTACATCTGATAATGAGCACGTCAAATTGTGTCGGTGGGCATAAGCTGTGTCCAATTCCAAAGACGGTATGAAGAACTTCCTAAGCCTATCCTCCGTCTTATAATAATCATACTTGTTCAAATGTTTATAAGCGGGAACTTCAGGAAGCACTGCATCGAAATTGGAAATGAAATACTCAAACTGCTCTCTTTCATAAAATAAACTAAGTAACAGACTACATGAATTTCCATATGTCAGTGGAAGATGGTGATATCTAATACCCTCATCTACTGAAGCAGGCAACTGCATACACACATAACAATCTTTCGCATCCATCGCATCCACTTACTCGTATAGCAGCTTGGCGTAGGCATTAAGCTTGATATCACTTCTAGACAAATCTACATGCAATCTACGACTTTCTTCTATCAGCAAAGCCTTGTTAGCTCCTATGGTTACCCCTTTTTGGCTAGGTGTAGTAGGTGTAGGAGTCCCTGGCACCCCCTGCACTGCTAGCTCATGTGGAAATGTATACGAGACTACAATTACTACGATTATAAAAAAATATCACAACCCCTATGAGTATGCCTACAATCTTTTCAGATCTACGGTTTGAATCTCCAACCTCCATGATTTCGAAAGTTCTCAAAAGTTCTTGGTTTCAACAATGAACACTCAAAAGTCTTTGTTCTTCCACTCGTGTCTTGTTTAACCAGTTCAAACAACGCTTGAAACCTCTGGAAATCCCCTTTCAACAACAGTCTCTTATTTACATAGTCCAGAAAAAGACTTCCCTAGGTTTTCGTTCCTCTTCTGGGGAATGTCCCTAAGTTTATTCTTCTTCAACTCGGATCTAGGTTATCTTCTTCTTTAGACTTTTATTTACAACAGGTTAGATTTCATCCATGATAAGATCATTAGTAAGCACTTCCAGAACGTGATACAAAAGTTCAAGATGCAGGATTATCATTTCGTGTGAAGACGGCTCAAACCCAAAAGACGGAAATTCAACTCGATGCAAAACCAGTTGTCGGACTTTACTCAGAAGAGGGGGATTCGGAACGGTGAGGGTCAGTATTCCTTCGACTTCGAGCCCTGGCAACAACAGCACCACCTTCACTACCACATTCGGGCTCTTGCTGACCACCTGCACAGACCTCAGTCTCCCGTACTCACTACTCCCTGCATCAGTCACAGTGTAAGTCCACTCAGGGGTAGAGTATCTCCGTTCTTTTTGACCTTCGCCTGCCCTCTTGAGTCTGCTCTTCGTCACTTGCTTCCGTCTCAGAGACTTCAGACACTGGAGCAAGATCTCTTTCTGGTGCCAACCTCAGATTCAGTCGCCTCTGTCTTTCAGGCCAACCTTCCTTGGTTCTGGTCGTTCTTCCGCCTTCCCCTGCTATACCCAGTACACCACTTCCTCTTTCTGCTGAATCTGACTCCACTCCACCCTCTGCACCACCTCTGTCTTCTGAGTCAGAGTCGAGGTTTGGGTTGTCAAAACCCCCTTCAGCTTGTTCTGGTGCACCACCAGCTGTGTCAGCGACCCTTACAGCTTGACTTGTCCTCTCATGTGGCCCTGCCACATCAGCTGGATTTTCAGTTGCGAGAGGAGCTGTTTCTTCCAAGGGTGCTGAAACTCTGCGGGTATGGGAGGCATGTACCCAGTTCGGCAATCCTCCACACTTCACCGCTGTGTTCGTGACCAGTATCACCTGGTACGGGCCTCGCCACCGAACATCCAGACAGCTCTTCCTCACGTGCTTTTGGACAAGCACCCAGTTGCCTGGACACAGGTCGTGGCACAGATCACTCGAGGCCGGAACAGCTGCAGCTTGTACCTGCTGGGACACAGAACGGACCACATCAGATAGTCCTTTACAGTAATCGAGAATCAAGTCATCAGTGATGTTTATCAAAGCTGTAGCTGGTACTGCTGGTAACCGCATTGCCCTCCCCATCAGGATCTCATGAGGGGACAACCCAGTTCTCCTATCTGGGACACTTCTCATGCTCATCAGCATGAGTGGCAGTGCATCCGGCCACTTCAAAGACGTTGACGAGCACATTTTTGCCATCCGGGCTTTCAAAGTCCCATTAACTTGCTCCACCATCCCAGAAGCCTCTGGTCGGTAACTGCAATGGAGTCTCTGATCAATATTCAGAGTAACTTCATGATTTCACTGTGGAAGTGTCTTCCTCTATCTGATTCCAAAGAGGTTGGGATCCCGAATCTCGGGATGAGCTCCCTCAACAATAACTTAGCCACTGTGAGAGTGTCACACCTGCGTGTTGGGTAAGCCTCCACCCACCGTGAGAATACACATATCAGCACCAAGATGCATCTCAACCCATTGCACTTAGGCATTTCCACGAAGTCTAACTGTATCCTATTGAAGGGCCCTCCTGACCTCCCAATGTGACTTAAGGTAACTACTGTTTTCTTTCCAGCATTCATCTGCTGACACGTGACACACCTCTGACAAACAGTTTCAGCCATTGCACGAAATCGTGGATTATACCACGTCTGTCTAAACACTCGCATCATAGCATCTCCACCAAGATGTACCGGTCCATGTATCAGTCTCGCCATCGGACTCAGCAGATTCTCTGGTAATGCAGCTCTCCCATCACTGGAGACCCAAACATCCACATCCCCTTTTTCACACCCTGCTTTGATCCATCCGTTCCGTTCCTGATCTGAGACTTCATCCTGCAGTCGCTTGAGCTCCTCCCAAGTATCTGCCATGGCCAACATCATGTTGAGATCGGTTCTCTCTTGGCTTTCTCCTGTGTAACCCTCTGAAAACACGCATCCCTGTTCTGCACAGAAGCGGGCAACCTCGTCCGCATAATTGTTTCCCAAAGACACAAAATCCTCCCCCTTCCCGTGTGCAGTGCATTTCACGACAGCAATTTCCTTCGGACATTGCAATGCGTCCAACAGTTGTCTTACATGTTCTTCATTCCTAATAGGTGAGCCAGATGATGTCAAAAATCCCCTCTGGGACCACAGCTGTCCGAAGTCATGAACTACACCAAACCCGTATTGACTGTCAGTATATATCGTGATTCGAATTTGATCAGCGGCCAAACAGGCACGAGTCAAAGCAATGATTTCAGCTACCTGCGCGGAGCGTACTCCTTCTAGGCAGGCCACCTCAACCACTCCTGAAATGGTACATACAGCAAACGCTGCTCTTAGTTGGCCAACACTGTCTCTTAGGCATGAACCATCGACAAAGAAAATTTCATCTGGGTCAGTCAATGGTTCATCGACAATGTCAGGTCTTGGTTTGGTGCAAAGTTCAGTCACGTCAAGACAATTATGGTCCACACAATCTTCATCATCCGCATTCGGTATGGGCATTAATGTCGCAGGGTTTAAGACAGAGCACCTTTTCAGCGTCACATTCTCTGTGGCGAGTATGACTTGTTCATACCTTGTTAACCTGTTATTCGTTAGGTGCTGCGTCTTAGTCCTGGTCATCAACAATTCGACCGAGTGTGGCACATGTACAGTCAAAGGATGTCCCATTACAATGCTTTCACACCTTTCAATGCTGACACCTGTTGCAGCAACGGATCTTAGACATCCGGGCAATGCAGAAGCTACTGGGTCTAGAGTAGCTGAAAAGTAGGCAACTGGTCTGCGGACACCTCCATGGTTCTGAGCTAAGACTGCTAATGCACATCCTTCTCTCTCACAACAGAACAGTGAAAAGGCCTTGTTGTAATCAGGCATTCCCAGAGCTGGGGCACTACACAACTCCTCTCTCAGTTTTAGGAATGACATCAAGCACTCCTCGTCCCATGGTACTGGATCACTCACCTCCTTGTGCGTAAGCCTCTGTAAAGGCGTTGCTCTCAAGGAAAAACTAGGTATCCATTGCCGACAATAGCCGACCATTCCCAAAAACATCCTGACTTCTCTCTGTGTGGTAGGCATTGCTATGTTCATTATTGCCTCGATTCGGTCTGGTGACACCTTCCTCTTGCCTTTTTCTAATCTGTGTCCCAAGTACTGTACCTCATTCAAACAGTACTGCAACTTATTTGGGGACACCTTGTGCCCGTTCTCTGCTAAGTGGTTCAACAGGGCTACCGTGTCTATTCTACAAGCATCTTCCATTTCCGAGGCGACAAGGAGATCGTCTATGTATTGCACAAGAACTGAGTTCTGCGGCAATACGAGACTCTCAAGATTCTTTTTCAGGATCTGGTTAAAGATCGACGGACTTTCTGTATACCCTTGAGGGATACGACACCATGTTAACACACGATTTTCCAGCCGGAATGCAAAAAGAAATTGGCTTTCCTCATGGAGCGGTATCGAGAAGAATGCTTGACACAAATCAATGACAGTAAACCACTCGGCTTCACATGGGATCTGAAACAGTATCACTGTTGGATTCGGTACCACTGGACAACAAGGGACAACTATCGTGTTGACCTTTCGCAGGTCTTGCACGATCCTGAATTTCCCGCTCGGTTTCTGTAGTCCCATAATAGGTGAATTACAGGGGCTACCTCTAATCTCTTTCAGAATGCCTTTCTTTATGAAAGTCTCGATTACAGGTCTAATCCCTGCGATCGTTTCGGTCGACAGATTGTACTGAGGCATTCTAGGGAACTCAACATTCTGTTTCACCTGGATCTGCACAGGTTCAACTCCTTTAATTAGTCCTATCTCTTCTCCTGTGAAGTCCCATACCTCAGGTGACACGGTATCTCTCAAATCCGGTGGAAGTTCCTCCACTGTCACCATTGGATACAAGTCTACACACAGATGCTGATTAGCAACTTTGAAAGTAGCATCATCATCCCTCGTCTGAACCTCCACTCCCTTAGGCGTGCAATAAATCGTACAGTTTAATTTACATAACAGGTCTCTTCCCAGAAGACAAACTGGACTAGTATCGCACACCACAAACTGATGTCTGGTTTGGAAAGCTCCTATTTTTACTGGGATCGGTTCGGTCAGTGGACTGTTTATTCTTTTGTTCGCTACTCCAACAACTTGGATCGATTGTCCCGAGAGGGGTAGGTTGGGGACTACTGCTGATCTTACAGTAGACCGGGTAGCACCAGTGTCAACCAACAATGTGGTAGGATGACCATCAATGTCTGCCTCCACAAAAGGTCCTCTCTGGTCTACCTCCAAGACTGCTCCAAGCGTGCAGTCTTCCTCCCCCCTCAGGCACCGTCAGGATAACTGGTCAGGGCTATACTCATCATTCCCTTCGAAAAGGGGCATTTGCTGATAAGTTCGTACGTTGTGCGGGATCCTTGGAGGCTGTGGGACCTGTACTGGTTGGCTTTGGGCCCCCCCTTTCATCAATCTGGGCCTCATTACAGTATTGACTATCTCCGTCGCATTTGCCTGAACCCCTTCCGCCTCCTGCTGCACTTGGTTGGCTGGGTTAAAAGGGCACTCGCGCTTCCAATGCCCGATCTGGTGACAAAGATGACACGCAGTGGTCTTCTTCAATGTCGCCACATCCACCCCCGTCTTGGGATCTGTGGGTTTCCCCTTTCCCTGTCCTGGCCCATTCTGGTTCCCCTGGTAATTTCCCTGTCTTCTCCCTAAGGTCCCTCCACTAGGCTGGACCTGAGCTGTCTGCATCTGAACGAGCATCAATTTGTCCTTTAGCTTCCGATGCTTCGAGTCCACTTCATCGCTACAATACCTCGCATACCGCAAGATTTCATCTACCGGCTTATTCTGCCAACAGATCAAATGGTGCTGTATCATGAGGCTGACTTCTGGTCTCAGACCCAGCACAAACTTTGAGACAAACTGTCCCATATCCTTGGGGTCTAATGCATCTAATCCACTATACTGTTTAAAAGCTTGCAAAAGTCTTTCGTAATATTCATGCACTGTTTCTTTAGGTTCCTGCACAGTTCTGTCTATCTTGACCCAATCTATATCTTGAGGCGAAATCTTCAGTTTCAACCATGTAATCACTTGCTCGAACTTTTTCATAACCAGGGGTGACGGACCATTTGTGACAGCATCCCTTTCAGGTTCAACAGTCGGCCACTCAACTGCAATTTTACAAGCTGTCCACAAATCTCCCGACACCACTATGTCAAACAAGGTGTTCAAATCAGTCCATAGCACCTTTGAGATTTTAACAAACCGCTCAACCTGTTTGTACCACTCTACGAGTTTCTCCCTCAGCCGAGGAAAGTCATTTGTAAACGCAGCCAAGTCACCTCTGCTCCACGGCACATATACGTACCCTCCGTTCTGTACTTTCCGTAAAGGAAAGTTTCCAACGCCCGTCGCCCCCCCCCCCTGGAGGCGGCGTTTCTCCCTCAATTCTCTTGGCTATTTTCCTCTTTGACCACCTCTCCTCCCATTTGTCCAACAAATTCCATATGCGCATCCCTACAATCAGATCTTTGGTGTGCGTCCTTAATCCTGTGATCCTTTTCTCTTCTAATTCCTGATCACTATATTGCAACCTATGTGGTCCTTGCAATGTTTTTGTTTTATTCAAATCTACCTCATATCTCCTGGCCAATGCCGTCAATTTCTCATGTGCTATCCTTGCTTTCCGAGTTACATCTTTGGCTATGAAAAGCAGCTCATCTGACCCATAAATTTCTATTCTTTCCAAAGGTAGACTTCCGCTAATCATTTCGTCTACTTCTGCTTTTAACCTTACTACGTCCAGCAACCTTGCCTGTACTGCACTTCTTAGTATTTCTCGACAAGCTGTGCCATTCTGCTCATCATAGTCACCACTTTGCTCTTGTGACTTGGTCTCTTCTATCGTATTCCTAAAGCTTGATCTGGTTTCGGACTTTTATCGTTCCCTGTCACCTGGCATTCTATCACTTTGATTCCTTACTGTCGGTGTCCACATCCTCACAGCTGACTGAGATTCATGCAAAGACCTTGGTCTGACTGGTCTCTCGTCCTCCTGTCTAAAAGAGGAGTCTGCAGTGGCTGGTAATGGCGTACTTGTGTCTAGTGGCCTTGGGAAGTGAATCTCTTGAACTCCGAACCCATTCCCACTAGCACTAGTTCCTTCTTCTCCTCTCGTCTGTACTGAACTTCCTTCTCTTACTCGGTCTGGATCATATACCGGTACTATAGGGCCAATGGTAACCAGTACTGTCAGGGAGTCTGGTAATCGGGTATTCCCTATGGGAGGCTGTATTGCCGCTCCCTAGGTTCCTGTGTAAATTCTCCCCACTACTCTCATGTTATTCTGATTCTGCGTTTCACCCCGTTCCACTGCTGAAGTTGATTTTCCCTCTTCTAAATCTGGATTAAATGGAGGTGGTCTCTCTGCCAGCAACCTATCTAACAGACTATCATCGGTATCACTGTCTTCTTCTTCAATCCTTGTTATCTTCCCACCTTTTATTAACAGTGGGTACAACCTATCTCCTTCGATCGTTTCCACTCTCCACCTTTTCTCCAGTGCGTCCCACCTCGCATCTTGAAAGGCCCTGATCGATTTCTTCACCCTTTCCTGGTTCTTATCTCTTTTCCTGTCATACGCTGCCCTAATCCATGCGTGTATCGCCTCGAACTGTGTTGGTCTAGGCAGTGGTCGTAAAGAAGCCATTATAGTTTTTAGCTGGTACAATACCTCTAACCTGAAAGTGCCATAGCGTGGGAAAGTCAGTTCTCCTTCCCCTTCTGTCATTTTATGCCAGTTCTCAAGCCAAATTATGGTATGCAATCCTACATTCGTAGCCATATAATGTGCCGGCGTATCCTCGGGAGGGGCTTCCTCTCCACCCCGGGTAACCACATGTCTGTCGCCTCTGCACAATTCTCGTAAAACTTTAAAACATTTCATGGTAAAGCAGATTTCTTTTCGCGCACAAGATTTCGTTTTACTTCCTGATTTCAATCCACCAATGCCAGCGCGGCTCACACCAACCGGCCTATCGCAGCGCGGCACCGACTGACGTCACTCTTCCTCCGCTCGCAGCAGTTCCCCTCCTTCCTACTTCACTCGTTCTCGCTCGCACATGTCCCAATCACACTCTGAAGTAACTGTCTGTACAATCACCTCTCTGACTATCGGTCCAGATGACCGAATAGCCTCTCGAAATTGTTGACCTCAATCTGGCAACCGTCTGTCCGCGAACGACCGGACAATCACCTCTGACACAATTGATAGGATCCAAACGCTCAATGTTCTGCACCCAACAACCTACGACCAGCGTCGGTTATTCACACACTCACACATGTGCTCCCTATCTTCAATGGGTTAATCAATGACGTCGCATGACTCCCACAACTTCTGGTCAACAATCTCAACTCTGGGTGTCTTCTACACCACAATATCTCTCGGCCCCGCGCACGCTCACGGTCAGATCCTCAATCACACAACTCTCATTCCAACTCCGCAAAACATTACACGACGAGCAAATACCGCAATCTAACAACCATCACTCTTTTCATACTCACTCTACCATGAACTGCTACTTCCGCCGCACCGTCACTCTCCGTCAGTTTTCAGCGACCGCCGACGTCCTCCTTTTGCGATCCACTGGATCACCATTCTGGGGTTCTATGGGGCAACTAATCTCTTATCCTAATCTAGATCTCCCCTTACTATCAGAGATAACCATCCTACTCTGCTACCAACTGATAACGCTGATTCTTATCTTATCTCTTTTAAGAATCTTCAGGTCGCCAGGATCTTTTTACCTGCTGAATAGTGTAAAGGGAAGATAATCCTTTTCAGACATACGACAAATTTTAGACTCCAGTTTACCTTAAAAGACTACTGACTCCGAATTCAATTTTGTGGATTTATTATAGCCAAGAATAATTGCACATGCAAGCACCTCAAAACGAGGTTAAAGAAATAGATGGGCACTAATACAAATAGCATCCTACGCAGGAGTCTCATCCGACTCAAGACAAGAAGAATCGTTAGCTCCAGAAGTATTAGACAAGCGATAACTGCTCCAATCTCTATATTATTCTTCATTACCTAAATAAGGAAAACCTATTAACTGTCCCTACTCTATCACTAAGGTGGCATACCTACTTAATGAATATACCCAGACAAGAGTAAAAGAAAAGGTGTCAGCTGTGAAGACTTCCTAAGAAGTACACTCACTCAGTACCTAAGCTCAGAATTTTAAGATGCTCCTTCACCAAATCCCTCTCTGTCCTCCTCTCTGCTCTCCTCTACCTCTTCTCTGCCCTCCACCCTCGGGGCACTATCCCTAATACAAAACCCAATACAATTAAACACGCCTATTGTTACGCCTCTTTGGCCAGGTCTTCTTTCTTGTACTTTTCCATCGAAACGGTTACTTCATCCTGGACGGTTGTGATGACCTTGAGTCCCAGGCACCTTCTCTGCTGAAAGTATCATCCCTAAATTCCATTGCACTCCCATCTTCATGCCTCCCATCGCTCTAACTTATGAAACAAAGAGCCCTGCAACAAAAGATATGTTCAACAGAAACCTTCTGCTTGTGTTAATTAAATCTGATTTCGGTGCCCAGAGAGCCTTTCCAAGAGAACCTTTTCTGTCTGCAAAATAAGCTAACATAAAAACAAATAGGCCTTTCCCTGTCGTATATGCAGTCAGGCCTTTACACAATTTAAACACACAAATCTTAATCATGTTTATAAGCATTGATTCATTGTATTTCATATGCAAAAGTGAACTACACGTACAACTTATATAGTACACGTTTAAACTACTGCAGCTCGATTACACATGGGCTGATTCATTTTATGCATTGGTTTACTCATGATTCAATTAAGCGTTTCATTTGCATGATTAAGAATAGCACAATTACATTTCTTATTCATTCTGATAACTGGGTTATAACTTCATTTTGCTAGCAATTCATGGATATATAGCTGGATATATGCGGGTGTGAACTATCAGTGATTATGATGCACCCCTACAAATTTTACAAGAACATGGCGCTCTATCACATTTGTTACATTTAATCCTGTTGAACTGTTTGTTATATGGCTTGATTTCCCTCATCAGTTTGATGCTAGGTTGAGGTCACAAACACTAAGTACACTTGAGTCATGTTCACTCTCCACACATCTCCCACTCAATCAATCAAATAATAAAACAGTCAATAAAACATTCAATCATTCAAGTAAACAATGTAGTAGTTGGCAGTAGCCCCTAAGCAGTATGTTCTGTTGAGAATAAAAGATTTTCTGATGTGGTGAGTTAGGTCATTACAAGTATAATTTTTGACACATTCTTGTCATGAGTAGTGTCATCCATAAAGTTGTGTTTAATATGTTATCCGTTCCAATTCATGACATATTTGAGGTTTTTGATGTATGAACCACACACATAAGTCAACAAATACATTCCAGACGCTGTAAAACTTAGCTATGTTATCTGATTGATACTGTAAGCCAGATGCAAATAAAAATAGATGTTAGCACAATGAGACAAAATTACATGCTTCTTCACAACATTCTGCAGCTTCACATCCATTTATGATACATGCATACAATCTTGAGTCATAGAACCTTTGAGAATTGTGAGTCACTGCAAATGTTTGACTTGTTTTTATTACATTGAAGCATATGCTGTTCATCAGCGGGGATGGGAGAATGACAGGTTATAATTAATCAAGACTATATATTCTATCTTCAAAACTGGTTCATACTGTACACCTGCATTGCTAAAAGCAGCTCAACGCCCTACACACAGGCTTCATATTTAACGCCAGTTTCTCTGCAATTTTATGTTATTTTCTTTCTACTAAACAAGTGTGGTATTTGGGAAGGAAAAATGTGGGTTATGTCATTGCGCAAAGGGGACATCCTGGTCTAATTCTTTCAAAGAGCTTTGCTAGTTAGCCTAAATATTCATGTTATAAATGGATGGCCTAAAGAAAGATGTATTTCTGCCCTAGTATTCCCGAGAAGTCACATGGTTGTTAATTACTCCACTTCATAACTGCCATTTTATTTTAAGTTGTAAAGATTTACCTTTTTGTGTGTCTGGTCTACACAAGTGAACCCTCTCTTTCATAGGACAAATCCAAATGATAGTGAACTTTTCAACCAAGCCCTAGACATCCAATTTTCAGAAGAGGCAGTCCCTGCAGATAACATTATGTCCATTTCAATAAGAAAACGCAAATCTAAATATTCTTTGTGGAATAAAAACATGTTGGGACCTATTCATAAACTGCACTTTTCAGTTTGTTTAGTACTACTAAAATAACACTACTCATTTACTAGAAAAGAATACTACTCATTTACTACAAAATGTTATTTACTAACATACATACAGAGACTGCTGCCTCTTATATGTTTTCTATATGGATATCTCCAGCCGCGGTCGCTGCAGGTAAGCGAGGTGGGGCGGTGGGGCGGGGTAGGGCAGGGCGGTGGGAATGTCATCAGACAACTGACTAGGATTAATTTTTTTATTTAATTTTCCCTATTCTGTCGTCTGTTGACTCTGCCCCTCCCTCTCACCGCACTTTCCTGCACCGGCCGCTGCTGGATATCTCCACCACGAATGAGGAGGTATCCACATATGTACATTGCGTTTTAGTAGTAAATGTGGAAGATACATGGTCAGTGACTGGAAAATAGAAATGTTTAGTACAAAATGGGAGTGGTTTGGGTAGGGCTAGTAAGGGTTTAGGAAGGGACAAACACCCACCCACAAAAGAGTCAGGCAATTGCTATTCACACTTTTAAAGTTGCTACAGCCAAAAAAGACCCAAAACAGTTGTAACTGTACTCCAGCTCTGTCATGGAGTAAGTTGCGCATCACACATGGCCACTTACAGTACTGCAATACACTCCCATAGAAATTATTGGAGGCAGCGACTTAAAATAAAACCCCATAGACAATACTGTTACAATAAATGAACTTATTTCGACTTTTATAAAGATACATTGATTTTATTTAATGTTAAAAAACATACATAATTAAAAAATATTGTATTGTAATTTTTGCAAACATTTCAAAATGCTAAATTCAATGTAAGTTTAAATGTTTTGAAAAAAAATAACTTAAAATTAAATCTACACATAATGTTTAGTCATTTCAATACACTGTAAATGAAAATAAACATTCTCTGTAGGAGAAATGTTTGGTTAAATAAATCTTTAAATATTTTACAATAAATCCATTTTTAGTACATCATTAAGACAATAGTGCTGTATTTTTTTAATTTTTTTATTTGTTCTAAATATATAAAGTTATTTTACATTGATATTTACCATTAGCATATTTTAAGTAATTGTGTTCAAATTTTAATAAATGTTTTTACTTTTCCCTATACTTTACCATAGGGAAATCTTCCCCCGGTGGCAGAGATCTCTCTGCCTGCATGTGAAAAATTATGAGCAGTAACTTGACACTTGTAAATTTGGCTTCGCCTTGGTTTCATAGGGTGGGGAATTGTAAGTCTACACTTTGTAGAAACTTTACACTTGAAGATGGTGAATAGCCCAAAAAAATAACGGTAAAACAAAGGGCCTGATTACGAGTTTAGCGGTCCGACCGCCAGAACACTGCAGCCATGGTGTTTATAAAATTGCAGCGCCAGCATTCTTCCGACCACCTTATTGCGAGTTTACAGCGGTGGCCACAGTGTGGCTTCGGGGATCTTGCAGCAATGATGATTATTTTTCCATATGAATCGATGCCTGTGTGAGCTTTTTGACTCCATATGTGACATTTGAATGATACATGTGGAACAATACCACCTACCCATTGCCAGAGTCTGGCCCATATGTGGGCAGTCCAGGCAATGGGACTATGGTACAAAAAGGACTCACCTGTATTTAGCCGAAAACAGAGTCGTAATCCTCAGGGTGAAGATGCTGCTGTGAAGGGGGGACCTGAAGAAATGGATCCACATCAAACTCTGACTGAAAGAACAGGAAAGGGGTAAGTACGCACCCCAAATCCTTTGTTTCTGCCGACTTGAAGCTGGCGGACACACCGCCATGGTCAGCTTCTCGAAAAGCCAACGGACTGCGGTGAAACTCCCTTGTACTGCCCTGTCGCAGCTGCTTTTCCCCGACCGCAACATCGGAGGTCTGCGGTGTGCTTGTGATGTCGGCGGATTAGCCACTGTCATCCAAATAAAATCCGTCCATCTCATAATACGGTGGTTGGACTGCTGAGCTCTCAGCCTTCAGACCTCGGGCACGGCAGTTCACAGACTGCCAAACTCGTAATAAGATCCAAAGTGTAAGAGTTAATTTACACATGAGTAAATACACATGTATATATTTACCTTTGTAAATAGACCCAAAAATTATTCTGAATGTAGAAGGGAAACTTCTTACCTGTTATTTGCATTCACTCTCTAGAAAATTATTCAACTTTGATGTAATTTGTGATCTGGCTCACTATTAAAAAATATAATTGCTTCCATTATTATTATGGGTGCACTGCAACCTGCCAAAAGAGACCACAGGAGTGTTGAAAAACACATATGCACAGATGACAAAAGTACACATAAATTCACAAGCACACATACATGCATACGGTAAAAGACACATAAACAGAATGAAATCACACACACACAGCAGCACTAACCACATATACTTGTGTACTTGCTTGCATTCAGAGACACTAGTGTACAAAGTTCAAACCATGAGTAAGGAATTTCCACTATGTCATGATTTTTCTTAGTTCCCCTACACACTCATCATGACACCAGATGATACTTCTTAATGTGCAACTGTACTCTACAATACATAGTACCTCCAGAGATTTGTACTTAATGCATTGAATAATATAAAATTACTTTTACAAAGAGTGATGATCTCAAGCATTTTCTAGAGATACATAGCTACATATGCCTAAATATTTTTTCCTGGGAAAGACAATTACTAAGGATTCTCTTCATAGCAGAAAGAGATGGGCTCTGCATGAGTAAGCTGTCTATTGGCATCTCTAAGGACACTTAAAAACAAGCATTGGGAAAGCCATTACCTTTGACTTTTGTATTGTGTGCAGACACACACAAACAAACACACACAAAGTTAAACAAATGACACCAATGCACATATTGTCATACGGCACATATATCCATCAACACACATACAGACACTCATCCTTACAGAACACATGCAGTCGCGTATGCACATAGACTAGCGAATGGGTACCAGTCTCATAAACCAAAATACATATGCTCTCACATGACATACTTACAGAGGCAAGATATATAGAGGCACACAAAGATTTTTATGGCGATGCACCGACATAGAGACTGTTGGACAGATGGATAGACAAATGGATACAGACATTATGACTTTTTCAATTTGTAGCCTGTCTCTATGTGGAAATCAAATTTAAGGTGGATTGAAGCATTGATTGCTATTGCCTATTCAATCCCCAACCTCTCTATTGAGAAATTATTCAAACTGCTAGATTAAATATTTCAGTCTTTGGACAGATACAGAAGATCATGGATAAAAAACCAAACACCCGAGACTCTTCACTGACATGACACTTGTCAACCAGTGAGGGGAGGTGCTGTCCCTAGCAGGATTAAAAAAGGAGAATTCCTTTAGGATGAGAACCATCACCCACCCTTAGGGGGCTTGCTTCATCATAGGGTCCCTCCTCACAACACAACACTCTGATGTGGTGTGGGCTACAACTCCTAAAATAGAAGAAGCTCTTGTAGATAACAGAAATGTGAATCAGGGGTTTAGGTGATGGTGCAGCGTGTAAAATGACAAAAGTGGGAACCAATAGTAGGTAAAAATTGTAATGTTAATCCTCTTTAATGGTAAAGTTGACTTTATAGACATAATTTCGAAAATGCCGCTTTCAGAAAGTTTGCATTTTCTTGCCTTAGCCTTTTTATGCCTGCAGGCTGTTCCTAGGTCAAATGACTGGGTATAGTTTGATTTTGTATATTCCTCCCAGACAGCCACAAAATTTTGGGATTTGGTGTGCCTGGACGGACCATCACTGGCAGGATAAGGGGGTGGAGCTGGGCACCGCCCCACTTGCAAATCAATAGTGTGTGTCTTGCCTTCACACAAAGGAATTCATACTTCCTCATTGTGACTATAGTCAGGCTGGGGCCCTGTCAGGGGAGGCAGGAAATTCTGAGCACTGCAGAGGGAATTTCTAGAAACTTCTCCTAGGTACCAGGTATATATAAAAATACTCTCAGATGGCTGCCTGCTGCTGTGGACTGCTGTGTATTTCAGAAGACTGCTTTGCACCACCTGGAAGGGCTGGTTTGCTGCCTGAAGCATACCTTGAACACCCAGAGGCCTGCCCTGCTGCTTGAGCACTGTTCTACCTCTTGAACCCAGGACTTGCAGAGGGATAGTTGGCTGGCCTCCTGATCAGAGCCTCAGGGACAGAACAGGCTCCAATCATCTTGAACCCACACCTGGACCTAACCTGAGTGAGTCCCAACCCTCCAAGAGGTGGCTCTAGTCATGGACCCTTGGCAGTTGTGCTAACGGTGCCCATATAGCCAAAATCCAAAACTTGGGACCCAAAGTGCATTGCCAGTCTGCCTGGCTTTGCAGCAGAACGTTCTTCTCCACAGCAGAAAATCCTGTTCAGCTGTTCTTTGCAGAAGGAGTATCCTGCCTCATGGAGCCCTCTTCAGCTACAGTTTGCAGCTTCAACCCGCTGAGACATTCAACTTCCAAAAAAGAGACTACGTTTGAACACAGAAATATTCATCGCAACCTCGTCCAGCAGCTCACCGAGATGACGCCTTCTCCTCAGACATCTCTTGCAGCTTTGCCCTGCAGAACTTTACCTTCTCAGCCATATTTCCACAAAATTTCTACCAAGTCCGAAAGTATGCACTGACCGTGCCCAAACCACTTCTTGTATCCAACATGAGCTCCATTGCAGTCTGACATATTTTTTTTCATTGACCCAGTCTTGCGTGACTAGATCACTGTGGGTTGGCGCTCTGGCCTTTTAGGTGCCAGTTTTTACCATAAGCTTTAAAAAATCATAACTCCTGTTCTACTGATTGGATTTTTGGCAATTTTTGTTAAATAATTTATTAAAATGTGTCCTATTTGTCTAAACGAATCTAAGGCATAATATAGGGCATTATTGAACTTCCCTTTACATGAGAGATAGGTCCATCAGGGAGCACCAAAGTGTGTCTAAGGGCCACACCACTCCCAGTCTGGTAGATTAGAGTGCCCAGGGAAATGGGATTTGTGTGGGTTTGCATGCTGTCAATAGACTTGTACTGCTGCTGAACCAGTGATAAGAGCAGTAGTACTTTGTTGAGGATGAGGATGTTGAGGAAGATGCACATGAAAAAAGGCACAAGAAGGATGAATTTTTGTTTAGGTTATTGCTTCCTTTAGCACTTCTATTTCTGCGGCAGAACCAAAGATCTAGAATCATTAGAAATTTAGCTTACTTACCATGTCAGCTAGGGTTAGCCATCTTGCCAGAGGGCCAAGCTTCCCTGTGAAAACTGAGATGGAAAGAAAAAGTTAGGCAAACACCTATCAACACATGACAAAAGGGACCCTCTCCAAGCTACCAGAGGTAAAGCACAGTTTGATTTAGTGACTTTTGTGGCTCACCCTGACAGGAATTGTGGCGGTTGTTTGAGTAGGGTTATCTCCCCACTCAACCAACAACAGAGTTTCTCCCAAAATGCTGTAGATGGGAATTTTTCTTTTATTTTATGTCTTATATATTTTTATATTGTTATATTTTATGTTTTCTGATGTCAGTTCTTAGGACGATGTGATCTTACAGTTTTCCTAGGCTGCAATTTCTGCACTCATAAGTGTAATTCAGTGGTTGTTTGGGGGTTTTGAATCTTTTGCCATGTTCTTTTGGTTGGAGGAGGCTTTTCAGATGACATACCTCCAGTTCCTCTAATATCACTGTCAGTGTATGTGGTTTTCACCTGTCTGGTAAAATCTCATCTGGTAAAAACACATTCTCTAAAATCACTCATAGACAGTACTAGGTCAGGCAATTTTAACAAACATTCTCAAAAAATAATCGAGAATACTGGAAAATAGCAACATTCATAATGAGATTGTAAGTACTGGGTGGCTAATTTAAGCATGACTTCAGGATTTCCATTTGATGTGTATCAATTCTTAGAAGGATCAGATGATTAGTAAGTGATGAGTGGCCGATATTTGCTGCCACTGAGGATGGCTGAGTGAGGAAGAACATTTTTTAAATGTAGTAACAATTACTGAGAATCTAGCAAAGTAGAGGATGCCGTATTTTTAATAAAAGTTTAGTCTTAGGACATACACAATGCATGGCACAAAATGGAACTGTAGAAAGTAGGCTAATGAGAAACATTAAAACTATGGGGCATCCTATGCACCACCAGAACATCACTTTTTTCGACGTTCCGGTAGCGCAATGCCCTGCACCATATTTACAAAGCAGCATTGAGCCACTTTGCATGGCTTAACGCCACTTTGTAAATATGATACCCTTTCACTCAGGTATCTGTGTGAAAGGGGCGTGCAATGGGTGTTGCTGTGGATATTCCCCCACAACACTTATTGCTATTTGATGCTGCCCCAGATTTACAAGGATGTGTAAATCTGAGGCCAAAAACTAACACCATGCAAAAGCAGGTGTTAGATTGCCGTAATGAGGAGAAATACTTTTATTTCTACTTGTTTTTGCTTTTTCTATGTGTTCTGCATTATTGATTGATTGCACATAAACAAACCCTTGCACTATTGTGCAATGGTGTCTGTGTTGCTGCTAGACCACAATTTTTAGTGCCAGCGCAAAGAAAAACACAGGGATGCACAGAGAACATATTGAAGCATAGAAGCAATGTTCCTGAAAAGCAGGGGTAAAGTTTAAAAAATGTAAGACTGTGTGTCATGTAGAGGCAGGAAATGTGAAGACCGCAATGTTCCTGAAAAGCACGGTTAAAGTTTAAAAAATGCAAGGCTGTGTGTCATGTAGAGGCAGGAAATGTGAAAACCACGTTGGTCTAGCAATATTCAAATACATTCTTTTAAAGTGTACTTGATTGAATAGAGAAGGATGCTATTCTTCCAAAGAGAGGGAAATGAGGGAGGAGAAGCTGTCGGTCGGGACTGGGAGAAAGGGATGATCAACCGGATCAGGGGATCTGATTGCTCAGAAGTGATAACCCCCACGCACCCAGATGGCTGACATGCTTCTTCTTTGAGCTCCACCTTATTAAACCGTCATCGGTACCCCTTAGACATTTTTAGTAACTCACGACACCACCCTACACTCACAATATCCTCACTTGCATTCACCATTATGGCAACCAACTCAGAAGATCTCCCCCAAAAAGCCCCCTTGACATTGCAGCGCTGGTCCAACAAGAAGGTGCCCAATGATGAAGCATGACACCCATCTGGGTGTGTGAGAGCTATCACTTCTGATCAATATTACACCCCGATCCATTTGATCAGCCCTTCTCCCCGTCTCCTTCCCCCTGTCCTGAGCAACAGCTTCTCCTCTCTCATTTCCCTCTCTTTGGAGGAACAGCATCCTTCTATGTTTAACCGTTACATTTAAGGGGCAAGGGTGCTGGACCTGATAATTACCTCCTTATCCCTCTATTTTCTTATAATACCCAATTGAATATATATTAAACAGTTACCCTATTCTTTTTTTTTAGACAGTATTTGGAACAAAATTCATAAGCAAGCAGAAAATAAGAGCTGGGAGGGACTTCAAGTATTTATTTGCTGCCACAGACTATGATTTTTGTAAGCCTCTAATAGTATAATTGTTATTTTGACATGATGACTTAAAAGTATACCCAATTCTTATCATTGCCATGCATTTACATGAAATCACCTATGGTCAAATATTTATAAAGCTTGTTGATGCCCATGGTGCAGTTATTAGCACAATTAAATCGGGGATTAGAAGAGGCTATTGGAAGAGCAAGGTCTTTAGATTTGTTTTTAAAAAGATAAAAAAGGTCTCCTGCCTGATGAAGATGGACAATTCATTCCACTTTTTTTGGATGCAAGAAAAGGCTCAACCACCTGCCCGGCTTCTCGTGATCCTGGATACCCTTTTCAAAGTATTATTCACTGGGGAAAGATTGTGTCTCGGAAAGTACAGACCCATAGCACTGGAATGGTGCACTTAAACATTTCCATGCAGAGTCTTGTGCACAAAAACAATAGGACTTAAATCGATTCCTTTTTCAAAACAGGTTGCCAATGTAGTGATCTCAAGAAAAAAGTCATTTAAATGGTTATGGATAGATTAGGAAACAGCTACCAGGAACATTTTGAACAATTTGAAGGCAAGCCAGTAAGTTTTTGGAGATTCTCAGATATAACAAATGTCCATAGTCCAACCTAGATACGATCATGGTTTGAGTAATCATTTTGGGACCTCAATGGGTAGGACTTTGGAAATTGTAAACAACATTTTTAAGATAGAAAAGCATGTCCCCACTACTTTGCTAACGTGATGAATGGCAGTGAATCGTATGTACTCAATAATAACTCACAGATTCCTTACTTTGGACACATTGGAGGTAGCAACATCCAGATCTGCAGGCCACAACTTGTTAGAGACAATTGAAGTGCACAAGTGGTGGCCTCATTCATGTGTGCTAGAAATGTGGCTTGACCTCCTGGTCCTGTGTGCCACTCTCCCTGCTATCTCTCCTGCCTGGCTCTTGCCGGTTGTTTGACTGTTCCACAGCCCCTAAGACCGCCGGTTCAGTCCCGCTGCCAGGTAACCACTGGGACATTTTGGGCTAAACTGTAACCTAATTGGGCTTATTGGGTCTAGTGGCCTTATTGGGTTCTTTGAATTTTTTGGGGCTTAGTTTGTATTTTACCTTTGGGGTTGGGTTTACTATAGACTTCTTGGTTGTTTGGCACCCTGTTTTGCCTCTGTTGTTTCTGGTTCCTGATTGGCTCATAGCCTCGCCCTTATGCCTCCCTGCCCCCCCTCCCACTCCCAGGACTACTTAAGGAGGCTGCTGCGTGGCTGCACAGCGGACACAATCTTTGAGCATGTTGCTGGCAGGACTAAGGCACGCCAAAAGCAAGCACGTCTGCACTCGTCCGTGCCTGGACCACGCCCAGCTCCAAGATCCCTGGCTCTTCCACTCCATAAAGATACACCGCTGCTGACCTCCGAGCCCTGGACCCCAGATGCACCAACAACCGCTGCTGCCGCATATCCTCGCACACCACCAGAGGATCGTTCTACTGCAGACACTGGTGCTTCACTTTCAGCACTGAAGCAATCAATGACAACAGTGACACCGCAATTGAGGCTGCATCCACTACATAGACTTAGACCACCACAACACAACTCCAGTGCATTCTACTCAATGCACATTCACTTGGTAAACACACCACGGTGATCTGGGACATGATTTCCTCCTTCACCGCGGAAGTCATCTTCCTTAAAGAAACTTGACTAAACCCTAACTCTGTACCAGACATCGCCACCACCATCGCCAATGGTTACAAGATAACACACCAAGACCAAACCAACAAGCATGGAGGTGGAATCGCCATCACCTACAGGGACACCATCCGCTGCACATCATCCCCTGATGACCGAACACCGGCAGTGGACCACCGCGACTTCCAGCTCCACATAGACGGAAATAGCACCATCAGAGGCACCTTTATCTACAGGCCCCAAGGACCACACCCCAGCTTCTGCAACTCCATCCCGAAACTCATCATCTTGCTCGCAATTGACTCCAAGCACCACATCTTCCTAAGGGACCTCAACTTCCACCTCAACGACACCAGCAATGCCAACTCCACTGACCTACTGGAGAGCATGAGCAACATCGTCCTCAAGCAGCTCGTCACCGACCCTTCCCACATCACAGGACACACGGTCTACTCCATCTTCACCTCCATCCACAAGGTCGGGTACATCCACACAACTCCCCTGGTTCGACCACCACAGCATACACTTCACCGTCCCAGGACCCACCCACACCGGCACTGTGACCCCCAGATCCACATGAAGAGACAGTAATAAGGCATCAGCAGACCAGTGGAATGACACTCTTTGCTCTCACCTTCCAGACCTTACACACAACCATGAACACGCAGCAAAGAGAATCTCCCAGTGGATCATAGAATGCGCCAACACCATCTCCTCTGCCAAGACAGCCAAGGTCATAGAACAAAACAAAAGAGCATGCTGGTTCACCGAAGAACTGCTTCCCTCCAAATGCAACTGCTGACAACTTGAAAGGATATGGCGCATCAATAAAAAAAAAGGAGATCGCACCGCCTTCGGGAACGCACTCAGCCAGGACCACCACCTCCTGAAAAAAACCAAGAGGACTACCCTAGCAGACCGCATCAAAACCAGCACAAACCAGAGCAAAGAACTCTTCACCATCGTCAAGGAGTTCACCAATCCTGCAGCCACCGAGAAAAATATCACTCCCCTCCCAGGAACTGTGAGACAACCTTACGGACGTCTTCTATGACAAGATCTCGCCACCTACGAAAACTTTGAATGCCAACCCTCCGCCGCAAACAGCATCAACTAGCTCACACCCATGAACACAAACCCCAAACACCTTCTCACCCATTGAGAACTCCTCACAACGTAAAAAACCATCTCCATCATGAACGTCATGCTCTCGAAAGCACCCACGGACCCATACCAACACCATATCTTCAACCTCGGAAACAAAACTATTGGTGATGAGCTCAGGAAGATCCTGAACACCTTCATCACTGCAGCCACCTTCCCTGATGACTGGAAACATGCTGATGTGAGGCCCCTCCTGAAAAAAACAGCTGCCGACCCAGCTGAATTTAAGAACTACTGACCCATCTCTCTGGTTCCCTATCCAGCAAAAGTCTTTGAGAAGGCAATCAACCAACAACTCACCCAACATGTAGAAGACCATAACCTCCTGGTCCCCTCCCAATCTGAATTTTGAGCTAACCACAGCGCCAAGTCAGCCCTGATCGCAGCCACCAATGACATCAGAGCCCTCCTGGACCACAGGAAAATAGCAGCCCTCATCCTCCTGGACCAGTCTGCCGCGTTTGACACAGGCTCCCACCACCCCCTGATCAACAGACTCCACCACATCGGGATCCAAGGAAATGCCCTCAAATGGATTGCATTGTACCACACCAGCAGAACTCAAAGGGTCCGCCTCCCACTGTCCACCTCAGAGCCCAAGAAGATTATCTGCAGAGTCCCCCAAGGATCCTCCCTCAGTCTGACCCTCTTTAACACCTACATGACCCCTTGGCTGTTAAAGTCAGATCACACCGACTCAACTTCATCTTCTATGCCAATGACACACAGTTCATTCTCTTACTGTCAAATGCCCCTCCACCATGAAAGCTAACTTCCACAGATGCGTGATGAATGTCACAGACTGGATGAATGACTACTGTTTCAAACTCAACAGCAAAAAACCTGAAGTCCTATACTTTGGGAACAACACCTCACCATGGAACGACACAAGGCGGCCTGCAGAGCATGGCACACCCCTGCACCAACAGACCATGTATGCAACCTTGGCATCATCCTTGATAGCAAGCTATCCATGAAGAAACAAGTCAACGCAGTCTAATCCTTCTTCTTCCACACCCTTCGCATGCTCCGCTTGATTTTCAGGTGACTCCCGGTGAACACCAGAAGGACCCTTGCGCAGGCCTCATCACCAGCAGACTGGACTACGGAAACATGCTCTATGTAGGAATCACCGTATGCCTCTTGGAGAGACTCCAAACAATACAGAAATCAGCGGCATGACTCATACTTGACCTCCCCAGAAAGACCCACATCACACCCCATCTCAATACACTACACAGTCTCCTGAAACAGAGGAGATGACAGTTCAAGATGCTGACCCACATCTACAAGGTCCTGCATATATCAACAAATGCTTGACATTCCGCCAACCGACCAAACAGCAGCGATCGGTCTCCCTCTCCTTCTCTGACACCCCATGAATCCATCTAGCCAACAGCTGATGATGCTTCTTCCAGCACCTGGCATACAAAGCCTAAAACAACCTCCCGCTGCACCTCAGGATTGCACCATCACTCCAGCAATTCAGAAGAAAACTAAAGACCTGAATGTTTGAATGTTCAAATCTCCAAACAGCAGCTAGCAGCTTCAGTGCCTTGAGACCCTCACAGATCATTTGCCATGCTCTATAAATGAGTGATTGATTGATTGATTGATTGATTGATTGATTGATAGGCGGTGGCACCCAAGAAGGACATGTAGATATTAAATGAGATGTGGCTTAGTAAGGACCCTGAGGAAAACCTTGCTCTTGATGCAGATGACAAAGAAAAAAAAAAGAACTTTGTTGTATTAGCTAAAAAAAAGATGCTAGTCATTTAAGGGTCAGATAAGAGACTCCAATCATTAAAAAAACACTCAATTAAGATAGAATGTGCAACAGTGTCAAAAGCTGCGGGCATATCTAAAAGGACAAGGGCCACTCAGTCTCCTGCTCAGGTTGTCTCTGGCCACCACCAAGTCCACTTCTGTAATGTGGTTAGCCCAGAAGCCTGATTTAGAGATGGCCAACACGTGGTTAGTTTAAGAATTGTTGTAACGTTGTCTATTTATCCTTTTGCAAAAGTTTTGCTGGAAAAGGCAGCAGAGAAAATGAATGAAAATTGGACCACCCCTTAGGGTCTAATTGGGTTTGTCAAAAGAGCTCTAGCATGTTTGTAATTGTTAAGGTCTGTGTTGCAGAGGGCGGTTAAATGAGGAATTGGCCACCCAAAAGCAGGAGCAAAAAACTTGCAGAGCTATGGATGAACTATTTATATTGACTAATGAATGAACTATAGATAGTCTTACCATCAACATGGCATGAAGTCCTCCAGTCTCACGCTAAGGACTTACAGTGAATCCTTGTAGCACGTAAACCCTATGAACACCACCATGACCTAAAATGCTGTGTTACAACTATCATTTCTACCAACATTTTAATTTTGTGATATACACCTTATTAGATGATAAATTAATTAATATTCATACCATCATCAACCAGTTCTCATTTATAATAATCAAATTCAGGGTGAACAAATAAAAATGTATAGGGCCTGATTCACAGAACTAACTTACGTCAAAATCCTAAACTTACAACAATTTTGGTATTCACAGAATGAACTTACACATTTGGGTATTCACAGAATGAACTTACAACAATTTTGGTATTCACAGAATGAACTTACACATTTGGGTATTCACAGAATGAACTTACAACAATTTTGGTATTCACAGAATGAACTTACTCATTTTGGTATTCACAGAATGAACTTACAACAATTTTGGTATTCACAGAATTAACTTACTCATTTTGGTATTCACAGAAGACACTTACTCATCAATGAGTAAGTGCCTTCTGTGAATACCAAAATGTGTAAGTTACACAAAATGTGTAAATTACACAAAATGTGCAAGTTACACAAAATGAGTAAGTTACACAAAATGTGTAAGTTACACAAAATGTGTAAGTTACACAAAATGTGTAAGTGTCTTCTGTGAATACCAAAATGAGTAAAATTATTCTGTGAATACCAAAATGAGTAAGTTCATTCTGTGAATACCAAAATGGTAGTAAGTTTAGGATTTTGTCGTAAGTTAGTTCTGTGAATCGGGCCCATAGTATCTATTTGTTATTTGAAGACTAAGGGACAGATTTATATATAGATGGATGTCCTGCCGTTCCGCAATGGGAATGGAGTAAACTGGTCGTCAAATTTATCAATGACCACCAAGCAGGCGGTCATTCATAAAGCATTGGCAATGCATCTCGCTGTTTGGTGTAGGGCTGCGTCAGTGTAACAGTTTTATTTTTTCTATTTTCAAAAAGAAAATCCCGAAATGAGATTTTCTTGAAAATAAAAAAGTAATGCTCCTCTCACCATGGGAGTCATCTCTCATCACAGGGGGAACATTATTTGGTTTTTACTGTCCTTCAGCACCAGTGTTTGCTTGGCGGTGATGGACAGTAAAAAAATGGCTACATGGCCACCCATTCTGATTCCGTGGGTGGACATGTAGCCATTTCTCCGATGGCCTGATGGAGTGGTCACCATCATTTAAATTGGGCAAGCTGACCTTCATGTTGACAGTATTTACAGTCAGTCGCCGTTGCGAGTATACATACTGGCAACATTTAAATCATGCCCTAAGCCTTTGGCAAGTCATTTGGCTGCTACGTACAGTGTCATTTGGCATATAGCGATTGGCCTGCATCATGCTCTGTATATTGTCTACACCAGGCATAGCCTTTGTTCGTACCCGGTTAATGCTGCATACATAGTCATAAGACATACCTTTTTAAAGGAGGAACAGTGTGTGGCCTTTAGCCACAAGGTTGTAACTGCATAACGGGATATAAGATACCGATTCACTAAGCATACAAAGGGGAAGGGTAAATGCCATAAAAACCTTGTGCAAGTGCACTGAACATATATGCGTAAACAATGCACCACATTGTGCCATATTTACAAGGTGACGCATCTAGGCAGATGCGCCACATTATACCTGCGTGAGGTATAATGTATTCGTGGTGGGCGTTCCCATGTATAAAAGGGTCATAGAAGTGTTGCAGTGAAATCTTTGAAATTTCACTCCGACACTCTTAGGATGCTACTGCGTCAAAACCTTACACCTGCCTCATGGCAGGTGTAAGTGTGACGGAGTGCCATAGGCACAGGCCTACCCCATGCATTACTGTAGTTGCGTGACTTTTGCACCGACAGATATGTCAGGATTCCTGGCGTATCGGTCATTCCTTGTGACATTGAGCACCATACATTAAATTTGGCGCATCCATCGTGTTGCAAGGAGGGCGCAGTGAAAACTGTTGCATCGCTGTTTTATTGCAGCGATGCAACAGTTTGAGGCCCTAAGTGGTTTTTCCACTACTTGATGTAAGTACTGGTCATTTCCTTAGTGTGCTAGCCACTGTGCATGTACTTCAGCTATGCCATGCGTCTACAATTCCTGCCCTCCGTGCCTGCACATGAAGTCTGGACTTCATGCCTCGAGGGCATTCTGGATGATTGCAAAAGTATATCACATACTGCATGCAAAACTAGCATGAAAAAGCTCACAAGTAGAAAAAGGTTAGACAAAAGGCAGAAGAGGCACAGTGACAATGACTAATAGCAGAGAGTTTTAACAAGATTGGCCTTAGGAAGGGCCACTGGAATAATGTGGCAGGGTAGGATCAAATTATACAGCAGACCTGTCTAAATTATGCAGCAAAAAAAGCCAAATTATGCTGCATAATGTGGCACATTTTGTGATAGTATTACCTCATTATTTTGTCAAATTTAGACGTTAAAACTATCTGGGCAAAAATTTCACCTCATTAGTACCAGTTTGAAACCCAAATACAGCAATAAGCAACAGAAAGTTAAGCAGGTAAACTTTGCAAAGGGACTATCACTGAATGGCAACACGTGTCACCGCATTTTTAGAAACCAAACACTAGTTTAGACCAGAAACTATTTTTTTTGTTAAAATATGCAGCAGATGATGGCTTATGTTGCAATTGTAGCAAATCCATAATTATACGGAAAATGCCAGAGCTGCAAAATTGCGTAATTTCTGTGGCCCGGTCATTAGGGTATATCTACACAGAATCCGCCCAGTCGAGATGAAAGAACAATATATCTCAACCATTCTATAACTTTAGATCATCAATGCATCATTGGTATTCATGCAGCGGGGCATTATTTGTACAATTAATCGAGTCTGTGTACACATCAAGTAGCACCTACGAGGATTTCAATTATAGTGCTTGCAAAAGAGTTGCAGGTTCTAGGAGGAATAATGTTGGTACATGAGTTTTTTTTTGTGTGTTATTTAGATTTGAAGCCTGTACTGATGGAAGCACCAGCCAAATATGAGAACTTGCGAAATGTACTCTAGTGCATCACGAATTAGCTACCAGAGAGGAACTGGCTCACTAGAAAAGCCTACAATTAATTCTGTCCTCAGATTCCATGCCATTGTCTGTGAAATGGAAATACCCATAACAAAGCTCACAAACCCATTACAATACCTTAATTTTTCCGCTCAAGAATGAATACAAAACACATTAAAAGGCCATAACACCACCCATTCCACAGCTGGAAAACACATACATGAAACCTGCAATTCAGCTTCTTAATTTCAATGCAATCTTTCATTCGTATAGAATCCTACTTTCACCATCTTCCTCCTTTTGGAACTGGTTTGTCACTTTCAGGTTACATCGCCAATCTATGGGGCATATTAGCAAGGGCTGGCGATCAAATTATCGCCGCTTTAGCGTCCGTTTTCGGGTGAAAAGCGGCGATAATTTTATCGCTTTATCAACAAGGACACGCTAGCGCGTGTATTGCTGACTTAGCGCCCGTTCCCATCACGCCTAACTTCGCATCGCTAATGAGATGCAAAGTAGGCGTGCCTGACTAAACTGCACGGGTAAACTTCGCTAAGCCAGCTACGCGATATTTACAACATGCCCCGGACCCGCGAAGCGATATTCAAATTTCGCGCTAGGCACCCCTTAACGCTGGATTCTAACGTCTGGTATTTTCTTGACTACACTATGTTTACTTTGGGAGGTGGATTCTAGGGTTGAGGCCACAGGGCCCTATCATCGAGCTTATCTCCATTTTTGCTGGATTATCGCTGGTTCTCCAGCGATGTTGCCCCATATCGCCGGCTATCGCTGGGAATATTATCGCCAAAGCGATAAGCGTTGTTGATACAGCGCTAGCCTGGCGATAATTTCCTGCGATAGCCGGCGACAGTAAAAAACGCGCTAAGCGCGTTCAGCGATGATTATCGCTGCGGCTTGCTAATATGCCCCTTGGTTTTCCAAGAATTAGATCACATTGATTTTGCGTAATGCCACACCTTACATTGACCAACCTCTCAATATTCTACCAATGTTTCTATTCTAATCCCACACTTCTTCCACAAGCCTTGTCAAGGCACACTGGTTCTTTACATTTACTTGATTTTTAGCGGCATTACCAGATTCTCACTATGAATGACACAACTATTACACTGTTGTTTTCATCATACTGTTGATTGTATTTGTCTTGAGTGTTACGATGATTTTATCATACCATCTATAGAGCCCACATCTTTTTTTGATCGCCCCATGACCACATTAAGGCCACAAAACTGTAGCAGCCTTCTGCTTCATCAGACCTCATAAGGAGATACATCTATGATTATGCATTATGTTTACAATGGCTGTAGCTGTCTGGTATATCCGAAAACATATAGAGAGAAATAACTTGCTGACCTGTGAAGTGGGAAATTCAGACATCAATAGGAAACACTTTAGAGGTTTTTTATGTATTTTAGTGGCACCTTTATGGATTGGACTTTGTAAATAGATGCCTCAGATTACATAACTTTAAAATAGAATATTGGAATTGTACTTTAAGTAAAAAGGTCTACATTAACACAGATGGGAGTGGAAACATTTGTGGTTTAGGCTGTCAGTAACTTTTTTTTTTTAAGAACAAATTTTATTGAAATGTTCAGTACATCAAGGCCAGACAGGTCCTTGCATGAATGCACAGACATAAGGCTGCAAGTCTCGATAGTACTTGTAATATAGAATAGACAAACATAAAGTACAGAGAAAAGAGACCCCCTTCTATAGCTCAGGCCCCTATGATTGTACCTCTATCTCACTTAGAGCCTCAGCAGGCTGCAAAGGCGGTAACTCTATATCTCGAAAATCTGCACAACCCTGCCAAATCTTGGCATGCTTCTGCAGGCAGCCCCTCACCTGGAAAACTGCAATCTCTAGCCCCATGCATCTATCCATGGCTGTCTACCAAACTCCCACCGAAGGCAGTGACTCCACTTTCCAGTTCTCTGCTATGTCCATCTTGGCAAAAGTTAGTCTCAAAAACAGGAAATGCTGTTTATAACGATTTCCCCCTATCCCCTCTGTACTGTGGAGAAGGATCAGTTTGGGATTGAGAGGGATTTTCCTCGGCAGAACATGGGCAAGGCAAGAGGTCACCCCTTCCAGAAATGCTGCAACACTTCGCAACTCCAGACCGTGTGAAGAAAGGTCCCCTCCTCCACTCCACATCGGAGAAACACATGGGACAATATTACACCCATCCTCCATAGCCAGTGTCTGGTATAATAGGCCCTATGCAGATACTTGAATTAAATCAAATTATGTCGAGAGGAGACGGCTGCACCACGAGGGGCCACCAACACCTCCGTCCAATTATCATCGTCCGAGTCATGTATGTCACTTCCCCAAGTCGTCCGTAGGGCGGTCAAAGTATTGGGACTATGTGTAATCAAGTTCTGATAAATTTGTCTGATTTTGTGGGCACCTAAGTCGCCCATTAACAGCCTGCCTTCCAGTGGGCTAAACTCAGGCAGTTCCTGCAAGTTCCATGTGTATGGGGATAAATCATGACGGAATTGTAGGTATTTGTATGAATTGGCTGCGATAGAGTTGGTATTCGTCTTGTAACTGTTGGAAGTATTTCAAGACAGTACCCCTCATGACATCGTCCAACCTGGAGAGGCCAATTGTATCCCAGTCCTTAAACCCCGGCAGCGCAGACACCTGCCTGAGAAAAATTCCATGCACCAGCGGGGTCCCCCACATCAATCTCCCTCACCAGCCCAATCGTTGGACAGTCTGCCTCCATATCCATATGGCCACACAGGTCGCTGGGGCAAGATGCTACATACCCATATGACTATAAAGGAAATCTAGAAGCGACTAGTTGCTCGTTGCCCACATGTCTACACCATAAGCTGGATCGTCCTGGTCACTGTACCACCAATCATTAATATTAAGTAGGTGAGAAGCAGAACAATATGATTGTATATCGGCCGCTGTGATCCCTCCATAGTATGTGGACTAAACACATGTCTGAAAAGCCATGCAGACGGCTCCTCCTCCCCACAAGAAGTGGTTAAGGACCAAATTGTCCTGACAAAACCATGATCCCGGTATGTTATGGGGTAACTCCAGAGCCGATACTGCACTCGTGGCAGAGTCACCATCTTGGCGGACCGGCCCGGCAACGACAAGGGCAATGGGGCCCACACTCTCACCTCCTCTTGAACTTGAGAAAACACAGGGCCTATATTGTGAAGCCACAAGGCGGCCGGATCATGGGAGATATAAACCTCCAGGTATGAGAAGCCATCAATAGCTCGCGACATGTCTGATGCCCAAGCCATCCTACTCTGAACACCACCCACCGGAAAAATGACAGATTTTACCAAGTTCATGTAAAGCCCTGATGCTTTGCCAAATACCCTCATGATCTGTAATATCCATGGGCTAGAAAAGGCAGGAGCCGTAAGAAAGAACAGGGCATCCTCCGTATATAATGCAATCCTATCTGATACTTCTGCAGACCATTCAAAATTGCCCACCAAGGGGACCCGCCTCACCCAGGCAGCCAACAGCTCCATAGCTAGTGCAAACAACAGGGGGGACAGCGGGCACCCCTGTCTAATGCCTGGTTATATAGGGAAAGGATCAGAGACAGTGCCCGCTACCTGAACGGAAGCCGATAAGTCAGTATATAGGAGGCAAACATAGGAGAGGAATCAAGGGCCCAGAATAGGGGCCTGTAGGAGGGTAAACGGATAATCCCAGCCTATTGAATTGAAGGCCTTATCAATGTTGTGCAATAAAATGGCTGCCAGCTTCCCCAGGCAAGACACCTTCGCAAATGCATTATGAACATGGCAAATGTTATGGTGGGTAGACTACCGGAGCATAAAACTGGCCTGGTCCAGATGGACCAATTCGGAAAAATAGTGATGGAGTCTATTCGCCAATACCTTAGCAAGCAACTTAACCTCAACATTGAGAAGTGAAATTGGCCGATAAGAGGATGGTTCTCCTGGTGGACGACCTGGCTTATAAAATACCACAATCTCCGCATGTAGCCAATTTGTCAGAAGGGTCCTTATATCTAAAGCCTCCTGAATCACACCCAGTAAGTGTTTCCCCATCTGGGGCATATACGCCTTCAGGAACTCACATGGGAACCCGTTAGGTCCCGGTGTTCTACACGGGCGAAGGCCTGCCAACGCCCCAGCCAATTCCCCCTCCATTATTGGTTCGTCAAGCTGTTTATGGGCAGCATCAGACATGGGTCTGGGAGGCATGGTACGTACAAAGTGGATAATTTGGCCAAGAGCAAGGACCTCCCTTCGGGCATATGGAGTTCTATAATACGTTGCAAAGGTCTGGGCCACTTCTCGAGGACTGGACTGTAATAACACCATCGACATCCCAGATCACCGGCACCAGCATAAACATCCGTACTACCTGGCAAAGATGGTGTAAAATCTTACTGGACTTGTTGCAACACTGATATCCGACTCTGCGCTGCCTGCCAAGCCTGCCTAGCTTCATACAAAAGCAGCTGTTGCAATTGTTGCTGACTTAAAATAAGTTGATGCCGGGCAATCGTCCACCATCTCCCCACGCTCTAGTCTCCAAAACCTGCAGCTGACCCTCCAGCTCCGCTATCTTTGCTGTTTTGTGTCACCATTCTCCGGCACCCAAGATAATGTCTGCTCTCCCTAGTGTGGGTTTCAGAGTCTGGCACAGGACGGTGCCAGATGAGGCCGCGTCAACATTAAAAGAGAGGTATTCAACCACCGACCAGTTAATCAGAGACCTATACGATGGGTTATGCAGGTGCCAAGGTGACATGCACCACTGAAATGGGAACCAATATGGGCCAATATTCAAGGTGAGGGCCAAGGGGGAATGATCTGACAGCCCCCAAGGCAAAATCGCCACTGCCGAGACTATGGACCAGAAAGGAGGTAGTCTAACTGGAAAAGGACCCATGGACGGCCGAGAAAAAGGTATAGCCAGCTTCCACTGGGTGATAAGCCTACCATGCATCCACCCACCCCAGAGAGGATGTCAGGAGGTGCAACTTAGATTCACTGGTGACCAGTACACCTCCTGCTGCTTGCCATCTATCAACCTTCAGCACTAGCACATCATTCCTGTCCCCATCCAGCATGGATAGCACCTTCAGTAATTCAACCCAGAGGCACATAATTATATCCAGAAATGCCTCCCCAAAAGGAGGCAGGCGTATACGCTGCCCAAAGACAGCAACTGCTCATAAAGGGTCCCCGTCACAAGCGTGTACCTCCTGCCCAAAACTGTTCATAACTTGGTGGGCCTAAAGGGAACCCTGTGGTAATTAAGAATCGGCATGCCCCTGGAGCCCCCGGTAAACCCCAAGTGAAATATCTGGTCAAACCAAAACTCGCCAGATATGGTGCCCACGATCCCATCAAGTGTGCCTCTTGTAACATCAATATGTCTGTCTTCAGTCTCTTTGCCTGCTTTAGAACTGCATCATGTTTGACTATGTCATGATACAGACACCACTATTGGGATCATGTAAAGCCATCTAAAGTCAGGAAGGAAACCATACTGGATCAGAATAACCGAGACTCATAGTGTACACCTGTCTGTGCCAACTTCCAGACCAACAGAGTCACCCCCTTCTCCCCACCCTATTACCATAAGGAACCAGAAGTATCAGTTGCGGGGGTGTCCCACTGAGACCCCAAAGGGGGCCCCAGAGGAGACTAAGTCAATGAATCCCCATATACTTATCCCCCCCAAACATTTACCATGGGAAGCCTCAGGGGAAAAAAATACTTCCAGGGAAGCTGTCAGTCCTGTAATGTCCACAGAACCATGACAGACCACTGTCCATCGCCCAGGTGGTACAGGCAGAGGCCAAAGCCATAACCTGAAGGGAGCAGCCCCTGCATCAATGACTCATGCTGTATGTCAATGATCATCTCCCTGACTCTGGCTTCGCCAATTGGAGCGAGATCGATGACGGCGTTTCCCAATAGATTTCTTGGCACAATTCCATCTATTGCTTTGGGAGGAGTCAGACTCAATAGGCAGTGGCGTATGGGGCTGCACACATATTGTTTCATCTACCAACGTAAAAACCGCCTCAGGGGTGTCGAATAACAGAGTCTGTGAACTGTAGATGACCCTCATTCATGCAGGGTACAGCAGCATGTATTGAACGTTTAACTCTCTCAGTCTGTGATTCGCCGCCTTTAAGGATTGACATTGTTGTTGTACAATCCTAGTATAATCCGGGAATATCATGATTACATGAGAGCTATACATGATTTTTTCTTGGCCCAGGCAAATTTACGGGCAAATATCACCGGCCGAGGACGCGTACCCTGGGGAGGCTTTCTCACTGGTGCCCTGTGCGCCCTCTCAACAACAAAACAAGGGGACAGGGAGCACTCAGGCACAATGGATCGCAGCTACCGTGACAAAAATATTTCCATTGAGGTGCCTTCACACCTCTCTGGGAACCCTACAAATCGCAGGTTGTTGCGGCTGGCGTGGCCCTCTGCGTCCTCCCCTTGTGCAGCCAATACTTTGGTCACCACCATCAGTTTGTTGACTTTGTGTTGGAGAAATGTCACAATGTTTTCAACAGTTGAAACCCTGGTCTCCACTTCCATTATGCAATCCACTGCCTTCCGGAGATTTTGCTGCAATAGGGTAACTTCGGATCCAACAGCCCCTATCTTTGGATCAAGCATGCTGTGCGACTGTGTGATGGCTGCCAGCAGTGTAGGGTTGTCAGGAACTGAGCCAGCAGTCGCTCCTCCCTCAATGGCACTAGTCCCGGCGTTTTTGTATTGGTCCATGGTGCTCTGTTTTGTTATGGAGGTGGAAAATTTATCTTTCATCATGCTGCCTCATGGTGAGGCTTCTGGCCCTGCAGACCCACAGGCTGCTCGCTGTGTCTGCAGCGGATGGTCTGAGCTGCACCGCTGCATGGTATCGTTAGGCTGCGATCCCTCACCATCAATGCTCTCATAAAATCTCTGTGCCACCAAATGGGTCTTAGTGGACCCGACCAGTCTGGGGCCACAAGCCGCACCAGGACCTGGCTTGTCCACCTCCGCAACCCCAAGATCAGCTGCAATGTGGTCCCCCCTAATGAGATCCATCGCGCTGGACCACTAGCCAGTTTGACACCCTGTCTATGGGCAGCAAGGGAAGGGCTCTTGTCCACCAGCTCTGCCCCTCCAGCCAGAACTGGGCTCTCCAAGCAGCCGGCCAGCATCAGACCTCAGACCCCCATCACACTCCCTACAGGCCCCAGGGGGTTCGCGGGTGGCTAGCCAGCCACAGCTTTCACCAATAGGGACTGCAGCCTGCAGGCGCACACGCCACTGCCACTCACCACCCGGTCCGGGCAGCCACACACAAATCTACAGGAGACGGTAAACTCTTGCTGAGGCTGCACTCCAACTTGGTTTCTACCAGGCGGCCGCAGTCTCCAGCATCCCCGAGGACCGGCACAGGCCCTGCACTGGACTAAAACATGGGACTCCTCCATTGCAGCTTCCACCAGGAGCCGCGGCCTCCGCCCAGCCACCCACAGCGTAACTCTGACAAACGCCGCACAGGCCCAGCTCAGCCGAGACCTAGCCCCAGAGAGCCAGCTGACACCACAGGCCCGCTGCATTGCAACTTGGAGTAAATGGGGCTGCGCCAGTCCTCAGGGCGTCCAGGATCATGGCGGGGAATTTGTATATTGTGTGGGCATGATGATGACAGATAATGAGGCCTGACTGCTGGGAGCGCATTCAGCTAGCATCCGCCATGATGGCTCACCAGGCCACGCATCCTCCCGGTCAATTACTTTTTAAAGGTAAGAGTGATGGGTATCGAAGAAATATCTTGCTGAATATGATTTCACATCTTCTTCACAATGCTGGAGAATCCTTATTTTGTTTTTTAGGCCTGGCTTAACAGTGGAGCTATATTGAAATAACAATAGTTAGCATTTCTTTAAAATGTATGTAGAGTGCGGTTACACTACCCAGAGGAGTTTGCATCTCTCACTTGCTACTGGCTGTTTGCAGAATCATTCCAGCTTCTAGGAAAGTCATCCTGGAATGCATGTGGGAGTACATTACATCTGAAAGTACATTCCATTAATTTCTTTATCCTCCAAATGATCTTGATATAGTTTTTTTCCCTGTTTTTTCATAACCAAATTTTATTAACTTTTCTGTGTGTAATATACAACACAACAGTATCATGCCAATGTACTTGAAGTGCCCCTCTATTATGACAGCCGACATTGCATAACAGAACATATTTTAGAGGTCAGCACCACTGAGTGCTGAAGCACTAGGGATAGTACAGTCTCTTTGGAGTTCCAATATGTCTTAATAACAGGGGACGACCACACCACATGGTAAAAGTCCGCCAGAGCCCCTGGTTAGTTAAAGCAGTTTGGTGAGGCTCGTCTGTTTGATTGCCACATGTGTTAATTAGATGGCAATTGGCACCCATCAACAAATTCTCCAAAGTAAAGTTAAAGGTTAAGAAAAAATAGAAAAGTAGAAAATTTGCAAAAGATCTCAGCTATCAGCGTGTCAGAGGTAAACTAATTTTATAAGGGCTCACCTAGTATCATATCAGCAGTGTCTAAATTTGACTCCAAAGTCTCTAGGATATGTAAGTTGAATTCTGAAAATAAATATCACAACTCTAAGTTAATCCAAATTTCTCATTGTACTGGTAATGCTCATTACATTCACCCAAAATCAGCTCTTTAGCCACAATTGTAGTGACAAACCCATTACGTATTGGGTGTATCTGCTCCTGTCTCACCCATCGCGGATTTCAATGACAACCCAAGTGCGGCTGATTTATCTTACGTACAGGACTTATGTGAAAGGAGCAGCACAAAATTATTCAACAGCAGTGTATGCATCGGCATACTGAGATGCTGCCATCTTATTGCAGGTTCATAATTTTAATAGCTAGTCAACATCATGCTATTTTCACCAAATGCAGGTAACTTCTCTGATTGACATATCAAGTAGGCATCACTACATACCAGTCACCGTAGGTGCATTCATATTAGAACATCGAACTCCAACACATAGGCTGAATAATAGCAGAGGAGCTTTTTAGTAATTTGAGTACTGGAACTACAGTACTCAAGAAGACAAGTAAAATAGAGGGCTTGAAAGATACATTCTAAAAACTAGAAAAACAAAAAATTTATGAATTGTCCAAATGGTGGGGCGATGTAACTTTGAAACAATACTTGAAGTTAAATAGGATTCCGAGAGGCCTCAGAGCACAAATCTTTCCCACATATGACCTACCTAGATGAAGAACTTTTATTACAGTGGGAGAAAGAACTAACAAATGGTTCCATTAATTTTTATTGAGATCTTAATTGTCAATGCAGATATGAAAATAACTAGATACCAACTAGAGATTAACGACTTGGAGAAAGAGATACAGGATATGAATCTTCTTGATCCAACTCCAAAACATTATGATATTCTTAATGATATACTCTGCAAACACCAAGAGGAAATCAAAATGAGAAAGGCTAGGAAACTCAAAAGAGACGAGAATGAATTACTTTTGAGAGAAAGTTTGGTTATTGTAATTGTAATTGCATTCATATAGCGCTTAGGAGTAAAGTAATAAATATAAAGCTATATAAGTACATGGAAGATATATATATTACCTACTGGCGGTCGCCAGTAGGTAGTTATAGTTAGGACCTAGTTTCCATAGGAAAAGCGTTTTTTGATTTGCCAATATCATTGGCGCTGTTTGACGAATATTCGCGGAATTTTCAAAACTAATGGGGCAGACCGGTCAGCTCCTGTCTTGAAAATTTCGGGGTTATTCGTTAAGGGGGGGGGGCGAGAAAAAAGAGGGGTCCCAAAACACGTTTTCCCCATGTTAATTTCTATAGGAATTTTAAAACAGGTTACAGCCCGAACTGCTGAACGTAATTACACCAAATTTGGCAAAAAGGTAGGTCTTGGTCTAGAAAGCGTGCTTTTTTTTAAATGGTCTAAATCCGTTGATGTGGTTTCTAAGAAATTCAAAAATAAAAAAATATCGATATCTGGGCGGAGCCTAACCACACATCTCGTCGTGAGATCTGACTGGCTGTCAGCACTCCAAACCAGGAAGTGTTGGCAGCCATCTTGTGACTCGGTAACCGAGTCACAAGAAAACAGTAAAAAAAAGGTGAAAAACAAGAAAAGGGTGCAGGGTAGAAACACCCTGACCCCCTAGGCTGCTCAGGGGGTCCCACAAGGACCCCCAGGCCCAAAAAAAGCATTTAAAAAAAAAAGAAAATCGGCCGAATTTGCGCTGGGTGCGTGAATCCGGCCGAGAAAAAAAAAAAAATGAAGTGCGGGCTCCAGCACTTTGTTATCCTTAAGCCCCCGGGTGGACAAGGTCCTGGGGCAATATTCATAAAGTATGCGGGGGCCCGTGGGGGACCCACAGCCCCGGGGACCGCCACCTCCCCGGGGCTATATAATTAATGGGGGGCCTCGTGGGCCCCCCTAAGCCCCGGGGACCACCACCTCCCCGGGGCTTCAGAAATGAAGGGAGGGGGCCGCGTGGCCCCCCTCCAGGAGCCCTTGATGGCCCTGGGGACCGCCACCCTCCAGGGCCAGCTCCTGCAATGTCCCGGGGTGCCCACCCCCAGGACATTGCTGTTTGCTATGACAGGGCGGGAGCTTTGGTTTTTGGATGCGAGGGCCAGAAGTGGCCTGGGAGGGGTGCCACATGGCCCGCTCCCTTTGAATTAATTATTATTATTTTTTTTTTTAAAAGGAAGGCCGGCCCCGGGGAAGGGGTCCCCTGGGCTATAATTGGCATAAGGAGGGGGGCCACGTGGCCCCCTCCTAAAAAAAACACATGCTGGCCAGGCCCCGGGGGATGAGGTCCATGGGGTCAGAAGTGGCCAAGGGAAGGGGTGCCACGCGGCCCCCCTCCTGTACTATTTTTTTTTTTTTAAATGAGGCAATGCCCCAGGGATGGGGTCCCTGGGGCCATTATAGGCCTCAGGAGGGGGGCCATGCAGCCTCCCTCCCAAATTTTTTTTTTATAAAATGCTGGCCAGGCCCCGGGGGATGGGGTCCCCGGGTCAATAGCGGCCCAGGGAAGGGAGGCCACGCTGGAAAAATAGTAAAAGAAGGGTGGCCACACAGCCCCCCTTCTACAAATATTTAAAACAAAGAAAAGACGGCATCTCGCCGGAGGCACCGCCCCTCCCCACCACACTCTGCAAATGCGCCCCCTGGCGCATTCTAAGTTGGGGAATTAAGTCCCCTTGAATACTGAGGGTCCCTGGGGGCCAACTAGCCCACCAGGTACCTCCAGTAAGCACCACAGAGCTGGATTGCAGAGAGGTGGTCTGAGGCCATGCCCCTTTTTACACCACTCTGCAAATGCAACTCGTGGTGCACTGCTGGTGGGACGATGAGGTCCTCTTGTGTCCTGAGGACCTCAGGACACAAGTGGACTTCATCCCCCGAGCAGCAGTGCACCAAGAGGCGCATTTGCAGAGTGGTGTAAAAAGGGGGCATGGCCTCGGACCACCTCTCTGAAATCCAGCTGTGTGGCGCTTACTGGAGGTACCTGGTGGGCTAGTTGGCCCCCAGGGACCCTCAGTATTCAAGGGAACTTAATCCCCCAACTTAGAACATGCCAGGGGGTCCGTTTGCAGAGTGGTGGAGAAAGGGGGAGTGGCCTGTGTCCACCTCTCAGCAATCCCACTGTGTGGGGCTTACTGGAGGTAAGAGGTAGGATAGTTCGCCCCTAAAGGACCCCCAGCAGTGAAGGGGACTTCAATCCCCATCCAAGAGCGCGTCAGGTAGAGCGTTTGCAGAGTGGTGGGCAAAGGGGGCATGGCCTGCTATGAGATTTTAGCAATCCTACTGTGTGGGACTTACTGGAGGTAATAGGAGGGGTAGTTGGCCCCCAAGCATGTCCTTGCGGGCAAACTACCCCTCTTGTTACCTCCAGTAAGTCCCACACAGTGGGATTGCTAAAACGTCTTCGGAGGCCATGCCCCTCTTTCTCCACCACTCTGCAAATGCACCTCCATGGCAGACTACGGGATGGGGGATGAAGTCCAATTTACTCCTGAGGGACTTTGGGGGCCAAGAAGCCCTCCTGGTACCTCCTGTAAATCCTACGCAGCGGAATTCCTGAGCGCTGGTCGGAGGCCTAGCACCCTTTCTCCACCACTCTGCAAACGCGACTACTAGTTAAAGAAGTGTTTGCAATGTAATAGGTTTCACAGATGGGAGAGTTAGAGCTATTGGCATTGTAAATGTAAAAGTTTTTTGGTGCGGAGTGGATGTACGTTGTGTGTAGTGGAATTATGTGGTATGTTGTGCAGTGAAATTATGTGGAAAGAAAGTATGTGGTAGTTAGTGTATGGGAATTATGTACAGTGGGATTATGTGTTATGGAGAGTAATTATGTGGTATGGTAGTCTGTGTTGTGAAGTGGTAACCTCAGGTTTAGTCTTCCTCGTTTCCATAGAAGCTCAACTATGAACTCAGTGAGACAAAAAAGGAAGGAATCACTGCAGAGCACTTGTGGCCCTAGTCAGAGGTATGAGCAGGGCCACTGGAATTATGCGACTGTTTGGCTGCACCGACTTTCGCACAGTTAAACATTTTCTGCATTAGCCACATAATTCATCATCTGCTCCCTAATCTGCAGATTTGAACAAACAAAACCTTCTTTCTGACTCAAACGTTACCAAAAATGCAGCGACAAGTGTTACAGCATGGTGGAAGGCCCTTTGCAAACCTAGAATGGTCACCTGCTACTTATTGCTAAATGTGGGTGTTAAATTGGTACTAATGGTGTGCAAGCCACTCTTGCTTCCTTCTCAGCCTCTCTTGCCTCTTTCTGCATTTCTGTTGCTTCTTTCTGCACATTTCTTTCTTTTTCTGCACCTCTCTTCCCTCTTTCTGCACGTCTGTTGCCTCTTTCTGCACCTCATTTGCTTCTTTCTGTACCCCTCTTGCCTCTTTCTGTACTCTTCTTCCCTCTTTCTGCACCTCTCTTGCCTTTTTCTGTACCCCTCTTATGCCTTTCTGCACCGTTTTTCTCTCTTTCTGCGCCTCTGTTACTTCTTTCTGCACTTCTCTTCCTTCTTTCTGCACCTCTCTTGTTTCTTTCTGCACCTCACTTGCCTCTTTCAGCACCTCTGTTGCTTTTTTCTGCAGATCTCTTGCCTCTTTCTGCACCTCACTTGCCTCTTTCAGCACCTCTGTTGGTTCTTTCTGCACTGCTCTTGCTTCTTTCTGCACCTCGCTTGCCTCTTTCTGCACTTCTCTTGCTTCTTTCTACACCTCTGTTGCTTCTTTCAGCAATTCTCTTGCCTCATTCTGCACTTTTCTTCCTTCTTTCTGCACCCCTCCTGCTACTTTCTGTACCTCTCTTGCCTCTTTGTGCACCTCTCCTACCTCTTTCTGCACCCCTCTTGCCTCTCTCTGCACTTATCTTGCTTGTTTCTGCACCTCTCTTGCATCTTTCTGCACCTCTGTTGCCTGTTTCTGCACTTTACTTGCTTCTTTCTGCACCTCTCTTGCCTCTTTCGGCACCTCTATTGGTTCTTTCTGCACTTCTATGGCTTCTTTCCGCACCTCACTTGCCTCCTTCTCCACTTCCCTTGCTTCTTTCTAAACCTCTGTTGCTTCTTTCAGCAATTCTCTAGCCTCTTTCTGCACTTCTCTTGCTTATTTCTGCACCTCTCTTGCGTCTTTCTGCACCTCTGTTGCCACTTTCTGCACTTCACTTGCTTCATTCTGCACCTCTCTTGCCTCTTTCGGCACCTCTGTTGCTTCTTTCTGCACTTCACTTGTCTCTTTCTGCACTTCTCTTGGTTCTTTCTACACCTCTGTTGCTTCTTTCAGCAATTCTCTTGCCTCTTTCTGCACTTCTCTTCCTTCTTTTTGCACCCCTCCTGCCTCTTTCTGCACCTCTCTTGCCTCTTTCGGCACCTCTGTTGGTTCTTTCTGCATTGCTCTTGCTTCTTTTTGCACCTCACTTACCTCTGTCTGCACTTCTCTTGCTTCTTTCTAAACCTCTGTTGCTTCTTTCAGCAATTCTCTTGCCTCTTTCTGCACTTCTCTTCCTTCTTTTTGCACCCCTCCTGCCTCTTTCTGCACCTCTCTTGCCTCTTTCTAAACCTCTGTTGCTTCTTTCAGCAATTCTCTTGCCTCTTTCTGCACCTCTCTTGCCTCTTTCGGCACCTCTGTTGGTTCTTTCTGCACTTCTCTTGCTTCTTTCTAAACCTCTGTTGCTTCTTTCAGCAATTCTTTTAGCTCTTTCTGCACTTCTCTTGCTTGTTTCTGCACCTCTCTTGCGTCTTTCTGCACCTCTTTTGCCTCTTTCTGCACTTCAATGCTTCTTTCTGCACCTCTCTTTCCTCTTTCGGCACCTCTGTTAATTCTTTCCGCACCCCTCCTGCCTCTTTCTGTACCCCTCTTCCCTATTTGTGCAACTCTCTTGCCTCTTTCTACACCTCTCTTCCCTCTTTCTGCACTACTCTTGCCTCTCTCTGTACCTCTGTTGCTTCTTTCTGCACTTCTGTTGCTTCTTTTTGCACCCCTCCTGCCTCTTTCTGTACCTCTCTTGCCTCTTTGTGTACCTCTCCTACCTGTTTCTGCACCCCTCTTGCCTCTTTTTGCACCTCTGTTGGTTCTTTCTGCATTGCTCTTGCTTCTTTCTGCACCTCACTTGCCTCTTTCTGCACTTCTCTTGCCTCTTTCTGCACTTCTCTTGCTTCTTTCTAAACCTCTGTTGCTTCTTTCAGCAATTCTCTTGGCTCTTTCTGCACTTCTCTTGCTTGTTTCTGCAACTCTCTTGCGTCTTTCTGTACCTCTGTTGCCTCTTTATGCACTTCACTTGCTTTTTTCTGCACCTCTCTTGCCTCTTTCTGCACCTCTGTTAATTCTTTCTGCACCCCTCCTGCCTCTTTCTGCACCCCTCTTTCCTATTTGTGCAACCCTCTTTCTATACCTCTCTTCCCTCTTTCTGTACCACTCTTGCCATTTTCTGTACCTCTGTTGCTTCTTTCTGCTCTTCTCTTGCCTCTTTCTGCACCTTTCGTGCCTCTTTCAGCACCTCTGTTGCTTTTTTCTGCCCTTCTCTTCCTTCTGTCTGCACCCCTCTTGCCTCTTTCTGCACCTCTGTTGCTTCTTTCTGCACTTCTATTGCCTCTTTCTGCACCTCTCTTGCTTCTTTCTGCACCTCTCTTGCTTTTTTCTGCAGATCTCTTGCCTCTTCCTGCACACCTCTTTTCTCTTTCTGCACCTCTCTTGCCTCTTTCTGTACCCCTGTTTCTGCACCTTTCCTGCCTGTTTCTGTACCTCCATTGCCTCTTTCTGTACCTCTGTTGTCTCTTTCTGCACTTCTCTTGCTCTTTCTGCACCCTTCACACCTCTTTTAGCACCTCTGTTGGTTCTTTCTGCACTGCTCTTGCTTTTTTCTGTACCTCACTTGCCTCTTTCTGCACTTCTCTTGCTTCTTTCTACACCTCTCTTGCTTCTTTTAGCAATTCTCTTGCCTCTTTCTGCACTTCTCTTCTTTCTTTCTGCACCCCTCCTGCCTCTTTCTGTACCTCTCTTGTCTCTTTGTTCACCCCTCCTATCTTTTTCTGCACCCCTCTTGCCTCTTTTTGTACCTCTGTTGGTTCTTTCTGCACTGCTCTTGCTTCTTTCTGCTCCTCACTTGCCTCTTTCAGCACCCCTGTTCCCTGTTTCTGCATATTTCCTGCCTGTTTATGCACCTCTCTTGCCTCTTTCTGCACCTCTGAGTTAGAGGTAGTTTTAATCCCTCTGCCCTATTATGTACTAGGGCCTTACAGGGGAGGTCATGCAAATCACAGGGGTACCCCAACCCATAGTGTACCCTAGTGTATGTAGGTGTTTTCAATGTATTCTAAGTGTCTTTCAGCATAGCACTGGCTCCGGGCCTGTCAGAGTCAGTTACCACCAGTAGCAGTCAGTAAAAAGTTGGGGGCACAGGATGACTTTGTAACAAGGCCTTTTAATGCACCTCTGTTGGTTCTTTCTGTATATCTCTTGCTTCTTTCTGCACTTTTCTTCGTCTTTCTGGACTTCTGTTGCCTCTTTCTGCATTTCTCTTGCTTCTTTCTGCGCCTTTCTTCCTCTTTCTTCACATGTCCTACCTCTGTAGGCATGGTTAGAAATTATCATTTAAAAAACCTTCGAAATTCACTGAAAAAATCATAGGTTTCACGGACCTTATAGTTAGAAATTATCATTTAAAAAACCTTTGAAAATCACTTAAAAAACCATAGGTTTCAGGGACGTTATAGTTAGAAATTATCATTTAAAAAACCTTTGAAATTCACTGAACAAACCATAGGCTTTAGGGACATTATACATAAAGTTCCTATGCACACACAATCAGTAAAACAGATATATAGCTCTGTTCTTAAATTTCATAGAAGAGAAACAAATCTTGGCAACGTTGTAGTTCATTTAATGTGGATAAAACATCTTTAAAACACCCGTGTTTAGATTACATTCACAATTGTGTATCCAATTTCCATATTATCAATACTGCTTGAGTAGGAAAAGAGTAGAAAGACCAAAGAACGTTGGTGAGAAAATGAACTGCTAGACCAGCAGGAAGGACACGACCCCATGCAGCATCATCATGTGCAGAAAGCACAGTGATTTCATATGGGCACAAATTAATTGTGGTTATCATACAACCAAATTATAATGAAAGCAGATCCAATGTGAGAAGAATTCCTATAGAGAAAGTGCAATCAAAATGCCCATGAATACACGTAGTGAAGGAGACAATAACACTAACCAACAGTGCCTATTGAGAATTGTATCAGATTGAATAAAATATTACCCCTCTATACACGTATCATATCCTTTATAGAGAAACGTCATGTATATAAAGAGTTCTTCATGAACTCATTAGATCATGAGGGGCTCCAAAAGACGTATTAAATAAAATTTCCACTAGCAGTAGTGCCTATACTGTTAAGACACCCATATACCTTAATCCCAGTGCTGGAAGTATTGTCACCCAAAAGTTCAAAACAGAAAAAGGCGGCAGCGTACCAAGCCTGACCCTCTATGATAAATTATTGATCTTGCGTACCTTTTCTGCATTCATATCAAAACTCCCAATCTGAAACAATAATTGATATGGGTTCCAGTCAAAGGAAATGAATATTAATTAACATTGTCACATAAGACTCCGTACACCCACAAAGTTATAAGACCGGAGCGACTGCTCACCTCTCCACCGGTGATAATTCCGACCCGGTTGGGTATATAGCTGTCTTCTAATCATATACAAAAATTAATTCTCCAATCTGAAAATTCTAAAAATAAGAAGAGGAAAATACCGCCTTATTAGGCATTCCTACATATCACGGGTTCAAAAGAAACAACACTCTTGTCCATATAGTTCAAAGCAGCATGTCATAGTCTCCTCTACATTAAGTGGGGATCACTCTTACCTCCGGCTCTAAAAATAATCTAGTCTGTATTCCTTTGATCAAAACTTCAAATCGTGCTCATAGTCCGAGTGCCGACTAAGACAGATAAAGTAGTGAGATAAGCCGTCGGGTGTGCAGTATTGTCACTGAATTAAAAGGAAATAAAATCAAAGGGATAGAGCCTATTAATATCCCCAATATGTTCCTTATGACACAATCCATTCATGTTAAAACCGTATACAGCTAAAAAATCTAACGAGCAATAACGAGCAAAATTGAACAACTCACCAGGGCGAGTACGCCAGTGCGTCCCAAAGTGTTCTCGAGTAAGGGTGAACCGGAAGCAGTGATTATCGAACCGGAAATCCTATTTAGCTGTGATTTCCACTAAAAGCTAGACCGTCAACCTCAAATACTCAGTGCCCTCATTAGAATCAATACTGCCCCACCGTAAAACCATAATCCGGCACAATACCATGATACATCATCGCAAGTGCAAGAATACAACAGAGAAGAAAAAGCTAGAAGGTAATGAGAAGTGAACAGACAGTTACTACTGTTACGTACAGTTTTGAAACACACAATTCTTGAAATTGGCGTCATATAACACGTATTTCAAATGTGAATCCACCCCTTATTACAATACATTCAGTATATCAGGACAAAATTCATCACACAATTTTCTTTTTTTGTATATTCACACCAATATTAAACAAATCACAAGGTACATTGCATTCTTCAAGATTGTGTACCTATTTAGCTGCGTGTTATTCAACAGCTCGATTGTCAACAATAGTTACTCAGTGCCCTCATTAGATTTGATGATGCCCTATCATAATTTGAGAGTCAGTCAAAGTGCAACATATACATTTTGTTGAGTATGAAAAAGAGGAAGGGATAAAGGGAAGTGAAATGACAGGCAAAATTAATAGACAGTATAGTTATTATATACAGTATTTAAAAAACAGTGACACAAAATTCCTAACGTTGGCATAGTTCTATACAATCATCAGAAGGCCAATCCGCCCCTCATTTTTATAGACTCAATTCATCAGGATAGAATTCATCACACAATATTCACTTGATGTTATTGTGACTTCAATTTAGACAATTTGCCTCGTACATTTCGCACTTGTAAACTATATTATGACAAGAATTCACCACTTACATATGGTGTGTAATATTGCGCCAAAAGACCTAACTGGTCTTGTTGTACTACAGGCGATCCAGTGCTATACCTCATAACAATTAGAAATTAGTAATGATATTTATATCTTTATGTGATCTTTCTGAGAGGTATCCCATTATTCCGAAATTCAGTATGTATATATAGATTGTCAAAGTCACATTGGAATACATCACATGCCCCAAACTCTGAGAGTAAATCATGTTAAGTCAGTAATCTACACGTAGAGTCAATCCCCCAGAAAATAATGCATTTCCTGATCGCTGTTAAGACCCAGTTCAAATGTCCTGAGGCGCATGATCCAAAACGCCTCTGAACGTCTCAATCTAAGTTCACGGTCCCCCCCCCCTTGGGCTGAGGTTTGTTACATCAATTCCGTAGAATATGAATTGTTTGTGTGGGCCCTGCGCAGGGCACTCCCATACATGTAAGGCCATCGGGTATCTATGGTCCCTTTGTTTCACCGCTCGAATATGTTCCATGATTCTATCTTTTACGGGTCTGATCGTGCTTCCCACATACTTGCATCCGCAAGCGCTCTCTAAGACATATACCATAAACTTAGTATGACAGTTAATATTGTGTCTAATCTTATAACTCCCATTGGGACCTGAAAACTCCTTGATATGGTTTGAGGCCCAACGGCAAGCACCACAAGATCCACATTTGTGGAAACCCAGTGTCCGAGGTGTCAACCAATCCTCACTGTGTCGGGCGCTAGGATAGCTGGGGCTAAGCCTGGCTCTGAGCGTTCTGCCTCTTCTAAACGTAATCTGAGGTTTCTTGTGTATATATTTGGTTAGTGTGATGTCTTCTACTAGGTGTCTCCAATGTTTCCGTAGACTTTTGGATAAAACGGTGCTATAGTCATTGTAATCAGTGACCAATCTTACTGTATCGAATTTCTCCTTGGCAACTATTTTATCCTGTAATGTGATTTCTCTACTGGTATTTCTAATTCTCTGTTCTGCTCTATTCAGATTCAATCGTGTGTAACCTCTATGTCTGAACCTGGACTTCATAGACATAAGGCAATCCTCAAAGTCAGCCTCATTACTGCAATTCCTTTTCGCTCTCATAAATTCCCCAAATGGAATTGCTTGTATCTGATGGAGGGGTGGGCACTTTTGGCATGAAGAATTGAATTACATGCCGTTTCCTTTCGAAAAGGCGTGTGTGTAGAGAATTATTATTAATATAGATCTCTATGTCCAAAAATGTAATATTGGACTCACTATGATGTTGCGTAAACTTAATGTCATACTCATTGTTGTTTAAATACGTACAAAACCGTTCCAGTTTCTCATGTGTGCCCAACCAGATCAATAGACACTCATCTATATAGCGACCCCAGAAAATAATCGAATCGCTAAATTCAGTTCCATTTCGTCCCCATATAATATCCTCCTCCAAACGCCCCATGAAGAGGTTGACAAAACTGGGAGAGAATTTTGAACCCATGGCCACTCCCCTTTTCTGTCTATACCATTCTTTGTCCACCATAAAGACATTATTCTCCAGTATGAGGCTCATCATATCAAGTAGCATGTCTGTATGCTGCCACTGTGTCGCAGACCTCCTATGTAGGTGATGCTGTACCGCCCTCAGACCCAAATCCAATTTAATATTTGTGTATAGCGATACAACATCAAGCGTAACCAGAATCATACCAGGTTCCCATGTGAAATCAGCTAATACACTTAATATGTGTTTTGTATCACGTATATAAGAGGGAAGGTTCTGTACCAATGGGCCAAGGAAAAGATCTACAAATTCGGCTAAACGTTCTGTCGGGCCTCCAATCCCTGACACCATTGGTCTCCCTGGTGGAAAGGGTAATAACTTATGCACTTTTGGTAACGTGTATAAGCATGGATACTGCGGTCTGAACACTTTTAGATATTTTAATTCGTCATCATTAATGAGTCCTGCTAGGTGCCACTGATTTAGTTTCTTATTGATTACCATAGTAAGTGGTCCTATAGGGTTTGCAATCAAACATTCATAGCACATGTTATCACTAAGTTGGGATAGAATTTCGCTATTGTAGTCCGCTTTATTCATTACTACAATATTCCCCCCCTTATCCGCCTCTCTGATGATCAAATCCTTATCAGAAATTAGTGTTTTAAGTGCCCGGCGTTCTCCGGGTAGCAGATTGTCCGTGTGCTTGAATTTTTTTTAATGCACCTCTGTTGGTTCTTTCTGTATATCTCTTGCTTCTTTCTGCACTTTTCTTCGTCTTTCTGGACTTCTGTTGCCTCTTTCTGCATTTCTCTTGCTTCTTTCTGCGCCTTTCTTCCTCTTTCTTCACATGTCCTACCTCTGTAGGCATAGTTAGAAATTATCATTTAAAAAACCTTCGAAATTCACTGAAAAAATCATAGGTTTCACGGACGTTATAGTTAGAAATTATCATTTAAAAAACCTTTGAAAATCACTTAAAAAACCATAGGTTTCAGGGACGTTATAGTTAGAAATTATCATTTAAAAAACCTTTGAAATTCACTGAAAAAACCATAGGCTTTAGGGACGTTATAGTTAGAAATTAGCATTTAAAAAACGATAGAAATTCACTGAAAAAAACATAGGTTTCAGGGACGTTATAGTTAGTTTGACATTTCACTCATACAAAACCAGAGAAATTCGACCATTATAGTTAGTTGAGCTAACTATAACTTGTGCCCCTGCAATGCACTGCTGATGACATCACATATTGCATCATTCATGACATGGTCAGTGACATCACTGATGACATCACTGATGACATCTCAAATGACATCACCGATGACATCATCCACGTGATAATCTGATGCACCTCCTCACACCCTAATATAACCTTTGATACACCCACTCTAAAATACAGACTACCATTTTCGAAACCATAGACACACCAATACCAGTTACTACATACCCACTCACTGATTCCTAGGTCTACACACACGTCTATTCATTTACCCATACAGTCACTCATACATGCAGTCACTTATCAATACATCACTATAATTTGCACTCATGCACCTATACAGACACTCACACATTGCCACTCATCCATAGAGTTACTCACATACCTACTCAATCTTGCAAAGAATCGTTCACACTCCCATTTACTCACCTATACAGTTATACACACACCACCTCACTAATTCATACAGATACTAACACATACTTACTCTCTTATACAATCACTGAAACAAGCACAGACTCATCCATACAGCCACTCTCACAATCACTCACTCTCACATGTAGTCATTTATATACTCCAACACTCACATATAGTGTCTTTCACATATGTAGTTACTCACACATGTACTACTGAGACATCAATTCACTCACCAACACCCATACACACACTCACCCACCCATACAGCCCTTAACAGATGCACTCTTGAACCCATATACCCAGTGAATCACCCTTTCACATATCTATGCACAGAGTCACATACCCCCACCCACCCACACAGACACTCAGGCACCCATACAGATACTTAGACAACCAATCAATAACCCATATAGACACTCATGTAGCTACTCACCAACCCATGCAGCCGCTTACACACCAACTGACAGACTGATACAGACATTCACACATTGCAGTCACTAACCCATGCATTCAGTAAGACACGTTTAATCACTCACTTATACAATCAGTCATGCACCTACTAAATCATCCATTCAGACACTTATACACCCACTCTTTCTTCAATACATCTTGGCATATATATATATATATATTCACTGAAAAAACCATAGGTTTCAGGGACGTTATAGTTACAAATTAGCATTTAAAAAACCTTTGAAATTCACTGAAAAAACCATAGGTTTTAGGGACAGTTATAGTTAGTTGGACATTGCACTCGTACAAAACCCGTGAAATTCCCCCGTTATAGTTAGTCCAGCTAACTATAACTCGCGCCCCCGCAATGCACTGCTGATGACGTCACATATTACATCACTCATGACATGGTCAGTGACATCACTGATGACATCACTGATGACATCTCAAATGACATCACTGATGACATCATCCAGTGACTGTGTGTTTCTGTAAAGTTGAAATATTTTTAATATATATAGGAAAAGACGTATTGAAGAATGAGTGGGTGTGTAAGTGTCTGTATGGATGATTTAGTAGGTGCGTGACTGACTCTATAAGTGAGTGATTTAACGTATCTTACTGAATGCATGGGTTAGTGACTAAACTGGGTGAATGTCTGTATCCGTCTGTCTGTTGCTGTGTAAGTGGCTGCATGTGTTTGTGAATAGCTACATGGGTGTCTATATGAGTTATTGAATGCTTGTCTGAGTATCTGTATGGGTGCCTGAGTGTTTGTGTGGGAGGGTGTGTGCGACTCTGTGCATAGATGTGTGAGTGGGTGATTCACTGGGTGGATGGTTTCAAGAGTGCATCTGTGATAGACTGTATGGGTGGGTAAGTGTGTGTAAGAGTGTGTTAGTGAGTGAATGTATGTCCCAGTGGTACATGTGTGAGTAACTACATATGTGAAAGGCAGTATATATGTGTGTTGGAGTATATAAATAGCTATAAGCGAGAGTGAGTGATTGTGATAGTGGCTGTATGGATGAGTGTGTGCTTGTATCAGTGATTGTATAAGAGCGTAAGAATGTGCTACTATTTGTATGAGTAAGTGAGCTGGTGTGTATAACTGTATAGGTGAGTAAATGGTAGTGTGTTTAATTATTTGCATGACTGACTAGGTGTGTGAGTACCTCTATGGATGAGTGGCGGTGTTTGAGTGTCTATATAGGAGTATGAGTGCATATGATAGTCCTGTACTGAGTGACCGTAAGTATGAGTGACTGTACGGGTGAGTGAGTGGATGTGTGCGTAGACCTAAGAATCAGTGAGTGGGTATGTAGTTATTGGTGTTGGAGTGTCTATGGTTTTGCGAATGGCAGTCTGTAATTTAGAGTGGGTGTATCAAAGTTTATATTGGGGTGTGAGGAGGTGCATCAGATTATCACGTGGATGATGTCATCAGTGATGTCATTTGAGATGTCATCAGTGATGTCATCAGTGATGTCACTGACCATGTCATGAGTGATGTAATATGTGACGTCATCAGCAGTGCATTGCGGGGGCGCGAGTTATAGTTAGCTGGACTATCTATAATGGGGGAATTTCACGGGTTTTGTACGAGTGCAATGTCCAACTAACTATAACTGTCCCTAAAACCTATGGTTTTTTCAGTGAATTTCAAAGGTTTTTTAAATGCTAATTTGTAACTGTAACGTCCCTGAAACCTATGGTTTTTTCAGTGAATTTCAAAGGTTTTTTAAATGCTAATTTGTAACTATAACATGTCTGAAACCTACGGTTTTTTCAGTGAATTTCAAAGGTTTTGTAAATGACAATTTTTAAATGTATTAATTGTTATATACATTTTTTTCATACTGATTTACTACATTTTTAGAAACAATTTTTTTTTACATATTTTATTTTTTAAATTACATTGTAATTACATTATACATTACATTACAAAAAATACTTTCTCAGAATGAATTACTTTAGTTTAAATACTTTGCACATAGGCAATAAATGTATAAGTACAGTAGTTACAGTTGTTGCAATGGGCAACACATTTTCAAACACAATGCAACATTCAGCTCAATGTGAATTTCTAGTTAAATGCAATTAGTTACTTTATGGATTACTTTTCTAACCACAGGACTGGATCCTAGATTCAGTCCTGGTACATCTCCTGTAAACAGTTGAGTAAAAGCGTTTTGGTTACAGTCGTGATTTTTAAGGAATATTATTGTATTTTAAAAGTTCACACTTAGAAACTTTTTCTCATAGAATCACCAATGTTATCCTATGGAAGGAAATTCACTTAGAAGGTAAAAACTGTTATCGTTACTTTTTCTTACTCAGTGTTGGATCCTGGATCCAGCACTGGTGCATCTCCTGTAAACAGTTGAAAGAATGCGTTTAAGTCATACAGGCGATTTTTAAGGAATATTTGTAGTTTGTGAAAATCGACACTTTGAAACTTTTCTGCTGAAAAGCAGACAATGGATTCCTATGGAAGAAAATATAAGTTACTGGTAAGTACGGTTAAAATTACTTTTCAGGGTCAGTGCTGGGCTAAAAGATGCAGCACTGGGTTCTCTCCTGATAACAGGTGAGTAAATTGAAATTCGTACTTTGGTTGATTTTAGAGGAATATTATAAAGTTCCAAAACTCCACACTTAGAAGAATTTCCAAGTGAAACCAGTCAATGTTAGCCTATGAAGAAAATTCAAGTTACCGGTAAGTACGGTTAAAATTACTTTTCAGGACCAGTACTGGGCTGAAAGATGCAGCACTGAGGTCTCTCCTGATAACAGGTGAGTAAATCAGAATTCGGATTTCGGCTGATTTTAGAGGAATATTTGTATGTTTCAAAAATCAACACTTAGAAACTTTTTCAGCAAAAAGCAGGCAATGATATCCTATGGAAGGAAATTCAAGTTACTGGTAAGTACGGTTAAAATTACTTTTGAGGATCAGTACTGGGCTGAAAGATGCAGCACTGAGGTCTCTCCTGATAACAGGTGAGTAAATCGGAATTCGTATTTCGGCTGATTTTAGAGGAATATTTTAAAGTTCCAAAACTCCACACTTAGAAGAATTTCCAAGTGAAACCAGTCAATGTTAGCCTATGGAAGGAAATTCAAGTTACTGGTAAGTACGGTTAAAATTACTTTTCAGGACCAGTACTGGGCTGAAAGATACAGCACTGAGGTCTCTCCTTATAACAGGTGAGTAAATCGGAATTCGTATTTCGGCTGATTTTAGAGGAATATTTGTATGTTTCAAAAATCAACACTTAGAAACTTTTTCAGCAAAAAGCAGGCAATGATATCCTATGGAAGGAAATTCAAGTTACTGGTAAGTACGGTTAAAATTACTTTTCAGGACCAGTACTGGGCTGAAAGATGCAGCACTGAGGTCTCTCCTTATAACAGGTGAGTAAATCGGAATTCGTATTTCGGATGATTTTAGAAGAATATTTGCACAATGGTGAAGGGAGGGGCGGGGCCTGAGGTGACATCTGTGCAAACGCGCCCCGTGGCGCGTTTTAAGTTTGGGGATTAAGTCCCCTTGAATCCTGAGGGTCCCTAGGGGCCAACTAGCCCACCAGGAACCTCCAATATGCGCCAGGGGATGCGTTGCAGAGACGTGTAGAGAGGCCACACCCCTTTACACCTCTCTGCAACGCAGCTCTGTGGCGCTTTCTGGATGTACCTGTTGGGCTAGTTGGCCCCCAGGGACCCTCAGGATTGAAGGGGATTTAATTCCCCATCTTAAAACGCACCACGGGGCCTGTTTGCACACATGTCACCTGAAGCCCCGCCCCCTCCCTTCACCACTGTGCAAACGCGCCCGTGGCGCGTTTTAAGTTGGGGGATTAAGTCCCCTTGAATCCTGAGGGTCCCCGGAGTCCAACTAGCCCACCATATACCTCCAAAAGCGCCACAGAGCTGCGTTGCAGAGAGGTGTAAAAGGGCGTGGCCTCTGTACACCTCTCTGCAAGGCAGCCCCCTGGCGCATACTGGAGGTTCCTGGTGGGCTAGTTGGCCCTCAGGGACCCCCAGTATTCAAGGGGATCGTTCCCCCTCTGCAAACGCGCCAGGGGGCGCGTTTGCAGAGTGGTGAAGGAAGGGGGCGGAACCTGCGGGCCCGATCATTTAAAAAAAAAAAATGTGTCCCCTGAAGGGGGCTATGTGGCCCCCTTCCTTTTTTCTGTTTTTGGGCCCTGGGGACCCCATCCCCCAGGGCCTTACCCCTTTTTTAAATTACAAAATAAAAAAAAACGGGAAGGGGGCCGCGTGGCCCCCTTCCCTGGGCCTGTATTGGCCCCGGGGACCCCATCCCCGGGACATGGCCTCTATATTTATTTTTATTATTTTGAGGGGGCTGCGTGGCCCCCCTCCTCTGGCCATTTTAAGGCCCCGGGGACCCCATCCCCGGGGACGGCCATACCCTTTTTTTTTTTTTTTTTTAATTTTTGAAAACTTTGGGGAGGGGGGCCGCGTGGCCCCCTCCCGGGCCACTACTTGCCCCGGGGACCCCATCCCCCGGGGCTGGCCCTCTCGTTGGGGACTGTGGGGGGTCCCCAATCCCCCACAGTCCCGCCGGCTCCCCGCTTCCCTTGGGAGCCGGCATTCCTTTTCCACATGGGGAGCTGCTAAGATGCAGCTCCCCATGTGGAAAGCAATGTGCTTTGGATATTGTAAGAGAGAGCAGGTTTCCCTGCTCTCTCTTCCAATATCCAAAGCAGTTTGCAATGACAGGACGGGAGCCGCGAGGCTCCCGTCCTGTCATTGCAAACAGCAGTGTCCCGGGGGTAGGCACCCCGGGACACTGCAGGAGCCGGCCCTGGGGGTGGTGGTCCCCAGGGCCATCAAGGGCTCCAGGAGGGGGGCCGCGCGGCCCCCTCCCTACATCAGCACAGCCCCGGGAGGTGGTGGTCCCCGGGCTTCGGGGTCCAAAACGGACCCCCATTTTAATTTGTTAGTGCCCCGGGAGGTGGCGGTCTCCGGGCGTGTGGGGGCTGGAGCCCCCCACACAGGTTGTTCAATTTTTAAAAAAGCCCCGGGAGGTGGTGGTCCTCGGGGCTGCGGGAAGGCTCAGAGCCCTCCCGCAACATTTTCAAAAAAGCCCCGGGGGTGGCGGTCCACGGGGCTTGGGGGCCCTTGAGGCCCCCACACATAAAATTAACCCCCCCACCATGCCCCTGGGACTTGGGCCACCCGGGGCAAAACACAATCGAAGCGCGGAGACCGCGCTTCGATTTCTGTTGCTCGGCAGGATTCGCGCACCCTGAGCGCATCCTGCCGATTTTTAAAAAAAATTATTTATTTTTTTTGCCCAGGGGGTCCTTGTGGGACCCCTGAGCAAACCTAGGGGGTCAGGGTGTTTCTACCCTGCCCCTTTGTGCGCTTTGCGCACTTGTTTCTGTCCCTCGGTTCTACCGAGGGACAAAATGGCTGCCAACATTTCCTGAATCGGAATGTTGACAGCCAGCTGACAGCCAATTAACATGCAGCTCGTGATCGGGAGGGTACGCGGATCCTACTCGGCCATAGATATCACTATCTTTTTACTTTTCATTTTCTCAGCAACTACTGAACGGATTTACACCATTTAACAAAAGGGTTCTTTCTGAACCAAGAACTACCTCTTTGCCAAATTTGGTGTAATTCCGTTCAGCAGTTCGGGCTGTAGCCGTGTCTAAAGTTTCCTATGGGAAAATGCATGGGGAAAACGCGTTTTGGGACCCCCCTTTTTCTCGGCCCCCGTTTGACGAATCTCCCCGAGACTTTCACGGAAGGAGCGGACCGGAGCGGGCCACAAAGTTTGAAAATTTCGCGAAGATACGTCAACCGGCAAGAGAGTTATCTCAAATAGAATGTCGCGGATTTCCTATGGATAATAGGTTGTAACTATAACTATCTACTGGCGACCGCCAGTAGATATATATATATATATATATATATATATATATATATATATATATATATATATATATATATATAAAACATATTTAAACTTTACAGAAACACACAGTCACTGGCTGATGCCATCAGTGATGTCATCAGTGATGTCATTTGAGATGTCATCAGTGATGTCATCAGTGATGTCACTGACCATGTCATGAGTGATGTAATATGTGATGTCATCAGCAGTGCATTGCGGTGGCGCGAGTTATAGTAAGCTCAACTAACTATAACGGCTGAATCTCTCTGGTTTTGTACGAGTGAAATGTCCAACTAACTATATCATCCCTGAAACCTATGGTTTTTTCCATGTATATATATATATATATATATATAAAACAAAAGATGCGGCACTCTTGAGCAGATTATTTGCTTAATTTATTGGCAAACGTTCACTCCACCAACGCGTTTCAGCCTACCTCAGCTTTTTTCACGGTCAGTGAGTCTTTCTACAGTTACACTTATATACTACCATCTCTGCCTCAAAGTGGCATTATGGGAGTTGTAGTGTACTTTACATTCAATGTAATATCAAAAAACTTTATACATATATACAAGAAAGACAATAGCGCATCGTGTCAACTACTTTTCTTTTCTGCGTTTTCTATCATTGCACAGCGTGATAAACTTCTTACAATTATTTTTAAGCCATGTTTATCGTGTAATCACTTAATACATGCTTGCCGTTTTATTTTCACCTTGTATCATTCATTTAGGTACGTTTGCCAATAAATTAAGCAAATAATCTGCTCAAGAGTGCCGCATCTTTTGTTTTATAAATCAATTTGGGCCAGGATCCGGCCCCTATGCAGAGCACCCGCTGTCGAGTGCACTCGGAACGAAAGGATCACTTTGTGGACATATATATATATATATATATATATATATATATATATATATATATATATATATATATATATATATATATATATATATATATATATATATATATATATATATATATATATATATTCACTGGAAAAAACACAGGTTTCAGGGACGTTATAGTTAGAAATTAGCATTTAAAAAACCTTAGAAATTTACTGAAAAAAACACAGGTTTCAGGGACGTTATAGTAGTTGGACATTTCACTCGTACAAAACCAGAGAAATTCGGCCGTTTTAGTTAGTTGAGCTAGCTATAACTCGCGCCCCCGCAATGCACTGCTGATGACGTCACATATTACATCATTCATGACATGGTCAGTGACATTACTGATGACATCACTAATGACATCTCAAATGACATCACTGATGACATCATCTAGTGACTGTGTGTTTCTGTAAAGTTTAAATATGTTTTATATATATATATATATATGACAAGGTGTATTGAAGAACGAGAGGGTGTATAAGTGTCTGAATATATGATTTATTAGGTGCGTGACTGACTGGATAAGTGAGTGATTAAACGTGTTTTACTGAATACATGGGTTAGTGACTAAACTGTGTGAATGTCTGTATTAGTCTGTCAGTTGGTGTGTAAGCGGCTGCATGAGTTGGTAAGTAGCTACATGAATGTCTATATGGGTTATTGATTGGTTGTCTGAGTATCTGTATGGGTGCCTGAGTGTCTGGGTGGGGGGTGTGTGACTCTGTGCATAGATGTGTGAGAGGGTGATTCACTAGGTGTATGGGTTCAAGAGTACATCTGTGAAGGGCTGTATGGGTGGGTGAGTGTGTGTATGAGTGTGTTGGTGGGTGAATGGATGTCTCAGTGGTACATGTGTGAGTAACTACATATGTGAAAGGCAGTATATGTGAGTGTTGGAGTATATAAATGACTATACGTGAGAGTGAGTGATTGAGAGAGTGGCTGTATGGAAGAGTGTATGCTTGTATCAGTGATTGTATAAGAGAGTAAGTATGTGTTAGTATCTGTATGAATAAGTGAGGTGGTGTGTGTATAAGTGTATAGGTGAGTAAATGGGAGTGTGATTGATTCTTTGCATTACTGACTAGGTTTGTGAGTAACTCTATGGATGAGTGGCGGTGTGTGAGTGTCTGTATAGATGTACGAGTGCAAATGATAGTGCTGTAATGATGAGTGACTGCATGTATGAGTTACTGTATGGGTGAATGAGTAGATGTGTGTGTAGACCTAGGAATCAGTGAGGGTGTATATTGTAACTGGTATTGGTGTGTCTATGGTTTCGAAAATGGTAGTCTGCATTTTAGAGTGGGTGTATCAAAGGTTATATTAGGGTGTGAGGAGGTGCATCAGATTAT